>CM022301.1:15357926-15747156 GCA_011799875.1 Thinopyrum elongatum | reverse complement strand
GTATACCATATGTATTTATTTTCATATTCATTTAGAGTTTTATACACTCTAGCCCATTGCATAAAGTATCTTGCAAGAAGGTTGTTCATAGAGAACTTTTGATGTTCGGAGTTATGAATAACAAAAGGGCCATACTTTCATTATGTATGAGTGTAGTTATGAATATTGATAATAATATATTACCTCTGTGTTTACTTTCATAATTCATTTTAGAGTTTTATACGCTCTAGCCCATTGCACAATGTTTGTTGCAAGAGGGTTGTTCTAAAAGAACATTGTGTGTTCGGTATCATGAATAACATAAGGGCCATGTTCCATCAAGGATGGGATGTATGCTATGAATATTGATGGTAATATGATACATCCATAACACTGACGCTAAATGTCGAAAGACTAAAGAAATACCACTATGTGTGGACTGCATTTGGTCACATTGGAGAAACCCACATGGAGAAATTCCATTATGATGGATTTTTGAAGTCTTTGATTATGAATCATCTGACACTTGCAACTTTCGTCCGAAAAGTGAAGTGACTGAAATACCGTCATAGATAAGGAACGAGCAACAAACTTATTGGTGGTCATACATTTTGATGGTTGAGTCTGTAAATGTTGTTAGTAGTGGATTTATCTATCTTCAGAAATGACTCAAGGATATATGGATATTACTTGATGAGACGTAAGTCTGGATCTTTGAAATCATTCATAAGGTTTTAAAAAATGAAGTAGAAATATTTGTAACAAGAAAATGTTTCTGCAAACTAGATTGCAGAAAGGAATATTTGAGTTACAAGTTTAGCGAATGTCTGATGAGGTTATGAAAAGAGTTTCATCACTTACACCCCGGAGCACCATTGTGAGTGGAATATCCGTGAAGATGTAATCAAACCATTTATGAAATGGTAAGATCAAAGATGACATAAATCAATTTGCCATTATCCCTTTTAAAGTAATGCTTTAGAGACTGCGGCTTTTACACTGAAAAGAGCGCCATCAGATTGTTGAAATGACTCCATGGTATGGTACACCCAACCATGAATATATCTTTTCAACATTTGGAATTGGGGCTTGTGTAAACTATTTACAAACCTATTCCAAATCAGACATGTGCTAGTTGTAGGTTTTCCTAATTTATTGGGTATTCCTCCCTCACTATACCAAGGCAAAAATGGTTTGCCACAAAGAGACGGTATGATTGTAGAAAATGGTTCTTACAAAAAGGTGAGTGGGAGGACAGTGCAGCTCGATGAGATAACAGTATCTTCGTCATCAGGTCAAGGGAAAGAGACCTTGGAAGTGATTCTAGAGTTTCCTACTGCGACTGATACGGAAGCCTACATGAGATGTATGGACTTCGGTCGAACTTGCAGCTGAACCACGTAGGCCAAAACTCGTGCAAACCTCTCAGGTGCACAAACGAGATATGTTGCTAGGCAATAGTATACCTATGATACACAAGGAAGCGTTGATGGGCCCTGAATCCGAAATTGGCTAAATGCCAAATAATCCGAGATAGTTTCCATAAATGATTCAGTATATCTTGATATACCCTCGGAAGACTTAGAGTCAACGAATATTAATTGAACTATAAACTGATACGGATAAAAATGTTTTATCCATAAATCTCGACTTGTTGCTTATAACAAATTCAAGGAATCGACTACGGCGAGATTGTCTCTCTGTAGCGATGCTTAAAGTCGGTTCGGGTTAAACTAGCAATTAATACATATTCAACATGAGATATAATACATGGATACCAAAAGGATTTCCATGAGATGGAAATGCAACCTAGGACTTGCATGTGATACAGTCCAAGGTTTGTCGGTCCAGAGGATGTAGTGAGTATGCAAAACTTCAGAGTTCCAGCAATGGACAGAAGAGAGCAAAATGGAGTTAAAATCTTTGTTTTGATGAAATAGTCAAAAGAGTTTGATTTCATCAATGGATAACAAAGATGCTGTGGTTACAAGAAGTAAGTGCGAGCATAATAATATTTCTAAAAACCTTGTGTGCTTGACACATTATTGATTGGAAATAATATAAATTTTCTGACACGAATTAGGACTTATTGAAAATAGTTTTTCGATGAAGTGTGGGCTAAATAGCCTTGATATTAGGCATATTATCTACGAGATTGAATTGCCTAATAGGCTAAGCCAAAAATACATATTGACAAGATGCTAAAACAGTTTAGCATAAGAACGCCCAGGAGTGATTCTTGCCGAAGTACATGAAAAGAGTTTTGCAAGACTCGGTGTCCCAAAACACTGATGAACAAAATACATGATGGAGATTCCACACACTCTTGTGTTTGTTAATCATGTATTCCATGGTATGTAAAACAACCAGATATGTCCGTACTCCCAAGCTGTTGCGAGTATAGGTACCAAAGTGATCAAAGTACTAATCATGGGACAACAGTGAAAAATGTCGTTAAGTACTAAGTAGCACTGATGACATGTTTTCTTGCAAGCAGAGATTATTTCCTTGAATTTGTTATAAGCAACAAGTCGAGATTTATGGATAAAACATTTTTATCCGTATCAGTTTATAGTTCCATTAATATTCGTTAGACTCTAAGTCTTCCGAAGGGTATATCAAGATATAATCTTGAATCATTTATGGAAACTATCTCGGATTATATTGGCATTTAGCCAATTTCGGAGTCAGGGCCCATCAACGCTTCCTTGTGTATCATAGGTATACTATTGCCTAGCAACAATATCTCGTTTGTGCACCTGAGAGGTTTGCACGAGTTTTGCCTACGTGGTTCAGCTGCAAGTTCGACCGAAGTCCATACATCTCATGTAGAGGCTTCCGTATCAGTCGCAGTAGGAAACTCTAGAATCACTTCCAAGGTCTCTTTCCCTTGACCTGATGACGAAGATACTGTTATCTCATCGAGCTGCACTGTCCTCCCACTCACCTTTTTGTAAGAACCATTTTCTACAAAATCATACCGTTCTTTGTGGCAAACATTTTTGCCTTGGTATAGTGAGGGAGGAATACCCAATAAATTAGGAAAACCTACAACGTAGCACATGTCTGATTTGGAATAGGTTTGTAAATAGTTTACACAAGCCCCATATTCCAAATGTTAAGAAAAGATATATCATGGTTGGGTGTACCATACCATGGAGTCATTTCAACAGATCTGATGGCGCTCTTTTCAGTGTAAAAGCCGCAGTCTCTAAAGCATTACTTTAAAAGGGATAATGGCAAATTGATTTATGTCATCTTTGATCTTACCATGTCATAAATGGTTTGATTACATCTTCACGGATATTCCACTCACAATGGTGCTCCGGGAGGTGTAAGTGATGAAACTCTTTTCATAACTCATCAGACATTCGCTAAACTTGTAACTCAAATATTCCTTTCTGCAATCTAGTTTGCAGAAACATAATTTTCTTGTTACAATAATTTCTACTTCATTTTTTAAAACCTTATGAATGATTTCAAAAGATCCAGACTTACGTCTCATCAAGTAAATATCCATATATCTACTTGAGTCATTTCTGAAGATAGATAAATCCACTACTAACAACATTTATCAGACTACACACATCAAAATGTATGACCACCAATAAGTTTGTTGCTCGTTCCTTATGGCCTATGAACGGTATTTCAGTCACTTCACTTTTCGGACGAAAGTTGCAAGTGTCAGATGATTCATAATCAAAGGACTTCAAAAATCCATCATAATGGAATTTCTCCATGTGGGTTTCTCCAATGTGACCAAATGCAGTGCCACACATATGTGGTATTCTTTTAGTCTTTCGACATTTAGCGTCAGTGTTATGGATGTATCATATTACCATCAATATTCATAGCATACATCCCATCCTTGATGGAAGCATGGCCCTTATGTTATTCATGATACCGAACAACACAATTGTTCTTTTATGAACAACCCTCTTGCAACAAACATTGTGCAATGGGCTAGAGCGTATAAAACTCTAAAATGAATTATGAAAGTAAACACAGAGGTAATATATTATTATCAATATTCATAACATACATCTCATACATAATGAAAGTAGGCCTTTTGTTATTCAAACTCCGAACATCAAAAGTTCTCTTATGAACAACCTTCTTGCAAGATACTTTATGCAATGGGCTAGAGTGTATAAAACTCTAAATGAATAATGAAAATAAATACATATGGTAATACACCGATGGAAGGTATAGTAACATTTCTATGCTCCTAGCGCGTATCTAAACCGCATTCCCGGCAAGTCTTTTAGGCTAGTAGTTCTTGCATCGAATTGTAACGGAAAGCAATCGAGCAGGTATTGTGGAGATCAACTTTAATCACAATACCCAAGAATATTGATTAACATGTTTAATCATAATTCCAAGAACTATTTCTTGACCAGCCTTCTATACACATAACTGTATGACATTCATACATGAGCTGGATATTCCAGTCTTCTCTCTTTTTGCCTTTATACTTTAATAGCCACCCATTTACGGATGACGTTTAACAAAACACAAGTTCATGACAACAAGCATGAATAAACTCGATACTCTCATGGTTAAGGAATTATGCAAATGTTAACTTTCTCTGTGTTATTAACCATTAACATGTGACGAATGTATCTCATAGCATAACATCAATTCGGGTCGATTCAACACAAGTGTTCTCCTAACATTGTGCCCTCAAAGTTGCCAGCATAGTCATGCCCATGATCAGGAAAACAGAACCATCATGCAACACTTGAGCTAGTCTTAGAGGCCAGACTAGGAATACATTTTACCGTTTATTACTCCACACGTGCATATGAGTCTTCCTCCAAGCCTCGTGGTTATTGCAGACTCAAGAACCATAGCATTTATAGCATGGAACATAAACATAATTATGAACATGGAGATAAACAATAACATTTATTATTTCCTCTAGGGCATATCTCCTACAGACTCCCACTTGCACTAGAGTCAATAATCTATTCAACACTAATGCACTTTACACCTATGGCATACCGGTGTAAAAAATGCTTCGCTTGTGGTATAGCCCAATGTCCAATGGATCTGGCAACTTCAGTTCCGTGTGTATCTTCGCATCTCCTCGCATTTTCATGCTTTCACAAAATTCATATTTTGTGTGGACTTGGCTTTGTATATATGTGAATCACTGGTCAAACCTTGATTCCTCAGACTGATCTATGGATCAACTATCTGCAATAGTGTCCCATTGACCAATGCCATCTTGGAACCATATATACTAAGATCATGAATGAACTATATGATTCAACATCTTCTTTGTCGCTTCCAAAGTGTCAACATACTTAGCCATTTGTTATAGAATTCGCCACAGCAACCTGTTTGGAATAATTTCCAACTTACCGTGCCACCATATCGTGTATTACACAAAACCCTTAACTTAAATCAAAAATCGCATGGAGCATTGATGAAGACTGTATCGATGTAATTACTTAAAATGAGCACTTCATAATCTCTGCTTGCAAGAAAACATGTCATCAGTGCTACTTTAGTACTTAACGACATTTTTCACTGTTGTCCCATGATTAGTACTTTGATCACTTTGGTATCTATACTCGCAACAGCTTGGGAGTATCGGACATATCTGGTTGTTTTACATACCATGGAATACATGATTAATACAAACACAAGAGTGTGTGGAATCTCCATCATGTATTTTGTTCATCAGTGTTTTGGGACACCGAGTCTTGCAAAACTCTTTTCATGTGACTTCGGCAAGAATCACTCCTTGGCGTTCTTATGCTAAACTGTTTTAGCATCTTGTCAATATGTATTTTTGGCTTAGCCTATTAGGCAATTCAATCTCGTAGATAAATATGCCTAATATCAAGGCTATTTAGCCCAAGCACTTCATCGAAAAACTATTTTCAATGAAGTCCTAATTCGTGTCAAGAAATTTATATTATTTCCAATCAATAATGTGTCAAGCACACAAGGTTTTTAGAAATATTATTATGCTCGCACTTACTTTCTTGTAACCACAAGCATCTTTGTTATCCATTGATGAAATCAAACTCTTTTGACTATTTCATCAAAAACAAAGATTTTAACTCCATTTTGCTCTCTTCTGTCCATTGCTGGAACTCTGAAGTTTGCATACTCACTAGCATCCTCTGGACCGACAAAATACCTTGGACTGTATCACATGCAAGTCCTAGGTTGCATTTCCATCTCATGGAAATCCTTTTGGTGTCCATGTATTATATCTCATGATTGAAATATGTATTAATTGCTAGTTTAACCCGAACCGACTTTAAGCATCGCTACAGAGAGACAATCTCGCCGTAGTCGATTCCTTGAATTTGTTATAAGCAACAAGTCGAGATTTATGGATAAAACATTTTTATCCGTATCAGTTTATAGTTCCATTAATATTCGTTAGACTCTAAGTCTTCCGAAGGGTATATCAAGATATAATCTTGAATCATTTATGGAAACTATCTCGGATTATATTGGCATTTAGCCAATTTCGGAGTCAGGGCCCATCAACGCTTCCTTGTGTATCATAGGTATACTATTGCCTAGCAACAATATCTCGTTTGTGCACCTGAGAGGTTTGCACGAGTTTTGCCTACGTGGTTCAGCTGCAAGTTCGACCGAAGTCCATACATCTCATGTAGAGGCTTCCGTATCAGTCGCAGTAGGAAACTCTAGAATCACTTCCAAGGTCTCTTTCCCTTGACCTGATGACGAAGATACTGTTATCTCATCGAGCTGCACTGTCCTCCCACTCACCTTTTTGTAAGAACCATTTTCTACAAAATCATACCGTTCTTTGTGGCAAACATTTTTGCCTTGGTATAGTGAGGGAGGAATACCCAATAAATTAGGAAAACCTACAACGTAGCACATGTCTGATTTGGAATAGGTTTGTAAATAGTTTACACAAGCCCCATATTCCAAATGTTAAGAAAAGATATATCATGGTTGGGTGTACCATACCATGGAGTCATTTCAACAGATCTGATGGCGCTCTTTTCAGTGTAAAAGCCGCAGTCTCTAAAGCATTACTTTAAAAGGGATAATGGCAAATTGATTTATGTCATCTTTGATCTTACCATGTCATAAATGGTTTGATTACATCTTCACGGATATTCCACTCACAATGGTGCTCCGGGAGGTGTAAGTGATGAAACTCTTTTCATAACTCATCAGACATTCGCTAAACTTGTAACTCAAATATTCCTTTCTGCAATCTAGTTTGCAGAAACATAATTTTCTTGTTACAATAATTTCTACTTCATTTTTTAAAACCTTATGAATGATTTCAAAAGATCCAGACTTACGTCTCATCAAGTAAATATCCATATATCTACTTGAGTCATTTCTGAAGATAGATAAATCCACTACTAACAACATTTATCAGACTACACACATCAAAATGTATGACCACCAATAAGTTTGTTGCTCGTTCCTTATGGCCTATGAACGGTATTTCAGTCACTTCACTTTTCGGACGAAAGTTGCAAGTGTCAGATGATTCATAATCAAAGGACTTCAAAAATCCATCATAATGGAATTTCTCCATGTGGGTTTCTCCAATGTGACCAAATGCAGTGCCACACATATGTGGTATTCTTTTAGTCTTTCGACATTTAGCGTCAGTGTTATGGATGTATCATATTACCATCAATATTCATAGCATACATCCCATCCTTGATGGAAGCATGGCCCTTATGTTATTCATGATACCGAACAACACAATTGTTCTTTTATGAACAACCCTCTTGCAACAAACATTGTGCAATGGGCTAGAGCGTATAAAACTCTAAAATGAATTATGAAAGTAAACACAGAGGTAATATATTATTATCAATATTCATAACATACATCTCATACATAATGAAAGTATGGCCCTTTTGTTATTCATAACTCCGAACATCAAAAGTTCTCTTATGAACAACCTTCTTGCAAGATACTTTATGCAATGGGCTAGAGTGTATAAAACTCTAAATGAATTATGAAAATAAATACATATGGTAATACACCGATGGAAGGTATAGTAACATTTACTATGCTCCTAGCGCGTATCTAAACCGCATTCCCGGCAAGTCTTTTAGGCCGTAGTAGTTCTTGCATCGAATTGTAACGGAAAGCAATCGAGCAGGTATTGTGGAGATCAACTTTTAATCACAATACCCAAGAATCATTGATTAACATGTTTAATCATAATTTCCAAGAACTATTTCTTTGACCAGCCTTCTATACATCAATAACTTGTATGACATTCATACATGAGCTGGATATTCCAGTCTTCTCTCTTTTTGCCTTTATACTTCTAACAGTTTAACTTTTAGTATTTTTCCTACTCTCAGAAGAAGCACCCAACTTAAGAGTGGCATTAACCCCGGACTTCCAAGGCGTGTAAGTCACACTAACACCCTTTGGACATTTCCTTTCTCTTTAAGTTGTTATTTTATTCACCCTCATCATATGACAGGCGTTCCTCTGGATCCCTCTCTTATCAGTCAAATGCCCAGTAAACACTTTACTAATACTTTGCAAAACAAACATTGCTTTGGATATTTCATATATCTTAGCCTTTGTTTGTATCTTAAACTAATTATCAGTTCCATGAATATCACATAGCTATCCCAAACTTTTGAAGTTCAGGTCTCATGGAAGCAAACATATTGCACTTGACCGTAACAGGATTCTAGCTTTTGGATCGAAGGACGAGAGTCACATCATCCATAGCATTAGCAGGAGAATACCAAAAGCATGCGATAGGACAAAGTCCTTCTCGGCACTCTTGAGGACAATCATCAAATTACGTTACCAACCGTAAAGTTTTAACCAGATATTTAACAGCTATTCAATTTTAACAGGGAAGGTGGAAACGCGAGCCATTATTTTACAACTATTATGCAAACCACACTTAGACAGTGTTCATAATTAATTGCACTGAGAATTAAACAAGTTAATTCTACAGAGCGCTCCCACTCAAATCAATATCTCTCATAATTGATATTGAGTGATACAAGATCCAGACTTCAATTCATCGCCATAGAATCATCATCTCATGACGGGAATTTTAATCGGTAGGCCAACTTGCCGATCATATCTCTATGTGACTCTTGTTCATCTTTCGATGCGCGTGTTCCGAGCTCATGACTTTCATGCCTGAACGTCAAGGCAATCAAGTGATCTCGCCGCGAGGTCTCAACTCACCCGTCTTACACCCGTACAATCGTTCATACCCATGCATCCATGGCGCATCCCGAAAGGAAAGATGCTGTGATGGTGCTACACTTGGGGGAACACTAACTACTTGATATTTTAAGTGAGAGATCACCCTAATAAAAAGCGACTACCACGCAATAAAAAAGGGTGCATCATAAGGTATAAACATCTCAGGCAATTCATAATAGCATGATATGGTACAGCCCTTTCTGACGGAGAAGTCTTTCATTTCTTCGTCTTCGGCATTTGCATTGGTGTTCACCTTCGCGAAGATTGCCACCACCTTGTCGATGCACCCGATAATATTGCTATCTATATAGATAATAAAATAAGTGCATTACTTAAGATTGACACGCAGGTCATTAAAGTGACAATCATATGGCTCCAGCCATCATGCCGAATCATGACTCACAGGTCATGTTAATTTTACATCATATAGTCATCTCATACATAATCAAATTAATATGAGCACTCCTATACCACATCACATGCACATCCTGCAAAACCAATTTAGACGCCTCTAATCGGTTTATGCAAAATTTTATTTTACGTGGCTTCTAAGGTTTCGAAACTAACCGAAGCTACCTATGTCCATCATCAAGTATGATTATTTAAGTAGCTAGATTAACTTTGCGGGGTGTATGAAAACGAGATAATAAAATCTCGAGCCCCATACTGAACTTCGTCATACGCATGACCCCTGTGCAGATCATATCTGCATTGCCCTTTTGTCTGTGAAACATCCATCTTTCTTTAACTATGGTGGAACCCAAAGACACTGCAGCACTTCGTTGATCTGTCAATCAGCATACTCAGGAACAGCATGAAAGGATTGCGAATTGCCAGAACTTTGTGAGATTCCACCATGCCATCAAGATCAGGACTACACAAATTCAAGGGAAGCAATAGGAACATCAGGCAACATATTTCATCTGCTACCCGCACAAATATTTTTCAGTAATAGAACTCATCTACTACAAATTAGATTGTGCAACACTCATACATCTCAATGTATTCTAGATCGCAACATGCATCTACGCATAGCACGGCTCTGATACCACTGTAGGGGAACGCAGCAGAAAACAAAACTTTCCGGTACTGCGAGCACGCCTAGGACCACTATGGAGATGCATACAGGGTTTGATCTGATCGTTACCGACTCGTAGCGCAGCGGAAGTAGAGTCGATGTAGATCGTCGGTGCACATCCCCGCAGCTAGGATTTACAACTTTCCAACCGCGAGGATGTACTCCCTCGTCTGCCCCCGGACAGCCCTTCGGGAGGTGGTTGGACAGTCCCCCGGACGGTGTCATGGACAGCCCTTCGGGAGGCACACACAGAATCTCGGATAGTCACTCGGACAGCCCTTCGGGAGGCACTCTCGAACAGCCCCTCGGGCAAAAAGATCGAACCTACGACCTCGGGTTTCACACATATGGTGTCAGCTATCCGGCAGGGCTTCGCCGTCCAGAACTAGTTCCCACCGGAACCCAGACAGCCTTTCGGCTCTACGAAACTATTTCACGGGGAGGGAGAGAGAAGCCAGATCATTGCATGGCACTTGTATGTTGAGAAAGAGTGAGTGTGGAGAGCTCCTCTCCACCTCTATTTATAGGAAATGGCAAGGGGCAGGGCTTTCTTAGAAATACCAAAATGCCCCCAAAATGTGTCCTTCACAAGGGCACAAATGAGAAGGCAAGTGGGGCAGGTGGGGCTCCATGGAGGAGCCCCTCTTGGCCGGCCACCCCCTATATGGGCCCCCCCAAAGGGGTTCCCATCCATCCATGTCATCTCCTAGATCTTTTGAGCAAAGCCCAAAAAAATGGCTTTCCAAAAAGCAACCAAAAAGTGATTTTCACTATTCACAGAAACATTTTTCCAGGACCGTTAAATCCGAAAATATTTATGTACGTCTTAGAACATTTCTACTACCCACTAAAATAATTTTGGACGTGTTCCGAAACAATTCCGCCTTAGTGATTTTCATCTGCGAAAAGCAACCAAAGCGGTTCCGGTAGCTCCGGAACATTTCCGGATTTTTCCTCTGAAAAAATCCCAGAAGTTCCCAGAACAATTCTGGCACCCTCCAAGAATTTCCAGGCGTGTGCCGAAACCATTTTGACTTAATGGTATACACTGAAACAACTTTTCAGTTTTACCAAAACCCTTTCGGTGTTCTCTCTCCGGAACTCTTTCGTTGTCTCCGAAACTTTTCCGGCGACTTTCTCTCAGACTCCCTGTCTAGTATTCAGCAGATAGATGACCCTTAAGCGTGTGACCCTATAGGTTCAGTGAAGTCTAGACATGATCGGAACACTTTCTGATCAATGATCAACATTGGAGCCGTGGACACCCATATTGACCCCTATACCCACACGAATAAATATTCGAGTGAACCTCCAGTTGCCGTGTGCTATTCCTGTTGCTTCGCGATATGTTACAAACACCCGAGGTGAGACTTATTGGCATCCCCATGGATCAACAACTTGTCCACTATGCCAGTTACCTCGTTACCGGTTTTGTTCTCTTTTCTCGTTCCCGTGTTCCGGCATCCCTGTGATCAAATCACATTGTGTCTGCCCAGACGATGGTGGATACCGTAACACCGAGAGGGCCCAGAGATATCTCTCCATCGTCGGAGGAGCAAATCTCAATCTTGAGCTATCAAGTCCCTTGTCATACTTTGTCATGAACCCGTAAGCCGCCGTAATAGCCACCCATTTACGGATGACGTTTAACAAACCCCAAAGTTCATGAAGCAAGCATGAAGAAACTCGATACTCTCATGGTCTAAGGAATTATGCAAACGTTAACTTTCTCTGTGTTATTAACCATTAACTTGTGACGAATGTATCTCATAGCATAACACCAATTTGGGTTGATTCAACACAAGTGTTCTCCTAACATTGTGCCCTCAAAGTTGCCGGCATAGTCATGCCCATGATCATGAAAATAGAACCATCATGCAACACTTGAGCTAGTCTTAGAGGCTAGACTAGGAATACATTTTACCGTTTATTATTCCACACGTGCATATGAGTCTTCCTCCGAGCCTTGTGGTTATTGCAGACTCGAGAACCATAGCAGTTATAGCATGGAACATAAACATAATTAGGAACATGGAGATAAACAATAACATTTATTATTGCCTCTAGGGCATATCTCCTACAGTTTATAGGTGTAAGAGAGTTTCTGGGAATTTTTGGAGAATCAACAGATCAAAGGAAATTGGGGTTTCTTTGGAATGGCAGGAATTAGGGTTTAAGCTCCGATAATTCGGAAAGTAGGGTTTTGGCGGCAAAACCCCAAGAAAATATTTTTGGTGGCTAGGATAGCTTCAGGAGAATCTCTGGGTCGAGTAGAAGGGCATTGCCATATGACCATCATCATATACCCAAGATCCAGAGAAAATTTAATAACACCGAAAGAAAAAGACGGGAGTCGAATCTTGCGAAGGAAAATTAAAGGAGCCAAAATCAGGGAGTCAAGATTGCCGGGCTTACCTCCGGGCTACGGGGACATACCTTTGGGGTGAATCCTCGGATCAACTGATGTCTTGTCTTCATTGGTCCACTAGCGTTTTTAACTATTCCATCTGATGGCTCAGGTGCTAGTTTCTCAGATGGCTGCGTTGAATCCATCTCTTTCCTCTCAGGTGTACCTTTTGTTCTGGTAGTTTGTTGCCTGGGGTCGGTGGGTAGCGAATAGTACCGACAAATAGCTCGGTTCCCAAGGTTTCGAGCTTGTGGCTTTGGGTTTTGTTGTGGTACTCCGTATCTTGACTGCCATGAGCGAGGCATCCTTCCTTAGTACACACCATTGCATGTATACCACTATTGCCTCGGGTAACCTATGGGTAGATGTCCTTCTGTCTTGTCAACAAAGAATCCTCAGTCCAATTGTTGGTCATGTGCATGGTGTTTCCTTCTGTCTTATGCATTCAGACTTTGTCCTCAGATGATCCATAACTGTGTTCCCAGAAACTACACTGGGGTTTGCTGCAATAATGCGTGCCTCTATCTGGTCTCCACTCTCTTAAAGATATTTGTCTCAGTTGGCAAGGGAATTAAATATCCTTTCTGCACACTTACTACTGAAATTTTCTCATCCCAAGATAGGTGTACCTTATGACCAGGCCCTAGGTGAGCTGAATGAGGTGTGATGTGATCTATATCTTTATGCCAGTATCATGGGACAAATAAATGTGGGATCAAACCAATGCTGATCTTTGCAAGCAAATTTGTCTGCCATATCATACTAATGGTCTTATGCCTCTGACCAACCCATCTTCATCGATCTTTTGCGTTGAACCTTTTCCTCATGAGGGTAAAACATTCAACGCCTCACTTACCTAGATTTCATCAGCTTCTATGTGTCCAGCTGGGCTTGGTGGTGTCGATATAGTTTCAAGCCCTTCATGCTTTGTGCATACCTTTTTGTCAGGTATTTGGATCATGTCCATCTTGGCAAGCATATTTGTTACAATCCCCCCATAGGAGCTGAGAACTCTTTCTCCCGGCACTGGGTCCTGAGGGATTGGAAGGATCCCGCAAAATATGGGCGTCTAACTCTCATGGGTGGACGATGCTGATGTTCATGTGCTTTTAGCCGCTTCTTCCAAATTTTTCAACTGGCACAGGATGTACCATACTGAACCAACTATTCACCATGTCCTTCACCATATTTCTGTGGAGCTGGTCATGGGACGGTGCCAGTTCAGTACAGCACGGCTGCTGCAGCGTTGGCTGAATGAGACCAACAGGAAGGGACTGAGCATGGTAGGTGCAGCAGGCCCGGCTGAAGACGACGGACACATGCGATGCCGATGCCCCGACCCCGATCGATCCAGGCACCCGGCGCCGTCCAACGAGATCACCAGTTCGCCGCGCCTTAGCCGTTGGCTGCGCGCGGCTTCTTCATTTGCGTAGATCCAAAGGTGGGGCCGCACGAGCGGTTACGCGCTTGCGTCATTGCGTGTGTTCGCGAGAGGCTGGTAAAACAGCTGCCACAGGATGATGCCCAGTAGTAATAAAATTATATTTCACTGCACGTAAAAAAATCAGTTCTACCGTAGAACTTCTACGGCAGGATTACGGAGATACACACCAAAAAGACGGTGAACCGTGGGTCCGTGGCAACTCACATTCTGGGTACTCCCGCCGCCAGACTATGATCTGCCTGGTGGTGGCGGCTGTGCGTTAGGCCGGGTTTGGGCCTTCAGGTTCCAATCCAGACAGTAAAAAACTACCACCCGCAGGCGGAGAATCATGGCCCAGCCCAGCGCTGAATAGCGAAACGCCAGCAGCTGGACGCATGTGAAGGCCCGAATAAAAACAGCCCAATACGCCCAACCCCGTCGTCGGCTGCGCCACTTCTTCTTCGTTCCTCCTAAGGCTGAAGCAGGCATGATCGACGGCACCGTCGTTGGCAACTTGTCATTGCAGAGGCATAGCAGCCAGGACGCCACTGCTAGCGCTAGCAGGTGCTCAAGCAGGATGCCCACTTGCCCAGGCAGATAGTATGCAGGTATAATGTGGGCACTGAACTGTTGCTTATTACAGGCGCACCATCCCAATCAGAGGGAAGGGAATCATTCAGAACCGCCAGCCCCCAAAGCAAAGCAACGCGAAGTTGCCCACCCAGTCAGCCACCACTTCAGATACCAGGGCCACTGAGGAGAGCAACAAATATGAGATAATTCCTTATTTGACACCAGACAAATGATCCGTTCCTTCCTGGCCTCAAATTTTTTTCCTTCCATATTTGACACAGACTTCAACTTTCATTCTCAAATTGACACTCTGTTCGATTTCCATCCTACAACCGTTAAATTTCCGGCGAAAAGACGATTTTGCCCCTGCTCCACACTCTTCTCCCTCCTCTCCTCTCCCTCTCCCTCTGCTCCACACCGACCTGGCGCTCCTTCTCCTTCTTCTCCTCTCCACCGCCGAGGCACTCACCCCGGACGGCCAGGCGCTGCTAGCGTTCAAGGCGGCGGTCGTCCAGGACCCCACGGGTCGCTCGCCAACTGGGACGCCACCGCCGCGGACCCCTGCGCCTGAAACGGCGTCGCGTGCTCCTCCTCCACCACCTTCGCCTGGAACGGTGTCGCTGACCCCACGGGGGTGCTCATCCTCCTCCACCTTCGCCACCGTGTCCAGGTTGCCCCCGCCTTCGCCCTGGTGGCCGCTGTCGCGGCAGCCACCGCGGCCTACTTCTGAGATGGCCGCCGTGACATGACATGGCCGCCCACGGGGCTCGGCCTCCGGTGAGGCCTCCCGTGGGGGCACGGCGGCCGGCAGGCCGGTGTGGAGCAGAGGGGTCGCCGGGCCTATGCGGGGGGTGATGCCGGGGCCATGGGAGGCGGCGGCGGCGGCGATGGGGTCGCAGGGGGCTGCGCCCGGGGCACCGGCATCGGGGACGCACCTGGGGCCTGCGCTGTCGCGATGGCGAAGAGGACGGCCATGACCACGGTGTGGAGCAGTGGGGAAGGAGAGGAGAGGAGGGAGAAGGGTGGTGGGGCCCATAGGGGCAAAAACATCTTTTCGCAGGGAATTTAGCGGTAGTAGGATGGAAAATCGAATAGAGTGTCAATTTAGGAACGAAAGTTGAAGTCAGTCACTACCGGAATCGACCCCTATACCGACGGCCCGAGCCGTCGGCATAGCCCTGAAAAACCGTCGGGATAGGCCTATGCCGACGGCCCCCGTCGGCATCGGGCCGTCGGCATAATATACGTCGGCGTAGCCCGGAAGCCCGTCGGCATAGAAAGGCCGTCGGCATAGGTCCTATGCCGACGGTGTCCGTACATCTATGCCGACGGCCCGGGCCGTCGGCAACGTTCCCGCCTAACGTCAAACGGCAACCAAGGGCTGCTCGCCACGTGGCAGGGCTATGCCTACGGCCTGGCTGTCGGCATAGTTTCAAACTATGCCGACGGCCAGGCCGTAGGCATAGCCCTGCCACGTGGCGAGTAGCCCTTGCTCGTGGGACAGGGCTATGCCTACGGCCTAGCTGTCGGCATAGTTTGAAACTATGCCGACGGCTAGGCTGTAGGCATAGCCCTGCCACGTGTCAGCAGCTGGGCTCTCATGGGGCAGGGCTATGCCTACGGCCTGGCCGTCGGCATAGTTTGAAACTATGCCGACGGCTAGGCCGTAGGCATATCTGCCACGTGTCAGCAACTGGGTGCTCAGGCCAGGGCTATGCCTACGGTTAGGCCGTCGGCATAGTTATTATTTGATTTTTTTTCTTCTTTTTCCTATTTGTTTTCATATCAATTCAATTCAAATATACAGCAGATATATATGATGGAAATACACATATAGAACACATCTAAGTATCATCCGGCACCGTCACAACAATATATGCATAAGCATCATCACAATCAACATAAATATAAGCATAAGCATATAAAGAAGCACACAAGTCATCTAAAGGACCATCAAAGACCACAAGTTTATCATCATCATCACCACACACAAGTCATCTAAAAGACATAAGCATAAGCACACAAGTAACCAAAAGTCTTAAGCGGCAGGATGTCGAGCACCGCGAAGGTCGTCACCGCCAAGACCGCTGAAGCCCAGGTCGTCACAGGCAGCGCTACCGCCAAGACTGCCTCCACCTCCGCCTCTGTGGATCGGAGTGGTCGGGCTCCGTGACTCGGGAGTGCTGCGAAGACCACCGCCAACGGTTGATCCACCGGTTCCCTGGATGTTGAAAAGACATATTAACGGGATATATGACTGTGTTGAAAGGCATGATATGCTTTGGGTGAATAGTTTAGGGATGTACATACCGGCGAGGGGCCATCGTGCTGCTGTGCCACAAACTCCTCAAAGGTAAGCAGCGTTGGTTGTGTTGGAGGAGGTGGTGCTGCTTGCAATTGAGGAACCCGTCCGGCCGCCATCTCCTCAAGAGCGCGTTGTATCCTGGCATTGTTCTGCTCATGGTGTGCATGAAGTCTCGTGTGCCACGCCATGGTCTCCTGGCGTGTGTACTCCATGTAGGCCTACGGTATGACATGATGGAACTCATAAACATCTCAATGCTGGAAAATAAAGTGAGCAATGTAGATAAGAGGAAAAATACTTACAGATTGCCGCTCCTGAAAGAGGGCCTGTGACTGCGCACTGGTCATGGGTGTGCGCTGGCTCAGGCTCGGGTCGATAGCTCGGAGCTGCGTGTAGGAGATAGTAGGAGTGATAACAGCATCGAGAACCGGCTGCCGACCGTGCCTCCTGGGCCCCATGCCAACCACCACCCTCTCGTCCAGATCTGCACTCATGGGGTCAGATGTGCCAGGATGTAACCTGAGATACTCCTGAGAGTAGACCTGCTTCTTCTCTGCGGTGTTGCCGTAGTACTTGGACTCGCCAGGCTTGGGGCTCCTCCGCATATGGGCGATCTCCCACGCCTCCATGTGTGAGAGCGAACGCTTCAGTTTCTCCTCCTGCACCACCAAACAGAGGTTAGTCATACATAAGAAAGTAAATAGAAGAAGAATGTTTCGATGAGGTTAGTCATACATGAAGTGCCTTGTGGAGAAAGTGGTTTCGGTTTCCCTGAGCATGTACTCCCTCCGTCCCTCGGTTAGCCTTGTTTTTGATGCTCGTAGCCGCCCAGTCTCCATCCGTATCACACCAAACATCCACCAATGCCGCCCAAGACTCGTCTTTTCCATAACACCAATTTGGAAACACCTACATAATGAAAGCATAATGGCATGTCAACACGAAACGGTAAAATGTACCACAAACATCGGAATGAAAAATCTTTTATACTTACCGCCAAGTACTGGTCCCTCTCCAAGGTAATGCCCGTCCTCCGCGCTTCTTCCTTGGTCATCTTCACACCAAGAGCGTCGTGATAGTATGTCGAGATGGCCACATAGCGCACCTCGTACTGCATCTGGCGGGCCTTCTTCTTGCATTGGCGCAGCACGATCTGGTCGGCTCTGGCCTTGTGCTCCGGAAGAACTCGATAAAATTTCTACAATCATGCATGAAACAAGAATGGAAGAAGCCATGAGTTAAATCATTCATGAAACTAGAATGGACTTGTGCTTCTGAAGAGAACTCACCCAGAAAGTAGTGATCACGGCCTTGGCATGGGTCTCATGCTCCGCGTGGAGGGCCGCTACCCAGTGGTCCCAGCTCGTGGCCAAAACCCGATGGTCCGGGTGCCTGACTGGATCCGGACAGTACAACCCCGGCCAATATAACTTCAGCAAGACGGTGATGAGGCCGTTGGGAATACGGACCCCTTTAGAATATATCCAGTTGCTGCAAAAGAATGAACTATTAGCATGTGACAAGCAAAATAAATAACAACCGGAATGAACATGTGACAAGCAAAATAATGAAATTATTATAAAGTGACACTTACTCTTTCCCCGTGGGCTCAATGAGCCACTTCTGCTCCTCAGTAGTAGGAACCTGCTTTGGTAGCTTTGCGTTACCACGCAGCCACCCCTTGCTGTTGCCACCCCCCTCCCCGCCAGCACCATCATCCCCGCCACCACCATCCTCCTCGCCTGCCTCCTCCTCCTCATCCTCGGCCCCCTCCTGAACCTCCTCCTCCTCCTCCTCCTCGGCCCCATCTCGAACCTCCGCCTCCTCCTCCTCCTCCTCCTGAACCTCGTCGTCCTCCTCCTCCTCCTCGTAAGAGGGTACCTCACTAGAGGAGGGTACCTCACTAGAGGAGGGCCTCGAAGACAACACCCCTAAGTCGGTGAGGGTGCGCTGTTTCTGGCCGCGACCCCCTCGCCCTCTAGGGGCTCTCCCACCGCCCCCTCCTCCTCTAGGGGCACCTCTCCCTCGACCTCCCTGTGATAAAGAGGTTTCTTCGAAGAGGCCAAGACCTGCAAGAAGGCCTTCGCGGTTGCCTCCGGCTCCTCCGGTTCATTCTCTGAAGGTGTCGCATTTGCCGTTTCTGCAGCGATGACATCATCTAGCATGTCCCTGACCCCGTCATCCTCATAACCATCGATGCGTTGTCGCATCACCTCCTCTCTACCACGATCCTGCTCGGCTAAGTTTATCGACGGCATGTCAAAGTTTGGCATATATCCGTGCATGCGAAGGTGGTCAGTCATGTCCTTCTGATTTCTACGGTGACGTCTGGCACATCTCGCACAGGGGCATGGTGGGATAATTCTCATTGGCCTACGGAATATCTCCTTCAAATACACATCGGTTTTCGCGATCCACTCTGGTGTTACTCGATTCCGACGGATAAAGCCACTGTACATCCACTGATTATCTGCCATCCTCTGCTTTTTTGCAAGCCACACAACATAATTAAGAATTCACTTAAATTAATCACATCAAATTTTCATTTTCTACCGCGTTGAATCCACCTACATCTCTAATAGGTAAAGATGGGTCCTAATCCCACCCGAGGATGTGTAGATTGCGTACGTTCTCCAGTCTACCCCGGTTCCGAGACAAAATTTCGGCAGCACCTCCCACTGTTCTCCAGATACACGTCTCGGCTAATAGCCGAGAGAATGTGCTCCGGAGAACAACGGGGAGGCGCCGCCGAAATTTTGTCTCGAAACGGGGTAGAGCATGGAGAACGTACCCAATCTACACATCCTCGGGCTGTCCGTGGAAACGCGGACAATCCGAAAAAGCTGCGGTTATCGATGCAACCATTCGGACGGGAGACTCCTACCCTACGCGCCTTGACGAGAAAAGAAAATCAGTGACATGATTCAAAGAGTTGTACAAGGTTATAGGTGGATTCGTAGCTCACCCTCCGCTGTAGAGGAAGTAGTCAACACGACGAGATCACGACCAATGCCTTCGACGACGATGACTCCAAAGATATGCACCCCACACAAAGCCTGTAAATTATACCGACAAAAAAACTTAGATCATCAAGTGTCAAAACTTAGATCACGGACCAATGCCTAATGAACAAGTTCCATTTTTGCTCAAATACTATTTTTTAGCAAGACCATGAAGTGTCAAAATATGTCATCATTATTTTGTAGCAAGACCATCATGAACAAAAAAACCACTCATCACGGATATGCGACCAACAAAGAATGCTATCCACTGCGAAGTATATATCATCATCTCCACCGTGGAAGTATATGTTCATTATATAAGTAATCTTAACATGGTAACCAAACTCGGTACATTTGTACATTGGGAGACAGCAATAATAAAACTCCAAGCAAGTAAAACTACTGGGACTAATGGAGGTCCAATCGACATTCAGGAAGAACAGGACAACAGTAGGTTATATCAAATTGACTTATTATCCCACACAATAGTAGGTAAAAAAGCTAAAAAAATCAGTAGCAGAGGACGCGGACCGCCGGAGCCGGTGCTCACCAGGCAGCAGGGGAGGGGGAGGGCCTTACAGCCTCCTGGTGGCACGGGCCGGCGTCGCTGGGGGGGGGGGGGGGGGGGTGGGGGGGGGGGGGGGCGGGGCGGCGCGCCCTCTCCGACGACCTCCGCGCGGTTTCACGGGTGGGCGGTCGGCGGCTGCGCTTGGCAGGGAAGTAGGTCGACCGCCCGGGCGTGGCGGACGGGGCGGCGCGCTGGCGGGGAAGAGGCGACGTCCCCGGGCGGTGGCGGGGACGGGGCGGCCCGGGCGGTGGCGGGGACGAGGCGGCGGCGGCTGGCCGGAGCAAGCGGCGGCAGGCCGGCGCGGGTGGGTCGCGGGACGGCGGCGGTGCGGGAGCAGCGAGAGGTGGGTCGCGCGGGTGGGTCGAATGACTCTGGCAGCGAGCGGTGGTGGGGCGCCCGATCCGGATAAGGTCAGGGCTATGCCGACGGTTAGGCCGTCGGCATAGCCCTGGCCTTATCAGGTCGGGCCACGTGGCCACCTATGCCGACGGTTAAGCCGTAGGCATAGGTTTTTTTTTAATGTTTTTTAATTAGTTTAACTATAATTTATTTTTTAAATGTTCTATTTTTTAAAATATATCAACTATCACTCCTCTCCTAAGACCCTGTGCGATATTTTTGTTTCATAGACGCACCTTGACCAGACTAAAACCTAACCGACGCGCACGATTCCTCTCTTCAAGTGACGGCGACACTGCCATCCGTGGAGGGGGGCCACACCCCGGAGCCCCAAGACGAACGTGTGAGCATGCCACATCACTTTCACACATACAAGAGGACCTGGTGCGGTGTTTCGGTGGCATTGCCGCACTCGGAAGCCCCACCGACCGGACTAACCCTAGCACCGTTGACCCGGCGATCTAGCCCTTTGACTTTGGCCGGACATGCTTTGACCAGTGGACTCTTCACCTGGTTGCGATATGTCAACCCATAGGAACATCACCGAACACGGTCTGGACCCAAGCCGCCAGTACACACGTCCCGTCTAACCCTGCGAGAGTTGACCGGGCATAGCTACGCCTTTGACTTTCGCCGCACGGGGTTTGACCGATGGACATTTTCACCTGGGTGTGATAGCCCAGCACATAGGTACACTTTGGATGAAGGTCCGGACACAACCCACCGCAAGATTCCCTCCGTTACTGCCCGAAGTGGCCGTTCCCCCCCTCCGTGCGACGGCTGCGGCGACGTCGGTGAGGGGGGTCACACCACTGAGCACGGTGCCGGGTGCTTGCACCTGCCATCGCACTTCCGGACGTGTAGGAGGGCCCAGCTAAAGACCTCGCGGCATAGCTACCCTCCCAAACTACACCCGTCCCGTCTAACCCTGGAACCGTTGACCGGGCGGTCTACGCCTTTGACTTTCGTTCGCCGAACGGGTTTGATCGATGGACATTTTCACCTGGGTGTGATAGCCAAGCACATGGTACACTTCGGATCAAGGTCCGGCACACCCACCGCAGATTCCCTCCGTTACTGCCCGATGTGGCCGTTACCCCCCCCTCCGCGCGACGGCGGCGCGACATCGGTGAGGGGGGTCACACCACGGAGCCGCGTGCCGGGTGCTTGCACCTGTCACCGCACTCTCGGACATGTAGGAGGCCCCGCTAAAGACCCGCGGCATAGCTAACCCCCCAAACTACACCCGTCCCGTCACCTGGAGAGTGACCGGGCGGTCTACGCCTTTGACTTTCGCCGCACGGGGTTTGACCGATGGACATTTCCACCTGGGTGTGATAGCCCACCACATAGGTACACTTCGATCAAGGTCCGACACAACTCCCGCCGATTCCCTCCGTTACTGCCCGATTGGCTTTCCCCCTCCCCCCCCCCCCCCTCCGTGCGACGGCGGCGGCGACGTCGGTGAGGGGGGTCACACCACGGAGCCCGTGCTTACACCCGCCACCGCACTTCCGGACGTGTAGGAGGGCCCGGAGAAAGACCTGGCGGCATATGTACCACCAAATTAAACAATACCCGTCCCGCCTAACCCTGCGAGAGTTGACGGGGCGGTAAACTGGGCCCAAGAGACACGCGTGGTGTATCTATGTATAGATAAGGCACAATTTAATTAATGAATTGTTTTTGAAAAAAATATTATATTTTAAAAAAATTAATAAAAAAAATTGTACGTAGATATGCCTACGGTTAGGCCGTCGGCATAGCTCAAGTTAATTATTATTTTTTTTAAAGAATTTTATTATTAAAAACAGGGAAAAAAAGTTAAAAAAATTATACGTAGATATGCCTACGGTTAGGCCGTCGGCATAGCTCAATTTAATTATTTTTTTTAAAAAGAATTTTATTATTAAAAACAGGGAAAAAAAAGTTAAAAAAATTATACGTAGATATGCCTAAGGTTAGGCCGTCGGCATAACTCAATTTAATTAATTATTTTTTTAAAAAAAAAATTATTATTAAAAACAGGGGAAAAAAAGTTAAAAAAATGAACGTATATATGCCGACGGTTATGCCGTCGGCATAGCTCCCTGCCACGACATCTATCCGCGGCACCGTGGGCCCAGAGATATGCCGACGGCATAACCGTCGGCATAGCTCCGGGCCCACGGTGCCGCGGATCGATGACGTGTCACAGTGAGGTATGCCGACGGCCGACGTTAGGGCCGTCGGCATATGTTTGACGGCGTGAACCCGCCGGCTGTGCCAGGGCCACCAAGGCCACCTCTATGCCGACGGCCAAACTATGCCTACAGCTGCCGTAGGCATATATATTTGTATGCCGACGGCCTTTCTATGCCTACGGCCCCCGTCGGCATATATGGAGGTATGCCGTAGGCTTTCCTACGCCTACGGTTTTCCATAGGCCGTCGGCATAGCTCCCTCTATGCCGACGGGCCGTCGGCATATATAAGGCCGTCTGCATATAAGGTTATTCTGGTAGTGAGTGTCAAATAAGAAAGGAAATTTTTTTGAGGGCCAAGAAAGGAACGGGTCATTTATCTGGTGCCAAATAAGGAATTATCTCAACAAATATCCTACTTCATCTAATACTACTGTAGGACCTAGTACATTTCAGCCATTCAGAATTGGACAGGTAGGACCTTCTGGCTCCACAATGACCACTGTTTCTTATTATGTCCTGCAAAAGATCGAGGCGGTGGTCCATGAGGTCCTGCTCGTTTCATTATTGTATCTATAAAAAAAAATCTTTTTAGGTGTTTTTTTAGGCGTATTCTGAGCAAAAATAGCAAGCTTGCCATTTTGGATGCTTTTGCTTCTGATCTTCAAATTTCATGAAAACATAAGCTATGTTCGGCTTCATGTAAATGTCAGTCCAGCAAACTAACCATAATTTCCTGCCCCAGCTGTCTGTGTCAGTGAACCTTAGAGACCCATTCTATGCATCTACCAAGTTAAACTTGCAATCCAAACCTGATTAGCTCCTTAAGGGAATAAGAGCATCGCACATGGTCCCTGCAACAGGAGTGCGCTCTACTTCACTTCTACTCTTCAGTCTTCACCGCCCTTTTAAATTCCGTCCACTAAGAAGCGCGCCAAAGCACAAGCCCTCTCTCCCTCACTCTCTCCACTCTCGGAGTCTCGGGTATCAGCCATGGCCAGCTCTTGCGTGCTCTTCCACCTCGTCATCGTCGTGTGCCTAGTCCCAGCTTCCATTGCTTCGCCTCCTCACGAGCTCCGTCTCTCCGCCTCCGAGGTCGCGGCGCTCGAAGCGGTCGCGCCGCCGCCGCAGGATCAGTCGACCACCTTCTTCGAAGTGGACCGGCCGCACCAGCCGCCGCCGGGCAGCTTCGGCCCGTGCTCCACGCTGCTCCTCTCCCACTCCTTCGCCTACACCTAAAACAAGCCCCCCGCCACCGCCGCCTACACGCCGCCGCCATGCCTGGCGGCCGCGGGCGGCCGCGCGTCGGCGATCTCGCTCGCCGTTCTTGAGTGGCGCGCCACGTGCCGGGGCGTCCAATTCGACCGCATCTTCGGCGTCTGGCTCGGCGGTGCCGAGCTCCTCCGCGGCTGCACCGCCAAGCCTGTTAGGAGTAATCTTGAGTTTGTAAACATAAGTCATGGTTGCACGTGGTGTTAGAATTAGCACAAGCTAGCACAACGTGGTGTAGTTGGAGTCCGGGTTGTGCTAGGTCTGTCAGTGTCCAAGAGTAGTACTAGGTACGTTAGTGTTTCTACTCCTATTAGACTAGGATTGATTAGCCTTGTCCTAGTAGGATTAGTTAGCCGTGTAAGTTTAGGATGTGTTGAGTCGTCCAGGAGGCTGCATATATATGGCAAAAGTTTTCATGTGCGTGTCTGTCGTGATTTGATGTGATCGATCCTGAGGGAGAATCCCAGCAAAGCCGCAGCCGAGCGGCGTCGAGTGGACCGTCTCCAAGGACGTGACCAAGTACGCGGAGGCTTGCTTCCCTGCTCCCCCCTAACTCAATTTCAGAGGGGTATCCTTGTCCCCGCAAGTTTTTTTTCTCTGGCCCCGCCGTAGCCCATATCCAAGCCCCTAATAACCCATTGTATACCCACCGTAGCCCATATCTAAGCCCCGTATAACCCATTATATCCCCGTGTGCTCAATGCCCTCCCCCGAAAAAAAAAGATCGCACGACCCCACGACTACGTACGACCTAAGCTCCATCATTCACGCAGTACCCTCCATCATTCACGTAGTACCCTAGTTGAGGTTGTTTGCGAATATCGGCGCCGGCGATCTCGTCAGACAGCGAATATCGGTGCCGGCGACCTCGTCCCCGGCGATCTCGTCCGACAGCGGCACCGTCGTGAACCTCCAGCGCTCCGAGGTACCGCATCCCACCTCCCCCATTTGTCTAGGTCGTGGCAGCATCGAACGAACTGCCGCCGTTTTCGTGGTAGTGGTTAACCTAGCGGGGCAGGTAACCTAGCTACACGGCGGCGCAGCCTATCGCGGAACTTGTTCCGGTAGTGCTGCTCGTCGTGATACAAAATGATCACGGCGGCTGCTGTGGGTTTCTTCTGTCTATGTTAACCTAGCTATCCAGCGGCGCCGGTTATCACGGATCTAGTTTCGGTACTGCTGCTCCTCGCAATCCAAAGTGATATCGGCGGGTGCTGTGGGCATCTTCCTTACTAGGGTTCACGTACCTTATCGCCGACGACCGCTCTGGAGAGTGGGGAGGATCCATCGGTGCTCATAGGTCGTTGGCGCTGGTTTTGTGCACGATGTGAACGCCCTCGTTTGCGATAGTTTGCACATGTGTGAAGGAAATATGCCCAAGAGGCAATAATAAAGTTGTTATTTTATATTTCCTTATTCATGATAAAGATTTATTATTCATGCTAGAATTGTATTGATCGGAAACTTAAATACATGTGTGAATACATAAACAAATACCATGTCCCTAGTATGCCTCTACTAGACTAGCTCGTTGATCAAAGATGGTTAAGGTTTCCTAACCATAGACATGTGTTGTCATTTGATAACGGAATCACATCATTAGAAGAATGATGTGATGGACAAGACCCAACCGTTAGCATAGCATATGATCGTTCAGTTTATTACTACTGCTTTCTTAATGTCAAATACATGTTCCTTTGACCATGAGATCATGCAACTCCCGGATACCGAAGGAATACCTTGTGTCCTATCAAACGTCACAACGTAACTGGGTGATCATAAAGATGCTCTACAGGTATCTCCGAAGGTGTCTGTTGAGTTGGTGTGAATCGAGTTTGGGATTTGTCACTCCGTGTATCGGAGAGGTATCTCTGGGCCCTCTCGAGAATACACATCACAAGAAGCTTGCAAGCAAAGTGACTAAGGAGTTAGTTGCAAGATGATGTATTACGGAACGAGTAAAGAGACTTGCCGGTAACGAGATTGAACTAGGTATAGAGAGACCGACGATCGAATCTCGGGCAAGTAACATACCGACAGACAAAGGGAATTACGTATGTTGTCATAGAGATACCGACGATCGAATCTCGGACAAGTAACATACCGACAGACAAAGGGATCCCGTTATCAAATGACAATACATGTCTATGGTTAGGAAACCTTAACCATCTTTGATCAACGAGCTAGTCTACTAGAGGCATACTAGGGACACGGTATTTGTTTATGTATTCACACATGTATTTAAGTTTCCAATCAATACAATTCTAGCATGAATAATAAACCTTTATCATGAATAAGAAAATATAAAATAACAACTTTATTATTCCCTCTAGGGCATATTTCCTTCAAAAGGTTCAACCGATAAAAGATCTTCGTGGAATATGTAGGAATCAATATGGGCATCCAGGTCTCGCTATTGGTTATTGACCGGAGAGGTGTCTTGGTCATGACTACATAATTCCCGAACCCGTAGGGTCGCACGCTTAACGTTCGTTAACGCTAGACTAGTATTGGGATATTTGATGAGTGGTAACCAAATGTTGTTCGGAGTCCCAGATGAGATCCCGTACGTCACGAGGAGTCTCGAAATGGTCGAGAGGTAAAGATTTATATATGGGAAGTCATATTTTGGGTTCCGGAAAAAGATGCATTTTTTTGGTATTGTACTGGAAAGCTTCCAGAAGGTTCCGAAGGGGTCTGGAAGTCCACAAATGGGTTCACCATGACCCAAGGGCTAGCATGGGCTGTGGAGAGGCGCCCTAGCCTTATTGGGCTAGGCGCACCAAGTCCTCAAAAGCCCATGTGGCTAGGGAAGGCAAGGGAAGGCAAAAAAGGAAGGAGTCCTAGTAGGAATAGTATTGGACTCGAAGTCCAAGTCCTCTCCCCCTTAGCTGCGCCCTAGGGCTTGGAGGGGCTGTTTCCCACGCCCCTCCACCTATATATAGAGGGGGGGCGCCCCAAGAGGACACACCAAGCCCTTGGCGCCCCTCTCTCTCCCGTTACTCTGCAGTTCCACCGCCTCGTCCCGGCGACGCTTAGCGAAGCGCTGTTAGTGCTCCACCACCACCATCACCACCACACTGTTGTGTTGGTTGTGATCCCATCTACTTCTCCTCCCCCGCTTGCTGGATCAAGAAGGAGGAGACGTCATCGAGCCGCACGTGTGCTAAACTCCGAGGTGCCGTCCGTTCGGCACTAGATCGGTTGGATCGTGATCTGATCATGAAGAGTATGACTACATCAACCGCGTGATAAACGCTTCCGCTTAGCGATCTACAAAGGTATGTAGATGCTCTCCCCCTTCTCGTTGATATGTATCTCCATGGATAGATCTTGCATGTGCGTAGAAATTTTTTGTTTTCCATGCAACGTTTCCCTGACAATGGCATCAGAACCAGGTTTATGCGTAGATGATATGCATGAATAGAATACAAAGAAGTTGTGGGCGGTGATATTCATACTTCTTACCACCAACGTCTTATTTTGATTCGGCGGCATTGTGGGATGAAGCGCCCCGGACCAACCTTACATGTCCACGTACATGAGACCAGTTTCACCGATTGACATGCAACTAGTTTTGCATAAAGGTGGCTGGCGGGTGTCTGTTTCTCCTACTTTAGTTGAATCGAATTTGACTGTGGCCGGTCCTTGAAGAAGGTTAAAACAGCAAACTTGATAATTCACCGTTGTGGTTTTTGCCGTAGATAAGAACGGTTCTTGCTAAAAACCCGTAGCAGCCACGTAAAACTTGCAACAACAAAATAGAGGACGTCTAACTTGTTTTTGCAGGGTATGTTGTGATGTGATATGGTCAATACATGATGTGATATACGTTATTGTATGAGATGATCATGTTTTTCAAGTTATCAGCAACCGGCAGGAGCCTTATAGTTGTCTCTTTATTGTATGAAATGCAAACGCCATATAATTGTTTTACTTTATCGCTATGCGTTAGCAATAGTTGTAGAAGCAATAGTTGGCGAGATGACCACGACGGTACGATGGAGATCAAGGTGTCGAGCCGGTGACGATGGAGATCATAACGATGCTTTGGAGATAGAGATCAAAAGCATGAGATGATGATGGCCATATCATGTCACATATTTTGATTGCATGTTATGTTTATTTTTTATGCATCTGATTTTGCTTAGAACGACGGTAGCATTATAAGATGATCCCTTCACTAAATTTCAAGATATAAGTGTTCTCCCCGAGTATGCACGGTTGCGAAAGTTCGTCATTTCGAGACACCACATGATGATCGGTGTGATAGACTCTACGTTCACATACAATAGGTGTAAGACAGTTTTACACATGGAGAATACATGGGTTAAACTTGACGAGCCTAGCATGTACAGACATGGTCTCAGAACACTGGAGACCAAAAGGTCGACCGTGAGTCATATAGTAGATATGATCAACATAGAGATGTTCACCATTGATGACTGCCCCATCTCACGTGATGATCGGACTTGGGTTAGTTGATTTGGATCATGTATCACTTAGATAACTTGAGGGATGTTTATTTAAGTGGGAGTTCTTTAGTAATTTGATTAATTGAACTTAATTTATCATGAACTTAGTCCTGATAATATTTTCAAATCTATGTTGTAGATCAATAGCTCGCGATATAGCTCCACTATTTCTGATATGTTCCTAGAGAAAACTAAGTTGAAAGATGATAGTAGCAATGATGCGGACTGGGTTTGTGATCTGAGGATTATTCTCATTGCTGCACAGAAGAATTATGTCCTTGATGCACCGCTAGGTGACAGACATATTGCAGGAGTAGATGCAGACGTTATGAACGTTTGGCAAAGCTCGATATGATGACTATTTGATAGTTTAGTGTGCCATGCTTTACGGCTTAGAACTAGGACTTCAAAAACGTTTTGAAATGCCACGGAGCATATGAGATGTTCCAAGAGCTGAAATTGGTATTTCAAACTCATGCCCATGTCGAGAGGTATAAGACCTCTGACAAGTACTTTGCCTACAAGATGGAGAAGAATAGCTCAGCCAGTGAGCATGTGCTCATAATGTCTGGGTACTACAATCGCTTGAATCAAGTGAGAGTTAATCTTCCAGATAAGAGAGTGATTGACAGAGTTCTCTAGTCACTATCACCAAGCTACTAGAACTTCGTGATGAACTATAATATGCAAGGGATGACGAAAACGATTCCCGAGCTCTTCGCGATGCTGAAATCGGCGAAGGTAGAAATCAAGAAAGAGCATCAAGTGTTGATGGTTAACAAGACCACTAGTTTCAAGAAAAGGCGCAAGGGAAAGAAAGGGAACTTCAAGAAGAATGGCAAGCAAGTTGCCGCTCCCATGAAGAAGCCCAAAGCTAAACCCAAGCCTGAGACTGAGTGCTTCTACTGCAAAGGAAATGGTCACTCGAAGCAGAACTGCCCCAAATACTTGGCGGATAAGAAGGATGGCAAAGTGAACAAAGGTATATTTGATATACATGTCATTAATGTGTACTTTACTGGTGTTCATAGTAGCCCCTGGGTATTTGATACCGGTTCAGTTACTAATATTAGTAACTCGAAACAGGAGTTGCAAATTGAACAGAGACTACTTAATGGCGAGGTGACGATGTGTGTTGGAAGTGATTCAAAGGTTGATAAGATCACCATCGCATACTCCCTCTACCTTCGGGATTAGTGTTGGACCTAAATAAATGTTATTTGATGTTTGCGTTGAGCATGAATATGATTGGATCATGTTTATTGCGATACGGTTATTCATTTAAGTCAGAGAATAATTGTTGTTCTGTTTACATGAATAAAACCTTTTATGGTCATACACCCAATGTAAATGGTTTATTGAATCTCGATCATAGTGATAGACATATTCATAATATTGATGCCAAAAGATGCAAAGTTGATAATGATAGTGCAACATATTTGTGGCACTGCCGTTTAGGTCATATTGGTGTAAAACGCATGAAGAAACTCTATACAGATGGACTTTGGGAATCACTTGATTATGAATCATTTGATACTTGCGAACCATGCCTCATGGGCAATATGACTAAACTCCGTTCTCCGGAACAATGGAGTGAGCTAATGACTTATTGGAAATAATACATACCGATGTATGTGGTCCGATGAGTGTTGAAGCACGCGACGGGTATCGTTATTTTCTCACCTTCACTGATGATTTGAGTAGATATGGGTATATCTACTTAATGAAACACACAAGTCTGAAACATTTGAAAAGTTCAAAGAATTTCAGAGTGAAGTGGAGAATCATCATAACAAGAAAATAAAGTTTTTATGATCTGATCGCGGAGGCGAATATTTGAATTACGAGTTTAGCCTTCATTTAAAACAATGTGGAATTATTTCACAACTCACGCCACCTGGAACACCACAGCGTAATGGTGTGTCCGAACATCGTAACCGTACTTTATTAGATATGGTGCGATCTATGATGTCTCTTACCGATTTACCACTATCGTTTTGGGGTTATGCATTAGAGACAGCCGCATTCACGTTAAATAGGGCACCGTCTAAATCCGTTGAGATGACACCGTATGAACTGTGGTTTGGTAAGAAACATAAGTTGTCGTTTCTTAAAGTTTGGGGTTGCGACACTTATGTCAAAAGGCTTCAGCCTGATAAGCTCGAACCCAAATCGGAGAAGTGCGTCTTCATAGGATACCCTAAGGAAACAATTGGGTACACCTTCTACCACAGATCCGAAGGCAAAATCTTTGTTGCTAAGAACGGATCATTTCTAGAGAAGGAGTTTCTCTCGAAAGAAGTGAGTGGGAGGAAAGTAGAACTTGATGAGGTAGTTGTACCTTATCTCGAATTGGAAAGTAGCACATCAAAGAAAACCGTTACCGTGATGCCTACACCAACTAGAGAGGAAGCTAATGATGATGATCATGAAAGTTCAGATCAAGTTACTACAGAACTTCGTAGGTCGACCAGAACACATTCCGCACCAGAGTGATACGGTAATCCTGTCCTGGAAGTCATGTTATTAGACCACGGCGAACCTATGAACTATGAAGAAGCTATGATGAACCCAGATTCCGATAGATGGCTTGAGGCCATGAAATCTGAGATAGGATCCATGTATGAAAACAAAGTGTGGACCTTGGTGGACTTGCCCGATGATCGGTAAGCCATTGAGAATAAATGGATCTTCAAGAGGAAGGCGGACGCCGATATCACTGTCTATAAAGCTCGACTTGTCGCAAAAGGTTTTCGACAAGTTCAAGGAGTTGACTACGATGAGACTTTCTCACCCGTAGCGATGCTTAAGTCCGTCCGAATTGTAGGAGATATGCCCTAGAGGCAATAATAAATGTTATTAATTATCTCCCTGTTCATAATTATGTTTATGTTCCATGCTATAACTGCTATGGTTCTCGAGTCTGCAATAACCACGAGGCTCGGAGGAAGACTCATATGCACGTGTGGAATAATAAACGGTAAAATGTATTCCTAGTCTGGCCTCTAAGACTAGCTCAAGTGTTGCATGATGGTTCTGTTTTCCTGATCATGGGCATGTCTATGCCAGCAACTTTGAGGGCACAATGTTAGTAGAACATTTGTGTTGAATTGACCCGGATTGATGTTATGCTATAAGACACTTCGTCACAAGTTAATGGTTAATAACACAGAGATGGTTAACGTTTGCATGATTCCTCAGACCATGAGAGTATTGAGTTTCTTCATGCTTGATTCATGAACTTTGGGGTTTGTTAGACGTCATCCGTAACTGGATGGCTATTATGGTGGCATACGGGTTCATGGGAAAGTATGTCAAGTAACTTGATAGCTCAAGATTGGGATTTGCTCCTCCGACGATGGAGAGATATCTCTGGGCCCTCTCGGTGTTACGGTATCCAACATCGTCTGGCCAGACACTTTGTGATTTGATCACGGGGATACCGGAACACGGGAACGAGAAAAGAGAACAATACCGGTAACGAGGTAACTGGCATTGTGGACAAGTTGTTGATCCACGGAGATGCCAACATGTCTCACCTCGGGTATTTGTAACATATCACGAAGCAACAGGAATAGCACACGGCAACTGGAGGTTCACTCGAATATTCATTCGTGTGGGTATAGGGGTCAATATGGGTGTCCACGGCTCCGATGTTGATCATTGATCGGAAAGTGTTACGGTCATGTCTATGCTTCACCGAACCTATAGGGTCACACGCTTAAGGGTCATCTATCTGCTGAATTCTAGACAGGGAGTCTGAGAGAAATTTACCGAAAAAGTTTCGAAGACAACGGAAGAATTCCGGAGAGAGAACACAGGAATAGTTTCGGTAAAACCGAAAAGTTGTTTCGGGGTATACCATTAAGTCAAATTGATTTCGGGACATGCCTGATAATTCTTGGAGGGTGCCAGAATTATTCTGGAAACTTCTAGGAATTTTCCAGTATAAAAACCGGAAATGTTCCGGAGCTGCCGGAACCGGTTTGGTTGCTTTTCGCAGATGAAAATCACTAATCCGGAATTGTTTCGGAATGTGTCAAAAATTATTTTAGTGGGTACTGGAAATGTTCTAAGCCCACATAAATATTTTCGGTTCGAACGGACGATGAAAAATGTCGTCGTGAATAGTGAAAGTGCTTTTTGGGTGGCTTCTTGGAGAAGCCACCTTGAGGGCCCTTTGGTATTTTTCCCCTTGGCTTCTTGGAGAAGCTACCCTTGGGCTTGGCCTATAAATAGGGGTGGAGGGGGCTGCCTAAAGACTTACTCTTTCTCACATACAAGTGCCATGCATGATCTGGCTTTTTCTCTCCCTCCAACCGAAATAGTTTCGTAAAGCCGAAAGGCTGTCTGGGTTCCGGTGGGAACAAGTTCTGGATGGCGAAGCCCTGCCGGATAGATGACACCGTATGCGTGCAACCCCGTAGAGAGGTCGTAGTTTCGATCTTTGTGCCCGAGGGGCTATTTTGAGAGTGCCTCCTGAAGGGCTGTCCAAGTGATGGTCCGAGTTCTGTGGGTCCTCCCGAAGGGCTGTCCGAGTGACCGTCCGAGTTTCGAAGGTCCTCCCGAAGGGCTATCCGAGTGACCGTCCGAGTTTCGTGTGTGCCTCCCGAAGGGCTGTCCAAGTGACCGTCCGAGATTCTGAGGTCCTCCCGAAGGGCTGTCCGAGGATCCGTCCGGTGGGACTATCCAAGGGACTGTCTCGAGGCCTCCCGAAGGGCTACCCGAAGATCCGTCCGGGGAGCAGACGAGGGAGTACATCCTCGCGGTTGGGAGGTTGTAAATCCTAGCTGCGGAGATCTGCACCACCGATCATCATCGACTCTACTTCCGCTGCGCTACGAGTCGGTAACGAAAAGATCAAACCTTGTATGCAGTCTCCATAGTGGTCCTGGGCTGGTGCGTAGGTCGGAATTTTTTTTGTTTTCTGCTGCGTTACCATACAGTGGCATCATGAGCCGTGCTATGCGTAGATGCAGGTTGCGATCTAGAATACATAGAGATGTATGGGTGTTGCACAACATAATTAGGTAGTAGATGAGATCTATTGCTGAAAATTATTTGTGTGGGTAGCAGATGAAATCTGTTACCCGATGTTCTTGTTGCTTCCCTGAAATTTGCATATTTCTGGTCTTGATAACAGCATGGTGGAGTTTCAATGTTCTGGCAATCCGTGATCCTGATTAATAAATGAAGTGCTAACAGTTCATTGAATTCCACCGTAGTTAAAAAGAAAGATGAAATTTCGCAGACGAAAGGGCAATGCAGATATGATCTGCACGGGGGTCATGCGTATGACGAAGTTCAGTATGGGGCTCGAGATTTTATTATCTCGTGTTTCATACACCCCGCAATGTTAATCTAGCGACTTGGATCATCATGCTTGATGATGAACGTTGGTAGCTTCGGTTTGTTTCGAAACCTTAGAAGCCACGTAAAACAAGTTTTGCATGAACCGATTAGAGGCGTCTAACCTGGTTTTGCAGGATGGTTTGCATGTGCATGTGATGTGGTATAGCAGTGTTCATAATAACTTGATTATGTATGAGATGACTATATAATGTAAATTAATTAATATGACCTGCGTGTCATGATTCGGCATGATGGCTGGAGCTATATGATTGCACTTTAATGACGTGTGTGTCAACCTTAAGTAATGCACTTATTTTATTAGCTATAGAGATAGCAATATTATCTGGTGCATCGACAAGGTGGTGGCAATCTTCGCAAAGGTGAACACCGACGTGAATGCCGAAGACGAAGAAATGAAAGACTTCTCCATCAGAAAGGGCTATACCATATCATGCTAAGTATGAATTGCCTGAGATGTTTATCCCTTATGATGCACCCTTCTTGATTGCGCGGTAGTCGCCTTTTATTAGGGTGATCTCTCACAAAAATATCAAGTAGTTAGTGTTCTCCCAAGTGTAGCACCGTCACGGCACCGAACTTTTCGGGGTGCGCCATGTCCACATGGGTACGAACGATTAGGGATGTGTGAGGCGGGTGAGGTCAGACCTCGCAGCGAGATCACTTGGTTGCCTTGACGTTCTGGCTTGATCGTCCTGAGCTCGGAACACGCCCATCGAAAGATGAACATGAGTCACATAGAGATGTGATCGGCATGTTTGCGCACTAATTGAAATTCTCGTCATCAGTGATGTCCACATCAATGGCGTTGAATTGAAATGTGGATCTTGTATCACTCACAATCAATTATGAGAGATATTGATTTGAGTGGGAGCGCACTTTAGAATTAATTCTTTTAATTCTTAGTGCAATTAATTATGAACTATGTCTGAGTGTGATTTGCATAATAGTTATAGAACAATGGCTCGCATTTTCACCTTCCCTTTTAAAAATTGAATAGCTATTAAAAATCTGGTTAAAACTTTACGGTTGGTAACGTAATGTGAGGATTGTCCTCAAGAGTGCCAAGAAGGACTTTGTCCTGTCGCATGCTTTCGGTATTCTCCCGCTAATGCTATGGATCATGGGACTCTCGTCCTTCGATCCAAAAGCTAGAATTCCGTTTCAGTCAAGTGCAATACGTTTGCTTCCATGAGACCCGAACTTTGAAAGTTTTGGGATAGTTATGTGATATCCATGGAACTGAAAATTAATTTTCAGATACAAACAAAGGCTGAAAGATATGAAATATCCAAAGCAATGTTTGTTTGCAAACTATTAGTAAAGGTGTTTACTATGCATTAGACTGATAAGAGAGGGATCCAGGAGAACGCCTATCATATGATGAAAGGTGAATAAAACAACAACTTAAAGAGAAAGGAAGTGTCCGAAGGGTGTTAATGAAACTTTCACACCTAGGAAGTCCAGGGCTAACGCCACTCTTAAGTTGAGTGCTTCTTCTGAGAGTAGGAGAAATACTGAAAGTTAAACTGTTAGAAGTATAAAGGTAGAAAGAAACAAGACTGGAATATCCAGCTCATGTATGAATGTCATACAAGTTTTTGATGTATAGAAGGCTGGTCAAAGATATAGTTCTTGGGAATTATGGTTAAACATGTTAATCACTAATTCTTGGGTATTGTGAGTTGATCACAAAGATACCCGCTTGATTGCATTCTTTTACAACTCGATGTAAGAACTACTATGGCCTAAAAGACTAGCCAGGAATGAGGTTTTGATACGCGCTGGAAACATAGTAAAAGTTACTATACCTTCCACCGGTGTATTACCTATATATTTTCTTTCATAATTCATTTTAGAGCTTTACACACTCTAGCCCTTTGCATAAAGTATCTTACAAGAAGGTTGTTCATAAGAGAACTTTTGATGTTCGATGTTATGAATAACAGAAGGGCCATACTTTCATTGTGAATGAGATGTATGTTATGAATAATGATAATAATATATTACCTCTGTGTTTACTTTCATAATTCATTTTAGAGTTTCATACACTCTAGCCCATTGCACAATGTTGTTGCAAAAGGGTTGTTCATAAAAGAACAATTGTTGTTCAGTATTATGAATAACATAAAGGGCCATGCTTCCATCAAATATGGGACGTATGTTATGAATATTGATGGTAATATGATACATCCATAACACTGACGCTAAATGTCGCAAGACTAAAAGAATACCACACAAGTGTGGCACTGCATTTGGTCACATTGGAGAAACCCGCATGGAAAATTCCATTATGATGGATTTTGAAGTCGTTTGATTTTGAATCATCTGACACTTGCAACTTTCCTCCAAAAGGTGAAGTGACAAAAATACCGTTCACAGGCCATAAGGAATGAGCAAAGAACTTATTGGTGATCATACATTTTGATGTATGTAGTCCGATAAATGTTGTTGCAAACAGTGGATTTGTCTACCTTCAAAAATGACTCAAGTAGATATATGGATATTTACTTGATGAGACGTAAGTATGGATCTTTTGAAATCATTCGAAAGGTTTTCAAAATGAAGAAGAAATTATTGTAACAAGAAAATTATGTTTCTGCAATTAGATTGCGGAAAGGAATATTTGAGTTACAAGTTTAGCGAATGTCTGATGAGTTGTGAAAAGAGTTTCATAACTTACACCTTCCGGAACACCACTGTGAGTGGAATGTCTATGAAGATGTAATCAAACCATTTGTGACATGGTAAAATCAGAGGTGACATAAATAAATTTGCCATTATCCCTTTTAATGTGATGCTTTAGAGACTGCGGCTTTTACACTGAAAAGAGCTCCATTGGGTCTGTAGAAATGATGCCATGGTATGGTACGCCCAACCATGTTATATCTTTTCTTAACATTTGGAATATGGGGCTTGTGTAAAAGGTTACAAACCTATTCCAAATTAGACAAGTGCTACTTTGTAGGTTATCCCAAGTCATTGGGTATTCCCCCACCACTATACCGAGGCAAAGGATATTGCCACAAAATGGTATGCTTTTAAAGAGAATAGTTCTTGCAAAAGGTGAGTGGGAGGACAGTGCAACTCGACGAGATAACAAGTATCTTCGTCATCAGATAAAAGGAAAGAAACATTGGAAGTAATTCTAGAGTTTCCTACTGCGACTGATGCGGAAGCCTCTACATGAGATGTATGGACTTTGTTCGAACTTGCAGCTGAACAACGTAGGCAAAGATCGTGCAAACCTCTCAGGTGCGCAAAGGAGATATTGTTGTTAGACAACAGTATACCTACGATACACAAGGAAGCGTTGATGGGCCCTGACTACGGAATTGGCTAAATGCCAATACAATCCGAGATAGTTTCCATATATATGTTTGAAGATTAAAATCTTGATACACCTTTCGGAAGACTTAGAGTCTGACGAATATTTATGGAACTTAAAACTGATACGGATAAAAATGTTTTATCCATAAAGCTCGACTTGTTGAAATAACAAGTTCAAGGAGTTAACTATGATGAGGTTGTTTCAGCGTAGCGATGCTTAAAGTTGGTTCGGGTTGAACTAGCAATTAACACACATTTCAATCATGAGATATGAAACATGGATGACGAAAGGATTTCCATCTGATGGAAATGAAACCAAGGACTTGCATGTGTTACAGTCCAAGGTATTTTGTCAATCCAGAGGATGCTAGTAAGTATGCAAACTTTAGAGTTCCAGCAATGGACAGAAGAGAGCAAAATGGAGTTGGAATCTTCATATTTTGATGAAATGGTCAAAGGGGTTTGACTTCATCAATGGGTAACGAAGATGCTTGTGATTCAAGAAAGTAAGTGGGAGCATAATAATATTTCTAAAAACGTTGTGTGCTTGACACATTGTTAATTCGAAATAAATTTCTTGACACGAATTAGGACTTCATTTGAAAATAGTTTTTCGATGAAGTGCTTGGGCTAAATAGCCTTGATATTAGGCATTATGATCTATGGAGATAGATTTGCCTAATGGGGCTAAAGCAATTAATACATATTGACAAGATGCTAAAACCTTTTAGCATTTAAAACGCCAAGGAGTGATTCTTGCCGAAGTCACATGGAAAGAGTTTTGCAAGACTCGGTGTCACAAAACACTGATGAGAAAAATACATGATGGAGATTCCACACACTCTTGTGTTTGGATTAATCATGTATTCAATGGTATGTAAAACAACCAGATATGTCCAATACTCCAAAGTTGTTGCGAGTATAGATACCAAAGTGATCAAAAGTACTGATCATGGGACAACAGTGAAAGATGTCATTGAGTACTAGAGTAGTACTGATGACATGTTTTCTCGCAAGCAGAGATTATGAAGTGCTCGTTGTAAGTAATTACATCGATACAGTCTTCATCAATGCTCCATGTGATTTTTGATTTAAGTTAAGGGTTTTGTGTAATACACAATATGGTGGCACGGTAGTTGGAAATTTTTCCAAATAGGTTACTGTGGCGAATTCTATAACAAAGGCTAAGTATGTTGACGCTTTAGAAGCGACAAAGAAGTTGTTGAATCATATAGTTCATTCATGAACTTAGTATGGTTCCAAGAAGGCTTTGGTCAATGGAACACTATTGCAGATAGTTGCTCCATAGCTCAGTCTGAGGAATCAGGTTTCGACCAATGATTCACACATATACAAAGCCAAGTCCACACAAAATATGAATTTTGTGAAAGCGTGAAAATGCGAGGATATGCAAAGATACACACGGAGCTGAAGTCGTCAGATCCGTTGGACATCAGGCTATACCACAGGCGAAGCATATTTACACTGTTGTGCCACAGGTGAAAAGTGCATTAGCATTAACTAGATTATTGATTCTAGTGCAAGTGGGAGTCTGTAGGAGATATGCCCTAGAGGTAATAATAAATGTTATTAATTACCTTCCAGTTCATAATTATGTTTATGTTCCATGCTATAACTGCTATGGTTCTCGAGTCTGCAATAACCACGAGGCTCGGAGGAAGACTCATATGCACGTGTGGAATAATAAACGATAAAATGTATTCCTAGTCTGGCCTCTAAGACTAGCTCAAGTGTTGCATGATGGTTCTGTTTTCCTGATCATGGGCATGTCTATGCCAGCAACTTTGAGGGCACAATGTTGGTAGAACATTTGTGTTGAATTGACCCGGATTGATGTTATGCTATAAGACACTTTGTCACAAGTTAATGGTTAATAACACAGAGATGGTTAATGTTTGCATGATTCCTTAGACCATGATAGTATCGAGTTTCTTCATGCTTGATTCATGAACTTTGGAGTTTGTTAAACGTCATCCATAACTGGATGGCTATTACGGCGGCTTACGGGTTCATGGGAAAGTATGTCAAGTAACTTGATAGCTCAAGATTGGGATTTGCTCCTCCGATGATGGAGAGATATCTCTGGGCCCTCTCGGTGTTACGGTATCCAACATCGTCTGGCCAGACACTTTGTGATTTGATCACGGGGATACCGGAACACGGGAATGAGAAAAGAGAACAATACCGGTAATGAGGTAACTGGCATTGTGGACAAGTTGTTGATCCACGGAGATGCCAACATGTCTCACCTCGGGTATTTGTTACATATCGCAAAGCAACAGGAATAGCACACGGCAACTGGAGGTTCACACGAATATTCATTCGTGTGGGTATAGGGGTCAATATGGGTGTCCACGGCTCCGATGTTGATCATTGATCGGAAAGTGTTCCGGTCATGTCTATGCTTCACCGAACCTATAGGGTCAAACGCTTAAGGGTCATCTATCTGCTGAATTCTAGACAGGGAGTCTGAGAGAAATTGACCGAAAAAGTTTCGAAGACAACGGAAGAGTTCCGGAGAGAGAACACCGGAATAATTTCGGTAAAACCGAAAAGTTGTTTCGGGGTATACCATTAAGTCAAATTGATTTTGGGACACGCCTGATAATTTTTGGAGGGTGCCAGAATTATTCTGGAAACTTCTGGGAATTTTCCGGGATAAAAACCGGAAATGTTCTGGAGCTGCCGGAACCGGTTTGGTTGCTTTTCGCAGATGAAAATCACTAATCCAGAATGTTTCGGAATGCGTCAAAAATTATTTTAGTGGGTACTGGAAATGTTCTAAGCCCACATAAATTTTTTTGGTTTGAACGGACGCTGAAAAATGTCGTCATGAATAGTGAAAGTGCTTTTTGGGTGGCTTCTTGGAGAAGCCACCTTGAGGGCCCTTTGGTATTTTTCCCCTTGGCTTCTTGGAGAAGCCAGCCTTGGGCTTGGCCTATAAATAGGGGTGGAGGGGGCTGCCTAAAGACTTACTCTTTCTCACATACAAGTGCCATGCATGATCTGGCTTTCTCTCTCCCTCCCAGCGAAATAGTTTCGTAGAGCCGAAAGGCTGTCTGGGTTCCGGTGTGAACTAGTTCTGGACGGCGAAGCCCTGCCGGATAGATGACACCATATGTGTGCAACGCCGTGGAGAGGTCATAGTTTCGATCTTTGTGCCCGAGGGGCTGTTTTGAGAGTGCCTCCCGAAGGGCTGTCCAAGTGATGGTCCAAGTTCTGTGGGTCCTCCCGAAGGGCTGTCCGAGTGACCGTCAGAGTTTCGAAGGTCCTCCCGAAGGGCTGTCCGAGTGACCGTCTGAGTTTTGTGTGTGCCTCCCGAAGGGCTGTCCAAGTGACCGTCCGAGATTCTGAGGTCCTCCCGAAGGGCTGTCCGAGGATCCGTCCGGTGGGACTATCCGAGGGACTGTCCCGAGGCCTCCCGAAGGGCTGCCCGGAGATCCGTCCGGGAGCAGACGAGGGAGTACATCCTCGCGGTTGGGAGGTTGTAAATCCTAGCTGCGGGGATCTGCATCGCCGTTCATCATCGACTCTACTTCCGCTGCGCTACGAGTCGGTAACGAAAAGATCAAACCTTATATGCAGTCTCCATATTGGTCCTGGGCTGGTGTGTAGGTCGGAATTTTCTTGTTTTCTGCTGTGTTACCCTACACGAATCATGTTAGCAATTGCCGCATTTTATGATTATGAAATCTGGCAAATGGACGTCAAAACTGCATTCCTTAATGGATTTCTTAAAGAAGAGTTGTATATGATGCAACCAGAAGGTTTTGTCAATCCTAAAGGTGCTAACAAAGTATGCAAGCTCCAGCGATCCATCTATGGACCGGTGCAAGCATCTCGGAGTTGGAATATACGCTTTGATGAGGTGATCAAAGCATATGGTTTTATACAGACTTACTGTGAAGCCTGTATTTACAAGAAAGTGAGTGGGAGCTCTGTAGCATTTCTGATATTATATGTGGATGACATATTGTTGATTGGAAATGATATAGAATTTCTGGATAGCATAAAAGGATATTTGAATAAGAATTTTTCAATGAAAGACCTCGGTGAATCTATTTACGTATTGAGCATCAAGATCTATAGGGATAGATCGAGACGTTTAATAAGACTTTCACAAAGCACATACCTTGACAAAGTTTTGAAGAAGTTCAAAATAGATCAGTCAAAGAAAGGGTTCTTGCCTGTGTTGCAAGGTGTGAAGTTGAGTAAGACTCAAAACCCGACCACGGCAGAAGATAGAGAGAAAATGAAAGTCATTCCCTATGCCTCACCCATAGGTTCTATAAATTATGCCATGATGTGTACCATACCTGTTGTGTACCTTGCCATGAGTTTGGCAAGGGGGTACAATAGTGATCCAGGAGTAGATCACTGGACAGCGGTCAAAATTACCCTTAGATGTCTTAAAGAGGACTAAGGAAATGTTTCTTGGTTATGGAGGTGATAAAGAGTTCGTCGTAAAGGGTTACGTCAATGCAAGCTTTAACACCGATCCGGATGACTCTGAGTCTCAATCTGGATACATATTGAAAGTGGGAGCAATCAGCTAGAGTAGCTCCATGCAGAGCATTGTAGACATAGAAATTTGCAAAATACATACGGATCTGAATGTGGCAGACCCGTTGACTAAACTTCTCACACAAGCAAAACATGATCACACCTTAGTACTCTATGGGTGTTAATCACATGGTGATGTGAACTAGATTATTGACTCTAGTAAACTCTTTGGGTGTTGGTCACATGGCGATGTGAACTATGGGTGTTAAATCACATGGTGATGTGAACTAGATTATTGACTCTAGTGCAAGTGGGAGACTGAAGGAAATATGCCCTAGAGGCAATAATAAAGTTGTTATTTTATATTTCCTTATTCATGATAAAGGTTTATTATTCATGCTAGAATTGTATTGATCGGAAACTTAAATACATGTGTGAATACATAAACAAATACCGTGTCCCTAGTATGCCTCTACTAGACTAGCTCGTTGATCAAAGATGGTTAAGGTTTCCTAACCATAGACATGTGTTGTCATTTGATAACGGGATCACATCATTAGAGAATGATGTGATGGACAAGACCCAACCGTTAGCATAGCATATGATCGTTCAATTTATTGCTACTGCTTTCTTAATGTTAAATGCATGTTCCTTCGACCATGAGATCATGCAACTCCCGGATATAGGAGAAATACCTTGTGTGCTATCAAACGTCCAACGTAACTAGGTGATCATAAAGATGCTCTACAAGTATCTCCGAAGGTGTCTGTTGAGTTGGTGTGAATTGAGATTGGGATTTGTCACTCCGTGTATCGGAGAGGTATCTCTGGGCCCTCTTGGTAATACACATCACAAGAAGCTTGCAAGCAAAGTGACTAAGGAGTTAGTTGCAAGATGATGTATTACGGAACGAGTAAAGAGACTTGCCAGTAACAAGATTGATCTAGGTATAGAGATACCGATGATCGAATCTCGGGCAAGTAACATACCGACAGACAAAGGGAATTACGTATGTTGTCATAAAGGTGTTGGGAATCGTTGCATGGAAAACAAAAAAAATTCTACGCACACGCAATGATCTATCCATGGAGATGCATAGCAACGAGGGGGAGAGTGTGTCTACGTACCCTCGTACACCATAAGCAGAAGCGTTTAACAACGCGGTTGATGTAGTCGAACTTCCTCGCGCTTCAACCGATCAAGTACCGAACGTACGGCACCTCCACGTTCTGCACACGTTCAACTCGGTGACGTCCCTCGCCTTCTTGATCCAGCAAGATGTCGAGGTAGTAGATGAGTTCCGTCAGCACGACGGCATGGTGACGGTGATGGTGAAGTGATCTCCGCAGGGCTTCGCCTAAGCACTACGAAAATATGACCGGGGGTGTAAACGATGGAGGGGGGCGCCGCACACGGCTAAACAATTGTTTGGGTGTGCTAGGCGGCCCACATCCCACATATATATAGGTTGAGGGGAGGAGGGAGCAGCCAGGAGGGTGCCCCAAGTAGGCCGAATCCTACTTGGGGTCCTCCCAAGTGGAGCCCCCCCCCCCCCCCCCCCTTGCCTTATTTGTCGGAGGGGGAAGGAAAGGGGGGGAGGAGGAAGGAAGGGGGAATCCTATTCCCTTCCTTTCCTTTCCTCCTGGCCCTTTCCTTCTCCACCTTGGCGGGCCCATATGGGGGGCACACCAGCCCCTTGTGGCTGGTATGTTTCCCCTCTTGGCCCATAAGGCCCATATCTTTTGCCGGGGGTGCCCGGAACCCCTTCCGGTGACCCGATAAGTACCCGGTGACCCCCGAAACACTTCCAGTGTCCGAATACCATTGTCCTATATATCAATCTTTACCTATCGACCATTTCGAGACTCCTCGTCATGTCCGTGATCTCATCCGGGCCTCCGAACAACATTCGGTCACCAAATCACATAACTCATATAATACTATATCGTCAACGAACGTTAAGCGTGCGGACCCTACGGGTTCGAGAACTATGTAGACATGACCGAGACACCTCTCCGGTCAATAACCAATAGCGGAACCTGGATGCTCATATTGGCTCCTATATATTCTACGAAGATCTTTATCGGTCGAACCGTTATGACAACGTACATAATTCCCTTTGTCCATCGGTATGTTACTTGCCCGAGATTCGATCGTCGGTATCTTCATACCTAGTTCAATCTTGTTACCAGCAAGTCTCTTTACTCGTTCAGTAATACATCACCTTGTGACCAAATCCTTAGTCGTTTGCTTGCAAGCTTATGATGTGTATTACCGAGAGGGCCGAGAGATACCTCTCCGAAACTCGGAGTGACAAATCCTAATCTTGATCTATGCCAACTCAACAAACACCTTCGGAGATACCTATAGAGCATCTTTATGATCACCCAGTTACGTTGTGATGTTTGATAGCACACAAGGTATTCCTCCGGTATCCGGGAGTTGCATAATCTCATAGTCGAAGGAATATGTATTTGACATGAAGAAAGCAATAGCAATAAACTGAATGATCATTATGCTAAGCTAACGGGTGGGTCTTGTCCATCACATCATTCTACTAATGATGTGATCCCGTTATCAAATGACAACACATGTCTATGGTTAGGAAACCTTAACCATCTTTGATCAACGAGCTAGTCTAGTAGAGGCATACTAGGGACACGGTATTTGTTTATGTATTCACACATGTATTTAAGTTTCCGATCAATACAATTCTAGCATGAATAATAAAACTTTGTCATGAATAAGGAAATATAAAATAACAACTTTATTATTGCCTCTAGGGCATATTTCTTTCAGTCTCCCACTTGCACTAGAGTCAATAATCTAGTTCACATCGCCATGTGATTAACACCAGTAGTTCACATCGCCATGTGACCAATACCCAAAGGGTTTACTAGAGTCAATAATCTAGTTCACATCGCCATGTGATTAACACCCAAAGAGTACTAAGGTGTGATCATGTTTTTCTTGTGAGAGAAGTTTAGTCAACGGATCTACCACATTCAGATCCGTATGTATTTTGCAAATTTCTATGTCTGCAATGCTCTCCATGGAGCTACTCTAGCTAATTTGCTCCCACGTTCAATATGTATCCAGATTGAGACTTAGAGTCATCTGGATTAGTGTCAAAGCTTGCATCGACGTAACCCTTTACGACGAACTCTTTATCACCTCCTTAACCGAGAAATATTTCCTTAGTCCTCGTAGGTAACTAAGGATAATTTTGACCGTTGTTCAGAGACCTACTCTTGGATCACTATTGTACCCCCTTGCCAAACTCATGGCAAGGTACACAATAGGTCTGGTACACAGCATGGCATATTTTATAGAACCTATGGCTGAGGCATAGGGAATGACTTTCATTCTCTCTCTATCTTCTGCCATGGTCGGGTTTCGAGTCTTACTCAACTTCACACCTTGTAACACAGGCAAGAACCCTTTCTTTGACTGATCCATTTTGAACTTCTTCAAAATCCTGTCAAGGTATGTGCTTTGTGAAAGTCCTATTAAGCGTCTTGATCTATCTCTATAGATCTTGATGCGCAATATATAAGCAGCTTCACCGAGGTCTTTCATTGAAAAATCTTATTCAAGTATCCTTTTATGCTATCCAGAAATTCTATATCATTTCCAATCAATAATTTGTCATCCACATATAATATCAGAAATGCTACAGAGCTCCCACTCACTTTATTGTAAATACAGGCTTCACCGAAAGTCTGTATAAAACCATATGCTTTGATCACCTCATCAAAGCTTATATTCCAACTCCGAGATGCTTGCACCAGTTCATAGATGAATCACTAGAGCTTGCACACTTTGTTAGCATCTTTAGGATCGACAAAACCTTCTGGTTGCATCATCTACAACTCTTCTTTAAGAAATCCATTAAGGAATGCAGTTTTGATGTCCATTTGCCAGATTTCATAATCATAAAATGCAGCAATTGCTAACATGATTCGGATGGACTTAAGCATCGCTACGGGTGAGAAAGTCTCATTGTAGTCAACCCCTTGAACTTGTCGAAAACCTTTTGCGACAAGTCGAGCTTTGTAGACAGTAACATTACCATCAGCATCAGTCTTCTTCTTGAATATCCATTTATTCTCTATGGCTTGCCGATCATCGGGCAAGTCCACCAAAGTCCACACTTTGTTCTCATACATGGATCCTATCTCAGATTTCATGGCCTCAAGCCATCTGTTGGAATCTGGGCTCATCATAGCTTCTTCATAGTTCTTAGGTTCGCCATGGTCTAGTAACATGACTTCCATGATAGGATTACCGTACCACTCTGGTGCGGATTGTGTTCTGGTCAACCTACGAGAGTCAGTAGTAACTTGATCTGAAGTTTCATGATCATCATCATTTGCTTCCTCTCTAGTTAGTGTAGGCATCACGGGAACGGTTTTATGTGATGTGCTACTTTCCAAATCGAGAGAAGGTACAATTACCTCATCAAATTCTACTTTCCTCCCACTCACTTCTTTCGAGAGAAACTCCTTCTCTAGAAAGGACCCATTCTTAGCAACAAATATCTTGCATTCGGATATGTGGTAGAAGGTGTACCCAATAGTTTCTTTAGGGTATCCTATGAAGACGCACTTCTTCGATTTAGGTTCGGCTTATCAGGCTGGAGCCTTTTGACATAAGCGTCGCATCCCCAAACTTTAAGAAACGATAACTTAGGTTTCTTGCTAAACCATAGTTCATACGGTGTCGTCTCAACGGATTTAGACGATGCCCTATTTAACATGAATGCGGCTGTCTCTAATGCATAACCCCAAAATGATAAAGGAAAATAGGTAAGAGACATCATAGAACGCACCATATCTAATAAAGTATGATTACGACGTTCGAACACACCATTACGCTGTGGTGTTCCAGGTGGCGTGAGTTGTGAAACTGTTCCACTTTGTTTTAAATGAAGGCCAAACTCGTAAATCAAATATTCGCCTCTGCGATCAGATCGTAGAAACATTTTTTTTCTTGTTACGATGATTCTCCACTTCACTATGAAATTCTTTGAACTTTTCAAATGTTTCAGACTTGTGTTTCATCAAGTAGATATACCCATACCTACTCAAATCATCTGTGAAGGTGAGAAAATAACGATACCCACCGCGTGCTTCAACACTCATCGGACCGCATACATCGGTATGTATTATTTCCAATAAGTCATTAGCTCACTCCATTGTTCCGGAGAATGGAGTTTTTAGTCATCTTGCCCACGAGGCATGGTTCGCAAGTATCAAATGATTCATAATCAAGTGATTCCAAAAGTCCATCCGCATGGAGTTTCTTCATGCGCTTTACACCAATATGACTTAAACGGCAGTGCCACAAGTATGTTGCACTATCATTATCAACTTTGCATCTTTTGGCATCAATATTATGAATATGTGTATCACTACGATCGAGATTCAATAAACCATTCATATTGGGTGTATGACCATAGAAGGTTTTATTCATGTAAACAGAACAACAATTATTCTCTGACTTAAATGAATAACTGTATTGCAATAAACATGATCCAATCATATTCATGCTCAATGCAAACACCAAATAACATTTATTTAGGTTCAACACTAATCCCGAAGGTAGAGGGAGTGTGCGATGGTGATCGTATTAACCTTGGAATCAATTCCAACACACATCGTCACCTCGCCCTTAACTAGTCTCAGTTTATTCTGCAACTCCTGTTTCGAGTTACTAATCTTAGCAACTGAACCGGTATCAAATACCCAGGGGCTACTACGAACACTAGTAAGGTACACATCAATAACATGTATATCAAATATACTTTTGTTCACTTTGCCATCCTTCTTATCCGCCAAGCATTTGGGGCAGTTCCGCTTCCAGTGACCATTTCCTTTGCAGTAGAAGCACTCAGTTTCAGGCTCGGGTCCAGCTTTGGGCTTCCTCACGGGAGCGGCAACTTGCTTGCCATTCTTCTTGAAGTTCCCTTTCTTTCCCTTGCCCTTTTTCTTGAAACTAGTGGTCTTATTAACCATCAACACTTGATGCTCTTTCTTGATTTCTACCGCCGTCAATTTCAGCATCGCTAAGAGCTCGAGAATCGTTTTCGTCATCCCTTGCATATTATAGTTCATCACGAAGTTCTAGTAGCTTGGTGATAGTGACTAGAGAACTCTGTCAATCACTATCTTATCTGCAAGATTAACTCCCACTTGATTCAAGCGATTGTAGTACCCAGACATTCTGAGCACATGCTCACTGGCTGAGCTATTCTCCTCCATCTTTTAGGCAAAGTACTTGTCAGAGGTCTCATACCTCTCGACACGGGCATCAGTCTGAAATACCAATTTCAGCTCTTGGAACATCTCATATGTTCCATGGCGTTCAAAACGTCTTTGGAGCCCCGATTCTAAGCCGTAAAGCATGGCGCACTAAACTATCAAGTAGTCATCATACCGAGCTTGCCAAACGTTCATAACGTCTGCATTTGCTCCTGCAATAGGTCTGTCACCTAGCGGTGCATCAAGGACATAATTCTTCTGTGCAGCAATGAGGATAATCCTTAGATCACGGACCCAGTCCGCATCATTGCTACTATCATCTTTCAACTTATTTTTCTCTAGGAACATAAAAAATAGGGGAAGTACATCGCGAGCTATTGATCTACAACAAGGATATGCAAATACTATCAGGACTAAGTTCATGATAAATTAAGTTCAATTAATCAAATTACTTAAGAACTCCCACTTAAATAGACATCCCTCAAGTCATCTAAGTGATACGTGATCCAAATCAACTAACCCATGTCCGATCATCACGTGAGATGGGGTAGTCATCAATGGTGAACATCACTATGTTGATCATATCTACTATATGATTCACGTTCGACCTTTCGGTCTCCAGTGCTCCGAGGCCATGTCTGTACATGCTAGGCTCGTCAAGTTTAACCCAAGTATTCCGCATGTGCAAAACTGTCTTGCACCCGTTGTATGTGAACGTAGAGTCTATCACACCCAATCATCACGTGGTGTCTCAACACGACGAACTGTAGCAACGGTGCATACTCAGGGAGAACACTTTTATCTTGAAATTAAGTGAAGGGATCATCTTATAATGCTACCGCTGTTCTAAGCAAAATAAGATGCATAAAGGATAAACATCACATGCAATAAAAATATGTGACATCATATGGCCATCATCTTGTGCTTTTGATCTCCATCTCCAAAGCATCATCATGATCTCCATTGTCACCGGCTCGACACCTTGATCTCCATCGTTGCGTCGTGGTCGTCTCGCCAACTATTGCTTCTACAACTATCCCTAATGCATAGTGATAAAGTAAAGCAATTACATGGCATTTGCATTTCATACAATAAAGAGACAACCATAAGGCTCCTGCCAGTTGCCGATAACTTACAAAACATGATCATCTCATACAACAACGTATATCACATCATGTCTTGACCATATCACATGACAACATGCCCTGCAAAAATAAGTTAGACGTCCTCTACTTTGTTGTTGCAAGGTTTACGTGGCTGCTAGGGGCTTCTAGCAAGAACCGTTCTTACCTACGGCAAAAACCACAACGGTGATTCATCAAGTTTGCTGTTTTAACCTTCTTCAAGGACCGGCCGCAGTCAAATTCGATTCAACTAATGTAGGAGAAACAGACACCCGCCAGCCACCTTTATGCAAAACTAGTTGCATGTCTGTCGGTGGAACCGGTCTCATGTACGTGGACATGTAAGGTTGGTCCGGGCCACTTCATCCCACAATACCGCCGAATCAAAATAAGACGTTGGTGGTAAGCAGTATGACTATCACCGCCCACAACTCTTTGTGTTCTACTCGTGCATATCATCTACGCATAGACCTGGCTCATGACGCCACTGTTGGGAATCGTTGCATGGAAAACAAAAAAAATTCTACGCACACGCAATGATCTATCCATGGAGATGCATAGCAACGAGGGGGAGAGTGTGTCTACGTACCCTCATAGACCGTAAGCGGAAGCGCTTAACAACGCGGTTGATGTAGTCGAACTTCTTCGCGCTTCAACCGATCAAGTACCGAACGTACGACACCTCCGTGTTCTGCACACGTTCAGCTCGGTGACGTCCCTCGCCTTCTTGATCCAGCAAGACGTCGAGGTAGTAGATGGGTTCCGTCAGCACGACGGCGTGGTGATGGTGATGGTGAAGTGATCTCTGCAGGGCTTCGCCTAAGCACTACGAAAATATGACCGGGGGTGTAAACGGTGGAGGGGGGCGCCACACACGGCTAAACAATTGTCTGGGTATGCTAGGCGCCCCCTCCCACATATATATAGGTGGAGGGGAGGAGGGAGCAGCCAGGAGGGCGCCCCAAGTGGGCCGAATCCTACTTGGGGCCCTCCCAAGTGGCGCGCCCCCCCTTGCCTTATTTGTCGGAGGGGGAAGGAAAGGGGGGGAGGGGGAAGGAAGGGGGAATCCTATTCCCTTTCTTTCCTTTCCTTCTTCCCCTTTCCTTCTCCACCTTGGCCGGCCCATATGGGGGGAGCACCAGCCCCTTGTGGCTGGTGTGTTTCCCCTCTTGGCCCATAAGGCCCATATCTTTTGCCGGGGGTGCCCGGAACCCCTTCCGGTGACCCGATAAGTACCCGGTGACCCCAGAAACACTTCCGGTGTCTGAATACCATCGTCCGATATATCAGTCTTTACCTCTCGACCATTTCGAGACTCCTCGTCATGTCCGTGACCTCATCCGGGACTCCGAACAACATTCGATCACCAAATCACATAACTCATATAATACTATATCGTCAATGAACGTTAAGCATGCGGACCCTACGGGTTTGAGAACTATGTAGACATGATCGAGACACCTCTCCGGTCAATAACCAATAGCGGAACCTGGATGCTCATATTGGCTCCTACATATTCTATGAAGATCTTTATCGGTCGAACCGTTATGACAACATACGTAATTCCCTTTGTCCATCGGTATGTTACTTGCCCGAGATTCGATCGTCGGTATCTTCATACCTAGTTCAATCTCGTTACCGCCAAGTCTCTTTACTCGTTCCGTAATACATCACCTCGTGGCCAACTCCTTAGTCGTTTGCTTGCAAGCTTATGATGTGTATTACCGAGAGGGCCCAGAGATACCTCTCCGAAACTCGAAGTGACAAATCCTAATCTTGATCTATGCCAACTCAACAAACACCTTCGGAGATACCTGTAGAGCATCTTTACGATCACCCAGTTACGTTGTGACGTTTGATAGCACACAAGGTATTCCTCCGGTATCCGGGAGTTGCATAATCTCATAGTCGAAGGAATATGTATTTGACATGAAGAAAGCAATAGCAATAAACTGAAGGATCATTATGCTAAGCTAACGGGTGGGTCTTGTCCATCACATCATTCTACTAATGATGTGATCCCGTTATCAAATGACAACACATGTCTATGGTTAGGAAACCTTAACCATCTTTGATCAACGAGCTAGTCTACTAGAGGCATACTAGGGACACGGTATTTGTTTATGTATTCACACATGTATTTAAGTTTCCGATCAATACAATTCTAGCATGAATAATAAACCTTTATCATGAATAAGAAAATATAAAATAACAACTTTATTATTGCCTCTAGGGCATATTTCCTTCAAAAGGTTCAACCGATAAAAGATCTTCATGGAATATGTAGGAATCAATATGGGCATCCAGGTCCCGCTATTGGTTATTGACCGAAGAGGTGTCTCGGTCATGACTACATAATTCCCAACCCCGTAGGGTCACACGCTTAATGTTCATTGACGCTAGAGTAGTATTGGGATATTTGATGAGTGGTAACCAAATGTTGTTCGGAGTGCCGGATGAGATCGCGGATGTCATGAGGAGTCTCGGAATGGTCGAGAGGTAAAGATTTATATATGGGAAGTCATATTTTGGGTTCCGGAAAAAGGTGAAGTTTTTTCGGTATTGTACCGGGAAGCTTCCAGAAGGTTCCGGAGGATTCCGGAGGGGTCCGGAAGTCCAAAAGTGGGTTCAGCACGACCCAAGGGCTAGCATGGGCTATGGAGAGGCACCCTAGCCTTATTGGGCTAGGCGCACCAAGTCCTCAAAAGCCCATGTGGCTAGGGAAGGCAAGGGAAGGCAAAAAGGGAAGGAGTCCTAGTAGGAATAGGATTGGACTTGGAGTCCAAGTCCTCTCCCCCTTAGCTGCGCCCTAGGGCTTGGAGGGACTGTTTCCCACGCTCCTCCACCTATATATAGGAGGGAGGGCACGCCCCAAGAGGACACACCAAGCCCTTGGCGCCCCTCTCTCTCCCGTTACTCCGTAGTTCCACCGCCTCGTCCCGACGACGCTTAGCGAAGCGCTGTCGGTGCTCCACCACCATGCCGTCGTGTTGGTTGTGATCCCATCTACTTCTCCTCTTCGGCTTGCTGGATCAAGAAGGAGGAGACGTCATCGAGCCGCACGTGTGCTAAACTCGGAGGTGCTGTCCGTTCGGCACTAGATCGGTTGGATCGTGATCTGATCGTGAAGAGTACGACTACATCAAACGCGTGATAAACGCTTCCGCTTAGCGATCTACAAGGGTATGTAGATGCTCTCCCCCTCTCGTTGCTATGCATCTCCATGGATAGATCTTGCATGTGCGTAGAAATTTTTTTGTTTTCCATGCAACGTTTCCTAACAATGTGATGATACTTTTTAATTTTTGTAGGAAATGGCGGACGGTGGGTTAGCTAGATATGGAGTTTGGAGAGCTACTGAAAGACTAGATAGATGATTGGTCAGATGATGAAAATTCAAATCAAGGAGATTGGTCAGAGAATGAGAACAAAGGGGAAGATGTTAATGTGAGTGGCATTATCATGTTGTATTTTTTTTATGGCATCCGACAACATTATATTTTTGTATTCAAAATTTGTAGATGGACGTGGATGATAATAGTGACGAAAACAATTCCGAGGTATCGCATGAAGATTACATTAGTCAGGTACGGAAGTGGAATTTTTTGTTGGCATGCAAACTATGAGATGATGCTATTATATGATAACTAATTATGTCTTTGTGTTGAATTGTTCAGCTAATTTCAGGATCTCATAATGCGTACGACTATTACGGTGAATCGGACGCGGAGACAGACCTTGATGAGGAATCAGTAGATGGACCTGATTCTAGGGAGTCGCAGTCGTCGGTCAACATGAGTGAGGTATGTCTGTAATCAATGTTGTATGGAAGCAATGTTAAACCATTGAAAATTGTTTTCATGGCTATGTTCTGATTGTGTAGGTTACAACAGATGAGGGGAAGGAGAATGTCCAACATACTACCCATGCAGAAGATAAGAGGGATATGTTCATGAAGATAAGAGAAATGACTTTTATGTCTGAACCAGCTGCGTTTGTTTTCTACAACAGCTATGCTAGAGATAATGGTTTCAGCATTACAAAGGATAAGGTCATGTATAGCAAAGGTCAGTCAAATCATTTGTGTTTGAGGCGGTATGTTTGTTCGAGAGAAGGGAAACGTGACAGCAAGTTGCTAACTGAGGAAGGACACAGCCGTAGGCTCAGACCCGAGTCACGCTGCAACTGCGAAGCGCACCTGACTGTGAAGCTTGACATAAAGCATGGGGTTTGGTATGTTGCAAGTTTTGAGGACAAGCACAGCCATATGTTAGCAAGATCGGACGAAGTACCTTTTCTTTGGTCCCACAGAAAAATCAAAGAGTACCAGAAAGCTGAGATATTGTCATTGGGAGCCGCAGGGATTAGAACTCACACTATTATGGATTCTTTCATCAGCAAACATGTATGGTATGGCGGTGTTGGGTTTACGAGACGTGATATATACAACCTTTGCTCTAGGGAGAAGAGGAAGCTGCTTTCAAAAGGTGATGCTGCCACAGCCATAGGCATCATGGCTAGTAGGAAAGAGAGGGATCCTAGCTTCTTTTTCGAGTACAAGTTAGATAAAGAAGGACATATGAATAGAATGTTTTGGTGTGACTCCCAGTCTCGTCATGACTATGAGGACTTCGGGGACATGGTTGTATTTGACAGCACGTACAAGATGAATCGATACGGTATGCCATTCATACCTTTTGTTGGTCTTAAGAATCACCAGAAGACTACTGTTTTTGGTTGTGCCATAGTTTCGGACGAGACCAAAGAGACATATGTGTGACTGCTGCAAACTTTTTTGAGGGAAATGTGTCAGAAGATGCCAAAGAGCGTAATCACGGACGCCAACGCCGCGATGATCAGGGCAATTCGCCAAGTCTTGCCAGATGTGTCGCACCGTATATGTACATGGCATATAGAAAAAATATGAAGATTCACCTCAGTCACAAGTCGTTGAACCAGTTCCGAACTCTTCTATACTACACCACGTCCACGGCCACATTTGAGGAAAGATGGCACGCGTTTGCCAAAAGATGGCAGTCGAAAAAAATAGTAACTTGGTTGCGGCAGATGTATAAGAAGAGGAGGCTGTGGGCCGCAGCTTATCTGACAGAGGGGTTTTGGCTCGGCATGAAAAGCAACCAGAGGAGTGAAAGTTTGAACTCATGCCTTCACCTCCACCTAGACGGTGAAATGACCTTGGTGGGTATGATATTGCAGTATGAGAACGTCGTCGTAAGTATCCGCGAGAACGAGGCGCGAGATAATTGCACAGCCTCACAGACTGTACCGGTGCCAGTTACTAGCTCCAGGGAACTTGAGGTAGCTGCTTCTCATGTCTTGACTCCAGCAAACTTCTATATGTTGCAAGATGATCTTAAAAAAGTTGGCGGCATGGAGATTGTAGAAAGAATGATCGGAGACGAATCACAGCAGTTCATCGTGGCCTGGAAGAATAACCGAAAGAGCCGTTTTTGGGTGGAGTATACACCAGAAAATTCCACAGAAACTATAAGGTGCAGCTGCAGAAGAATGATTCGAAAGGGTCTACCTTGCAAGCACATATTCCATGTATGTCAACTACAAGTGCCGCCCCCTAAATGCAACTACGTGTCGTCAATGCGGCTGCAACTCAGGTGAGGGGTTAGTTGCATGTTTGTCACTAGTTGCGCAACTGCAAGTGTTGCCCCTGAATTCAACTGCATGTCTTCCACGCGGTTCAAACTCAGTGGTGTTTTGTCGGACAGAGGAGAGGTAATTGCATGTCCACCTCTATGCATGCAACTGAAATGTCGTCCCCGACTGCAACTACATGTCTTCAACGCGGTTGCACCTTTGTGGTGTTTAGTCAAGGGGGCGGGGCAGTCGCATGTCTGTCACTAGGCATGCAACTACAAGTGTCGTCCCCGAATGCAACTGCGTGCCTTCAACGCAGTTTCAACTTTGTGGTGTTTAGTCAAGGGGACGGGTCAGTTGCATGTCTATCATTAGGCATGCAACTGCAAGTGTCGTCCTCGGCTGCAATTGCATGTCTTCCATGTGCTTGCAACTCCGTGGTATTTTGTTGGACGGAGAAGAGGCAATTGCATGTCCACCACTAGGCATGCAACTGCAAGGTATCGGCCCCCGACATCAACTATATGGTGCTTTGTCACGAGGGTTGTTGCATGTTTGTGACTAGGCATGCAACAACAAGTGTCATCCTGATTACATCTCCGTGGTGTTTTCTCGGGGGGGGGGGGGGGGGGGGGGGGGGGGGGGAGGGTGGGGGGGGGGGGGGGGGGGGGTGGAGGGTCAGTTGCATGTCTGCCGCTAGGCATGCAACTCTGCAAGGTGTCGGCCGCAACAACTCTGTGGTGGTTTGTCGGAGACGGGGCAGTTGCATGTCTGCCACTAGGCATGCAACGGTAAGGTCTCAGCCCCGACATCAACTATGTGGTGTTTTGTCGCGAGGGTCAGTTGCATGTTTCTGACTAGACATGCAACTACAAGTGTCGCACCCAACTGCAACTCGTGGTGTTATATCAAGGGGAGAGGCAGCTGCATGTCTACCAGTAGGGGCGCAACTGCAAGTGTCGTTTTTTTTCTTTTTTTTTTCCTTTTTTTTTGTGTTTGGTTTCGTTTTATTTTCTTTCCTAAATAGGGGTGTATTTTTTTATTACAAATCGTGCAATCTAGTTGCATGTCCGCCTCGGCGTGCAACTGCAAAGCGCACCAACTTAACAGTGCAGAAGGATTAGAAGTCTGTTGTGTCCCCATATGTCTGCAAAGCGCACCAACTTAACAGTGCACCAACTATATCATTGTTTGCACACCCGCCGGTTGCACGTAATTGCATTACGGTTATATGTGTGCAAAAAAAAATCATTTCTTTGTGTTTAAATACTTGTATTTTTTTTGCGGGGGAAATACTTGTACTTTTTCCTCCATGTATAAAATCATCATAAGCTGCATGCCCATAGCTCACACGGTCACACCCAACACAAGCAGCATATACAAGGATTTTTCAGCGAACAGAAAAAAATACAAGAATTTGAACACAAGAAAGTTGTATCACTTGTCGAGGCTGAAGCTAGTTAGCAAAATACACTTACACGGGCAGTGGTACATCTCAAGTACAAGCAAGAGAAAAAAAAATCTGGCAACTACGTAACGGTGCACAGGAGTAATGGTAAGAGAAAAGCCCAGTAGGGGACCAGGCCAGCCCATCACGCGAACAACATATAAACAGTGTCAGACAAACAAAAAAGCCTATTCTGTACGGATGCTGATGTCATCAATCAACTGAGACTAGTCTCACTCGACTGAGACCTAGACGGACTGCTTCCAATAACGATAAAAGTAAGTAATATTGAAATATCACTATTAACTAGTTATTGGAAAACATTTATTGGAAGGCTGCTGAAGAGAGGAACCTGTTTGTTGCGAACGAAGGTGTCAATTTGCAGCTCAGATTCAAGTTTAGGCAAACTATTTCCTAATCCTGAATGGCAACCGGGGCTATCCAAACTACGCCGGCGACGCCTGTCGGAGAGGAGATGGGGGAGGCGCGCGGTGCTCTGCTCTAGTTAGTAGGCTTAGTTCTAGATTTTCCTTAGTGGAGTTTGGCGTTATGCCGGAGTTTGGCGCTATGCCGATGGGGATCTGGTCACCGGCGCGCCCGAGCCGCGTGCGGTGGCTTCTGGCCACGCTCCTGATGGTGGCAGTGGTTGGTTCGCTGCTACTGGACGGATTGGAGCTAGAATCCTCGGAAATAAGCTCGTTGTTCGTTGTGTCCCTAATCTGCAGGAAGGCTGGCTACTTCTTCTCTGCGGTTGAGGCCATCGAGGTGATGGCTCATCGCGGACGGAGCTGCGGAAGGCTGGATCGAGCAGGTTGGGTTCGAGCATATCGCGGTGGTCATCGCAACGGAGATGCTGGCGCCCGCAGCCGCGGTCGGTGGCCGGCCTTCGGCGCCATGCCACTGCATCTTCTAGCCGAAGGGCGGCTGTTTCTTCTTCCTTCCGACCATGATGCCAAGTGGGAGGCAGTACTGCTTCTCGTCGGAAGCCATGGTGCTGCGCTGTGGCGCCCTCGTCGCCCCAAGTGGCTTGTTCCCCGGCGACGGCGAGGTGTATCCGGTGTGGAGGTGGTGGACCCGATCGCGTTTTTCAATTCCAGTTCAGGGTCCTTCTTGCATAAGTCCAGGGACTTGTTTGTGCTTCTCAGTTTTTATAAGGTCCTTTGTAATATGTGCTGTACTTTGCTTAATGAATAAATCTTAGGGATCCTTCGGGATGCCGTTGCTGTTCAAAAAAAAAAAAAGAATGGCAACCGGGCATGCTCCCGACCTGTGCTACTATCTCAGGCGAACAAGCAACATCATGGTCCTGCCCCGTCATGGCGGCGGGGCCAGCGGCAGCTGGAGCCGACATGCGACATGGCCGAGCTCATCCGCAGCCATTGGAAGAGCACGTATACTAGACACTTGTGGTCAAATCTACTCATTAGAAATTTACAAGGACGTTCTTGTTGCATACGGGGACAAGGTCTCGTATGTGCCACAGCTTCTTGCAGGCGTTGCAGCTAGCATGCCAATGGCCAAGCAGCTGGCTCTAGTAGGTGTGCCATTGCACTCCGCGGTGCACCCAAGCAAGCAGCTCTCAGCGGCGGAGCTAGCTGTTGCCGTTACCCTTTGTAGCCGCAGCAGTAATCGAACGTGTTTTGGGGGTCTTGTGGTAGCTCCTTTTAGCTGTTCTTGATCCTCCTGAACTCCTTCATCCATCTAGGATCTTGGTTTGGCTGCTGCAAACTATGCTTGTCCTCGAAGATGAAAGACTTGCTTTCTCAGAAATTAAAGGGTGACAGCAGCAAATTAGCTGCAGTACCTGTTAACATCGTGTCAGATTGTATGTCTGATGGCTTCGCTAGGGTTTTCCGCTCGTGGCGAACTGGAGGCGACCGCCCCGCCGCCACCACCGTCGGACGCCGATCCGGCCGTGTGTGGCCCTGTTTCCGCGCCCAAGCCCAGGCAAGGCGTCGGAGCCCCGCCGCCACCACCGTCGGACGCTGATCCGGCAGTGTGTGGCCCTGTTTCCGCGCCCAAGCCCAGGCAAGGCGTCGGAGCCCCGCCGCCACCACCGTCGGACGCTGATCCGGCCGTGTGTGGCCCTGTTTCCGCGCCCAAGCCCAGGCAAGGCGTCGGAGCTGCTGCGGCTGAGTCCGCTGCTCGATCGTCGGGCCTTTTGAGGCGCCACGATCCCGCCTTGTCCGATCTAGAGACTGGGAGGGGGAGTCCAGATGGCATGCTCGAGGAAGGATCTGGGTGCCCTAACCCCTGCAGCAAGAAAACGGAAACACCTGCCTACAAGAAGCCATCTGGGGTTTCGGCGGGGATGCACAAAGAACCACGGAAGCCGCCTGATCGCACTGCTCATGCTGTTGCTCCATCGCTGTTGTCTGTGATGTCGTCGTCTTCGTAGGAGGCAGGAAAGAAGGTGCTCTGGTGGCCGTGGTGAATCCGGACGTCGGTGGGGGCACATACGGGGCTCCCTTTGTGGATGCTGCTTGCCCGAAGCCCTCCAATGGGGAATCCGCGGCTGCTGGACACACCAATCCGCGGCTGGAGACGTTGACCTTATGGAACCAGTTGGGAACGACGGGTACGGCGGAAGCGCCGCCGGCAGCGCGAGTGCGCGAGCGCAACGCAGATGGCGTGTTAGTTGGTGCAGAAGAGGAGCCAGGAAACAAAGCTATGGTGTTTTTTTCTAATACGGCCGCCTCGGTCGAATGTGTGATTTCAGGTACACCAAAGAAACGCAAGACCACGGGGGCGCTGGACGGGCAGCAAACCCAGCTCGAAGGGGAGACGGGAGACCAGGACATGCTTGAGGTGTCCGGCACATTGGAGGCAGTCGGCCCGGGGGCCGCCGACAAACTGACGGGGCTCTGCCGGCCCCGTCAGGAGCAATGAATATTCTAAGTTGGAACTGCCGAGGGGCGGGGAACCCTCGGACAGTTCGAGATCTTGTGAGTCTAGTGCAGGCTCACTCCCCTAGTATCGTTTTTCTTTGTGAAACTAGGCAGTCTAAGAATAAAATGAAGAGATACTGTGCTCGGTTAGGTTTGAGAGGTTTTGATGCCTCAGATAGTGTTGGTCTGAGTGGTGGTCTTGCCTTGTATTGGCATGAGTCTTTGTGTCTGGATGTAAAAACAATAAACAAAAGATATGTTGATGCGTATGTCATGAGGGTGGCAGGTGAGCCGCCCTGGAGGCTCACTTGCGTTTACGGCGAACCGCGAACGGAGGACCAACACAGTATGTGGTCCTCCCTCCGAGCTCTTCATCAACAAGTCGACATGCCATGGGTCGTCGTTGGTGATTTCAATGAAGCTATGTGGAGCTTCGAACACTTCTCTGCAACGCCACGGTCGGCAGGTCAGATGATTGATTTTCGTGATGTCCTTGAAGTTTGTGGTTTGGGCGATCTCGGTTTTGCAAGCCTACCTTACACATATGATAATCGCCGAGCGGGCCGGGCAAATGTTAAGGTTTGCCTCGATCGGGCCGTCGCGAACAATTCCTAGAGAGATATCTTTGGCCGGGCGAAGGTCGACCATCTGGTGGTCCCCAGTTCGAATCACCTCCCCATATTGCTGCGATGTACATGGGAGGAGCCAGTGCAGGCGACTAGCAGGCGGTGTCGTCAGTACGAGGTTATGTGGGAAAGAGACCCTTCACTTCCAGAGGTAATCATGAACACATGGACTGAATTAGGTTCTATGATTAACCTTGGTGAGATTTCTTCTGGCCTAGGTAACATGATGAAAAAGCTACAGGACTGGAGCCGCAAAAAATTTGGTAATGTCATCAGGGAGATAAATAAATCACGCTCTCGGCTAGAGGAGCTTATGTCCATGAACGCAGACAGGAAGGAAATTCGAGAGGCGACGGACCGGATGAACGAACTCTTGTATCGTGAAGAAATGCTTTGGATGCAGAGATCGAGGATTGCTTGGCTATGGGAAGGGGACCGTAATACTCAGTTTTTTCACAGGAAAGCAGTTTGGCGCGCCCGAAAAAATCGCATAAAATCACTTGTGGATGATACAGGGACTGTCCATAATGATCATGCATCTATGGCAGCCATGGCCACGTCTTACTTCTCAAACTTATTTACTGCTGATTCTTCTTTGTGCGCGGATCCAGTTATTGACTTAATTAATTGTGGATCCAGTTATTGACTTAATTAATTGTCGTGTTACTGACCGCATGAACGATGGCCTCTGCGTAGATTTCACAGACAACGAGATTGCTGACGCTTTGTTTCAGATTGGGCCACTAAAAGCACCAAGACCAGACGGTTTTCTAGCACGGTTTTTTCAGCGGAACTGGGCGGTAATGAGGGAGCAAGTTATTGCAGGGGTGAAGGATTTCTTTTGGACGGGTATAATGCAGGAGGGGGTGAACAATACTGCCATTGTTCTCATCCCAAAGGTGGACAACCCGGAAAGGCTCATGGAATTCAGGCCCATCAGTTTATGTAACGTCATCTACAAGGTGGTGGCAAAGTGTCTGGTAAATCGACTGAGACCTATTTTAGATGATATTATCTCCCCTGAACAGAGTGCTTTTGTTCCTGGACGGATGATTACAGATAATGCTTTGATTGCATTCGAGTGCATTCATTATATACAACATGAAAAGGATCTTGATAAGAGTTTTTGTGTGTATAAGCTGGATTTGTCTAAGGCTTATGACAGGGTGAACTGGATCTTCTTGGAGCGAATGATGCAAAAGATGGGCTTCGCTCGCCAGTGAGTGAATTGGATAATGGCTTGTGTCACCTCAGTGAGATACACTGTAGAATTTAGTGGAACTCTCTTGGAATCATTTGCACCGTCTTGTGGACTACGGCAAGGTGATCCGCTATCCCCATACTTATTCCTTCTTGTGGCTGATGGACTATCTGCATTGTTGAAAGATGGAGAGGGAAAAGGTGATTACTCGCCGCTGAAAATTTGTCGCAGAGCATCGGAGGTGTCCCACCTGCTTTTCGCAGATGACACTGCTATTCTTTAAGGCGCAAGAGGAAAAGGCTAAAAAAATTCATGATGTGCTAAACACATATGAGAGAGCTACAGGGCAATGCATCAACCCGGCAAAGTGCAGCGCACTGTTTGGGCCTTCATGCTCGGTGGAAGAACAGGAGAAGGTACGAGCCATCCTATGTATTGCTACAGTAACTTTTGAGGAAAAATACCTTGGGCTTCCAACTCCTGAAGGCCGTATGTCACGTGGGAAATTCCAGAATTTGCAGTCTCGGTTAATGAAGCGAATAATTGCATGGGGCGATACCCTCCCTCTCGCAGGGAAGGAAACCATGATTAAAGCAATTGCTCAAGCCATTCCAACTTATATTATGGGTGTCTTCAAGCTACCTATGTCTGTTTGTGATGACCTGAACAGAATGGTACGGAACTTCTGGTGGGGTTCGGCGAAAGGCAAGAGGAAAACTCATTGGGTGGCATGGCCGAAAATTTTAGCCCACAAAACAAAGGAAGGATTGGGGTTCAGAGACTTCCGAATCTTCAACCAAGCTCTCCTTGCTAGACAGGCATGGCGCCTGCTAATCAAGCCTAACAGTTTATGTGCGCAGGTTTTAAAAGCTCAGTATTATCCACATGGACGCCTGGAGGATACGGTCTTCTCGGGGAACGCCTCCCCAACTTGGCAGGCTATACAATATGGCCTCGAGCTCCTGAAGAAGGGCATCATATGGCGTGTGGGGGATGGACAAAATATCCGTATCTGGCGCGATCGTTGGGTGCCAAGGGAACCATCGCGCCAACCTATCACACTGTAGGGCACATGTCGGCTAAGGAGAGTGGCTGAGCTCCTGCGGGCGGATGGGTCCTGGCGTATGGACCTCCTCCGTCGATACTTCCTGCCGGCGGATGTCGCGATATCCAGTATTCGCACATCACCTCGTGTCACCGACGACGTCATCGCCTGGGCGCCGGAGAAGAACGGTATCTTCACCATTCGTTCTGCCTACCGGTTTGCCATGGACGAGCGCGAGCATCCATTGGCCACCGCCACGAGCAGGGCGCCGGATGGTCATCGCGCCATCTAGAAGACCATATGGGGGTGCCCTGCTCCCCCGAAGGTACGCGTGTTCGCTTGGAGGATTGTGACGAACTCACTAGCTACTTGGGCTAACAAGCGTTCTCGTCACCTTGAGATATCTGACATCTGTCCCGTTTGTGGTGTGGAACGAGAGGATGTGTTCCATGCATTCTGCAGGTGCCCCTTAGCGAAGGAACTATGGCATGCAATGGCGCTTGACTGGCACATCCCGAGGGTCGAAGCAATCTATAACTGGGGCCCGGAGTGGCTCTTTACGCTCCTCGAACCATTGGACGAGACGGCGCGTATGGTCGTACTGATGACCATGTGGAGGATTTGGTACGTGCGGAACGAGATAACGCATGAGAAAAGGCCTCCGCCTACTGAAGCTTCTCGTTGGTTCCTGCATGGATATATCAGCTCGCTTTTATGCCTCCACCAGTACCCCAGTGGTGATGTTGTCAAAGGAAAAATGGTGCTCAATGTCCTTCCGCCACCTTATAAGGCCAACGCCGAGCCTAAGGAAGAGCTGCGCTGGATGCATCCTGAGACAGGTTGGACGAAGCTAAATACGGACGGAAGCTTCATTCCGTCCACAGGTATGGCAGGAGGTGGTATGATCCTACGGGACGCACATGGTGATATCATCTATAGTGCTTGTCGGGAAATCCATACATGTGATAACGCGCTGGACGCCGAGCTAGCGGCATGTCGGGAGGGGCTGGAGCTGGCTCTCCATCGGACGGTGCTGCCCATTTTGGTCGAGCTTGATAGCGAGGAGGCGGTGTCACTGATCACAACTCACTCTGAGGATCGATCAATACATCACATGTTGGTTAAGGAGATTCAGAATCTGGCCTCAACTGAGGATAGGGAGATTTCTTTTACTCATTGTTGTCGGTCGCAGAATAAAGTTAGTCATGAACTTGTCGCGTATGGCCGTAGCACTCCCCGTACTGCGGTATGGTTGCATTCAGGATTAGATTTTGTTGTAAACTTGGCATTGGCTGTGAAGCCTCCGTGAGTAATGAGAATCTCCTTTTCCCCCGCAAAAAAAAAGACTTGCTTTCTCAAAAATAAATAAATAAATAAATAAAGAGGATGTTGTTGCAACGACGCAAGGGGACGCGTCATTGGACTAGGGCTCGATTTTTCATTGGTAGGCACTAGACCGGGAGACGCCGCTTGAGCCGGTGTCCGTATGGCCACCGATTTCACGGCCTTAGTTTGAATTTGAATCAATGGAAGACTTTGAATTTTGAAAGACTTTCCAGCTCGTCTATAAAAAGAATGAGATCCATAGACACTAGCAATAAAGGGGTGACGATACTTAGCATCAGAGAAGCAAATGCTAGAAATGTTAATTTGCTTCATCAGCACAGCCCAAAACAAACAAACACTTGCAATCGATCGAGAGAGAGAGCGTTAGAGCAAAGGAGAGGAACCTCCACCTATGTGTGCCATTGGAGTGAGGGCTGCAGCAGCTAGGAAAGAGCCAAATTTGTGCGTGTCTCGGCGCCAGGGTACGGCCAACAACAACCAACCATGGTGTGCGCCGGTGGCTAGGGTTGACCGGTGGTGATCGATATATGCTGGATCCGTCAGGCCAGCATGCACCTATCGGGGAAGGAAACCAGCCAAGCCAACCGAGAGCGCATCAGAGAAGGGAAGGGAAGATGAGCAAATGGAAGATGGGCGAGAGAGTAGCTACGTACCTTGAGGAGGAGGAGCTGCTGCTGCATTAGGGTAGTGTCGTAGGAAGCTCCATGGTGTCCCAGGTCATGCTTCTTGTTGCCATTAGGGAAGGAACCGGAGTTTAACAAACAGCTAGACAGATGCTTCTTGCTGCTTTCCAGCTTAAGACAATGTTGTCCAGAATTGCTTGCTGCATTAAAATATGTATTTATTAAACCTAACCAATGATAAACATTGCCTATCATGTGCAAAAAGAAGCACCAACATGCTTGCTCGCACGGTGTCATGCTTAGAATAATATGTTGAGAAAGAAAAAATAATTGTGGTGGCCAGAAGGGAAGACCAGCAGCAGCACAAATCCTAGCATGAAATCGCTTGATGGCAAGCAAGCTATTGTACTTTAATTGTCGTTTCTAATATGCTTGTTATTTGTTAAATAAAAAGCAAGGAGGCTAGTTTATATACGTTTGACCCTATCTAGGAATCAAATCAGTAGCTGGTAAGTTGTAAAATCATTAGATATTTGGAATTTCATCATTCTAGAAACAAGGCCACATTTCACCCCTTTATTGCAGGAGCAGAAACACGCGGAAGGCATCCTATGGAAGAAAATAAGTGAACACCAACATGAGTTGAGGATGCAAGTGCATATCTGGTACAAAGACCACATATATACAGTCAGGGAACAAATTAAGTGGTGATACTACATCCTGAAATGAACAAGACCACTCCAGTGTGTGATGGGAAACTACATACATATGTGCATATTCGGAAATTACCTCTCTACCCGGGAAATTTAGCACAAACAGATCTGACCCAGGTGATGAACACTAGCGGTGCAAATAAGCAGCATCAAACTAAAGAAATAGGATAGGGAAGAGAGGGTGCTAGTGAGGGAGGGACCTTGATGTGGACTACTTGACGGTGCAGAAGAAGGTGCTGGAGCAGTGGGCGTACTGCTCTGAGAGGGATCCCATCCGCTACTGCTCCCCTGGTGGCTGCCATAGGAAGGTGATTAATCACCTGCAGGGGCAGAGATGAGCTCCAAGTTTAACCTTGTGGTCAGCAAGCCCCTGCAAAAAGGTTTTCTTTCAGTTACAACCAATGGATCATTAAGGAAAAAAGCTTTTACTAGTAAACGAAGCTTGGCCGGCAACCAAGGATGACTTGGCTTGGTCTGCATCCATCCATACTTGCATAAATGGAAACGAGGAAATTTTCACATGACAGCATGCATGGCTGGCTGGCTGGCTCATTGACCATCATACAACACTAGTGTATACTAGAAGAACAAACAAGCGTTAATTAATTTGGTAGATGAGTGGTGAGGAGGCATCCACCATAATCATTATGATTTATTCAAACCGTAAACTAACTAACAAATGTAGTATCCTGCACAAACGTGGATAAAAAAATGACAAATTTTGAGCTCAACTCCAAAAACAAGAGAAGAAATCAACCTTAAACAACAAGCAATTGTTAAATTTGGATGCTGACATGCATCTATATTGATAATAGATGGTTGTCAAAGAAATGAATAGATGGTTGTCAAAGCAATTGTTTTCCTGAAGAATGACAATGAGAAGGTATATTATCCAAACTCTGTGTTGTCTACAATGCCAATCAGCAACTTCTACCAAAGCCCTGACATGTATGACACCATCGACTTTGCTATTCATGTTAAAGCCTCAATTGAGGGCATTGCAGCTTTGAAACCTAGAATTAAAGGGTGTTTCTTAAGCTTCTTTTGCGTTTAATTTACTGTGTCTTATTACAGGCATAGTTCTCTATCGTCAATCCATATCACGTATCTAACTTAACTTAGCAACTAATTAAGCCCAATCAGTAGCAAAACCCTAAGTTATCCTAGATCATCCATGGGTCGATGCCCACGAAACAGAGCATGGTACAACCATGGGTCGATGGCCACAGGCGCGAAGCAGAGGAAGGAGAGGACCTGGAGTAGCTCACTTAGCATGGCGATTTTGTAGCCGCCTATGTCGCACAGCCAACGGATGACGATGAAATGAAGCCCTTGACCTCTGCTGTACCGAATCCATGTTGCTGCTGCTGCACAAAACAGGACAAGAGAAATAGGAGCAAGATAATCTTGAGCTGAAATCCGATGAAAAATAAAAGTCATGGGGAGGGGAGGGGAGGGGAAAGAAAGGAGCAGCACCTGTCCATCATGCTGCAAGTACCAAAGCAGAGGCTCCTGTTTGAAAAAAGCCCTCTGTCCATCACCCATGCGAAGCCAGCAAAGGCTCCTGTTTGACAATCCATCTTCAATGCCTGCAGCAGACAAAACAGTGAAAATTTGCAGTGTTACATACTAGAAACACTGCTAATTTAGGCCAAAAATTTGTCATTTGCTCCATAGGTACTAGCACCAAAAAACAAAACCATGAGAAAAGAGCAACTAACCACCTGAAATTCCACCCAATGGATTAGAAAACCAAGATTAATGTGTTCAGTTCCTATTTTACTTTCTGACATAATTGTCCCATTAATGATTGGAAAACCAAGATTAATGTGACAACTATATTTAAAATTTATGCCTAAATACTGATTGATATGCAGATGCTGATGAACATGGGAACCAAATAAGATCAGAGTTGTTTAAATTTATGGCAACCTGAAAGGTGCTTCTTTTACAGAAGCAAATTTAGGGGCAAACAAGTTTTTTTACAGAAACGTTACTATTTTAGATTGCCCTGGAGAAACAATGTTGTTGGTGCATGATAAGACGTAGCCATACTATAAACAAATAATTACAATGACCAGTTACCATAAGACGTAGCCATACTAAATAAAGTCATTTGAGGCAAAACTACTTCTAACATCTAGAACAAGATGTTGCATCAAATAGCTATCTCGAGAGACTCGCATAAAAGGACAGTTAACATACTAATTTAACTTGTAGACATTCAGCAAAAGAATCAAGATTCGCTCTAGGCATCTGCATTAAGAGGTACCCACGCATATGAAATCACTTGGGTTTACTAGACAACAACCAAAGCCCTATTTAATTAAATATGCCCTCAAAACAAGTGTTTTAAATTTACAGTCACAATACAGAGCACAGCCCCCTAAACATGTTCAATTTAACATGAGAAGAAGGAACATAAAGATAGCAGTCCCATTGAGTAAACGTAATAGTACCGTACATTCATCAAATATTTGCAAAGGAGACCAACTTTCTGGGTAACCATTCATCAAATAAACTTGGACTTGGTTGAGACTTCCAAGAAACTTTAAAATATACATCCAAACTTACAAAATTAGTCGTGCAAAGGTGGTATGGATCCAGATAAGTTGCAAATCAGAAAACTACAGAAACAGTCAACATGTATCTAGTCGAAATACTAGTCATGCAAAGTTGTACAGATCTGGATATGGTTTTACATCAGAAACATCCAGTCTCAAAATGGAACTGACCTAACATGTAGGTGCCGATCAAGGCATCTAATTAATGATGCAACTGTAATGTAACTATACGGTAGAATAGTAGAGAAGAAGAGGCTCGAGCTTTGTAATTACATTACATGTAGATCTCCATCCTGGGAGCGAAGCTGAGTCATCTCAACATGGATCTTGTCGCTGATACTTACAGATTCAGTTGAATTCAAAGCATGTTTTGGTAGATGCTTGTGGACTTTGAATGTCACGGCATCATCATTGGTCTTGAAAACAATGGGCATTTCCTTGCTGAAATATACTAATATAGCATCGTCAACTTTCTGAGTTCGTATATTCAGAAACTTGTAGACATTCAGCAAAAGAAGAATCAACAATCGCTCTAGGCATCTGTATTAAGAGGTTCCCAGGTAACAGCTTACCCAGGTGTATAAAATCAGCTGGCTTTACTAGACAACAACCAAAGCCCTGTTTAATTTATAGTCACAATACACAGCACAGTCCAATAAACATGTTCAATTTAAACATGAGAAGAAGAAACCTAAAGATAGCAGCAGTCCCATTGAAATAAACCAAATACTACTGTCCATTCATCTAATATTTGCAAGGAAGGAGACCAACTTTCTGGGTAACCATTGCATAAACTAAAAATAGCACTGTCCTTATCAGCCTGACAAAACAACAGTAAAAGCATAGTGAGGCAAAAGAGAGACCGAATCAACCAGTTTTACTATACGGAGATAGCAAAAACAGACAGGCTAACCAATGAAACCAAAAGAAGCATGATACAATTGACAGCAAGCAACCACAATCCACAAGCAAAAATGACAGGTTGACCAGTGAAAACTTGAGAAGCGTGATGCAACTGACAGCAAGTACATGTAGACACGTCTCGTCAATGTGCATGCTAGCATCACCATCTACTCATAAAGTGTGTTGAGTTGTTAATTACGCCTAGTCAAGACAAGCTCAACCTTTAAGGAACATTGATGTATATTTCCTTGCTCGTCTACCAAACAAATTGTATCAACTTATCAAGATAATCTAGTCAACCTTGCAATCTATTGTAGAACAATGGCCGAAAATACACACCCAGACCTAACAATTTAGCCTGCCAAGGCCCCGGATCCAAATAAACTGGCACATCAGAAAACTACAGAAACATGATAGAATTAACAGGTACAAGTTCAACAGTCGAGTCAATATGGAGGCTGATATATCACCTTCGATCTACTGGTCATGCAGAGTTCTACGGATCCAGATATGCTTTTACACCAGCAACAATAAGGTCTAAAAAATAAACTTTTACTGATAAGCACATCCAATAGTGCAATTGTATGTATAGAGCAGAATAGAGATGCTCAGCTTTCAGGAAACTTGATGCATATTTCATTCTAGCTTACCAAACAAATTGTATCAAGTTAACAATTAGCAATGCAAAGGTGCAATTCAGTGGATCGAAATAAACTTGGACTTGACTGAGACTTCAGGAAACTTGAAAAATATACATCCAGAATTACAAAATTAAGGTCATACGTATCCAAATAAAGTTCCAAATCAGAGAACTAGAGGAACAGCCAACATGTATCTAATAAATATATGCATGCTGATACCACTATGGCTCTACTAGTCATGCAAAGTTGGACAGATCCATGATATGGTTCCACATCAGGAACATCCAAGGTCTCACTGCATCTCAAAATGAAACTGACCATAGATGTAGGTGCTGATCAAGGCATCCATTTAATAATACAGCTGTAATTATACAGAAGAATAGTCTAGAAGAAGAGGCTCAAACTTTGTAATTACCTGTAGAGAAGATCTCCGCGTATGAGCTGACGTAGGGGATGAAATCCAAGTAGTATCTTCCACCGGAGAGGGGGCCGATGGAGCCTGCCATCGTCCGAGTTCAACAGTGAAGTCAATATGCATGCTGATATATCACCAACGATCAACTGGTCATGCAGCGTTGTACTAGTCGAAATATATATGCTTTCACAGCAGCAACAATAAGGTCTAAAAAAATTAAACAGAACTAACATAGTTGATGTAGTACTGATTAATGCATCCAATAATGCAATTGTCGTTATAGAGCAGAACTGAGAAGCTCAACTTTCAGGAAAGTTAATACATATTTCCATGCTAGTCTACCAAACAAATTCAATCAAGTTAACAATTATATAGCAATGCAATGGATCCAAACAAGCTTGGGACTTGATTGAGACTTTGAGGGAACTTGAAAATATATATACACCAAATCAGCCGTGCAGTTGCAATTCAGAAAACTACAGAAACATTCAACACATATCTAGCTAGCTAGTCAATATGCATGCTGATCCAATATCTTGGTTGTACAGAATCGGAAATGGTTTCACAAGAGAAACATCCAAGGTCTCAAAATGAAACCGACCTGACAAGTATGTGCTGATCAAGGCATCCAATTAATGATGCAACTGTAATTATATTTGTACAGCAGAATAGTAGACAAGACACAAAGGCTCAAGCTTTTGTAATCACCTGTACATCTCCGCCAATGAGCCGACGCAGGGGGTGAAATCCGAGTATTATCGTAGTCAGCAGTCCCACCCACATGACCACCTCAGAGGCGCCCTGGGAGCTAGCGGAGCAGGACCATCTTCTGGGCGTGGAACTGGCCGGCAAGGTCGCCGGGCACCATGTAGAGGCACACGGCCACCTCCATGGCGCTCTGGTCAGCGCTGAAGTTGCCCTCCACTCCATCTCGCCGGTCTCCCTGTCCCGGCGGCCCTCGACGTCCTGCGGCGCGGGGATGAGATCGACGCATCCCGCTCCGGGGTTGTAGCAGAGGATGTGCGCCAGGCTGAGCGCCAGTCCCATGTCCAGGTCGAGAGCGACCTGGAAGGTGATCAAGGTGGAATCCGCCGACGTCCTCGAAGGCGACGACGGCGGCCGAGGAGGAGAAGAGGGCCGGCAGAAGGGACCATGGCGTCGGCCCTAGGGTTGGAGCGGTAGGCAGCATCTCCTCACGCGAAAGAGCGGCATCACCGCCGCACCGTCGCCGGAGAAGAAGCACGCGGAGGCTCCTCTCCCGTCGCGCGAGCAGGAACCAGACGGAGGAGGCAGATCTGGGGGCGCCATGGCCGCCGCCTAACCTACTCGGTCTGGGCCCGCCTAGGGTTAGGGAGAGAAGATGAGGAGAGGGTGGGTGGCAGCGGTGGTTGGGGAGAGGGCGCAGCTCCGGTGGGGGAGACGAGGTCTACGGTGGGCGGCGGCGGTGGGTGGGGGAGGGAGGGAGAGAGTCTTTTTTGGGGCTGGGGGTTTCTCTTCTTCTTCTTCTCCCAACCAAACCAACCCAAAACCAAGAACAAAGTCGATTGATTGGTGGATGGCAAAGTGCCACGGATCGATCCCATGTTGTTGAATCCATCTCAGCACTTCATTTGGATCCGACGGCGCGGATGCAACATAGTACCCCACTGCACTACTACGTACTCCCTCCGTTCCAAATTACTCGTCGTGGTTTTAGTTCAAATTATCCGTTCCAAATTACTCGTCGTGGTTTTAGTTCAAAAATAGTTATTTTTGAACTAAAACCACGACGAGTAATTTGGAACGGAGGGAGTACGTAGTAGTGCAGTATTTGAACTAAAACCACGACGAGTAATTTGAAACGGAGGGAGTACTTGCGAAAAAAACCAGCAATTAATAATCTCTTTTAAATACTACTAGTAGGTGGTTGTTTAGCTAACCCATGGCCATGAGTGTCTACAAAGGCCCGCGTCCCAGTATAGTTGCCGAACCCTTCGAATCTACGTGGGTCGCTATTGGTTGGGGAGAGGGTGCAGCTCCGGTGGGGGAGACGAGGTCTACGGTGGGTGGCGACGGCGGCGGCGGTGGGTGGGTGAGGGAGGAAGAGAAATGGATCAAGGGAGGGAGAGAGTCCTTTTTTGGGGGGCTTAGGGTAGGTACGATTTTTCACATTACATTTGAACTCCAAATATAAATCCCGGGACTTGTTTTGCTTTGGCCTAAAAAGCTCCCTAGTAATTAGTATTTGGGTGGGAGCTCGAAGGTCCCCGAAACTCATTGGTTTGGGTCTTAAATTTATTTATTTATTTATTGCACGCGCACCACTGTTTCGTTGGGACAATCCGGTCGGCGAGCCAAACATTTCGGGAGATGACGAGGTTTTTATTGCTGATGCGCCCGGGTGGTGTATGAAATATTTCCATAAGGCACGGGTGGGGCGGGATATATTTTGGCGGCGGCACACGAAATATTTTAGTTATGGTACTAATCAACGACACTTATTTTGGGACGGAGGGAGTAAAATGTAAAAGCAACTAAATTTGTATATTACCCTATATGACAGGTGTCGCATTCGACCCCACTTCATATTTCCTTTTAGGTATGTGTTTTGTATGACATTTTATGTTGTCGGGTTTGAAGTTGCAGTTCACTTTAGTTTGAACATCATGGAGGGTATTTTTTGCACACCACCATAGTTATTTTCCTTTCTAGGTGCATGTATTTGGTTTGTATCACGGCCAATGTTTTCTTGGCCGCGCCGATATTATTTTTCTTTCCTTCCATAGATTCTTCGGTCAAGAATTGTCTTAGATTTTATTTTTTTGACCTGATTAAAATTAAGTGGATGCAGTGAAAAAAGAAATTAGGGACGATGCTCATGGCCGACTGTACTGACATCGACGAGCCCGACGCGCGACGAAGGCGGTTGGAAGAGGCGAGGAGACTGCAGAAAGTATCGTTGATTGAGGTGCATTAATTAATAAGCGTACGTGTTGAGTTTTTCATGGACTCGTACACTTAATTACGTAGCTGCATGCATGCATGGTGTTTTGGATCGAGACCGATGGTTCTTTAGGCTGGTCATAGTGGGAGTAAGGCTGGCCACAATGGGGGTAACATAAATAGTATCATGCACTTGGGAGTCGTAAATATGTTTACGTGGCAGGTAATTAAAGAAGAGAGAGATGGTTGTAGTAACATAGGTAGATACCGTAACATAATAAATGTTATGCTACTATGTGTCATGCATGGCAATAAATGAGACCACCTATGATACTAATCTATGATACTATGCACTATGAACGTAGTATCATATGCATGATACTAGTATATGATACTCCCCACTATGACCAGCCTAACTTAGCAAGTAACATAACCCATTTCAAGACAAGTTTGCTTATGTGGCATATAGTTAATGAGTAGAGAGGTGTTTGGAGTAACATAATATGTTACTATAACATAACGCAACCCAAAGCAAAATGAGTATATAATGTAATAAATGCTATCATCTATGATACTACTTGCATGTTACTTTGCATTATGAAGGTAGTAACAAAGACTAGTGTCATATGCATGTCACTAGTCTAAGTTGCTCCCCACTATGACTAGCCTTAGTCTGGGAGTGAAGCGAAGCGCCTAAGACTGGTTGTAATGGGGAGTATCATATACTAGTATTATGCATATGATACTAGTCTATGATACTACATCCGTAATGCATAGTATCATGTGTTGGTATCATAGAGAACTATATTTATTGTCATGCATGACACAAAGTAGCACATCATTTAATATGATACCCAAGCCTCTCTTTCTTCATTTAATTATATACCACCTCATCAAAATCGCTTAGTTGGCATGCATGATACTACCTATGATACTTTCATTGCGGGTAGCCTAAGACAAGTCGATGATGATGTGGCCGTACGTACATCGTAGGCGAGCGATCGAGCGAATACGAACGACCGGAAGACGTACGGACACTGCATCGGCGTACGTACGTACGTGTGGCCGATGTACGGATGTGTCAGTTCAAATCCAAATCCAAAAGGAAGAAAGAAAGAAGAAAAGACGAAAAGACGAAAAGGAGGGAGGGATTTTCCATCCATCCATAGATCGTGCGGGTTTTTTTTTGGCGAGCTAAAACAAAAGATGTGGTGCGTTTCTTTCGTCCCATCGATATTGATAGAGAGAGATGCACTAGTGTAGAATTGGGATTTAGCACCGGTTCGTGAGGCTCTTTAGTGCCGGTTCTGGAACCGGCATTAAAGGGTGGGGACTAAACGCCCCCCTCCCCTTTAGTCCCGGTTCAACACGAACCGCCACTAAAGGGCCATCACATGGCACGAGCCCGCGCCGGGGGCTGTGAGACCTTTAGTATCGGTTGGTAACAAAAGGTTTAGGGGGTTTGGGGTTTATGATTTATTTTTCCTTTAATTTTGTGTTTTCCATTTAATTCTTTTTCATTTGCTGGTATTTTACGATACTACATATTGTACACATTATGCATATATATAAATAAAATTCCTCGTAGAACCGATCATATATATATATATATATCATCGAATGTCTCGCACGACCATTCACACATACACATGTATATATATACAATTTGGTATATACAATTTCTGCTCTTAATTTGCAGATCATTACATGGAGTCATTAGGTCGATCTAGCTAGGTACGGGGTAATGAAATTCTCCTTTGGGATCTATGACCTGGTCGAGCAAAAATCCCGCTATTTCCTCTTGAATCGCTCGTACGCGATTCTCTGGTAGGAGCTTATCCCGCATGTCCTTCATCTTTAAAGAAGAGATCAAAATATGCATGTATTATTAGTTGTGTGTATATATTAGATAATGATGTAAAAATTATGAATAGTGTTCTGGCAAACGAACTCCAAATATAAATCCCGGGACTTGTTTTGCTTTGGCCTAAAAAGCTCCCTAGTAATTAGTATTTGGGTGGGAGTTCGAAGGTCCCCGAAACTCATTGGTTTGGGTCTTAAATTTATTTATTTATTTATTGCACGCGCACCACTGTTTCGTTGGGACAATCCGGTCGGCGAGCCAAACATTTCGGGAGATGACGATGTTTTTATTGCTGATGCACCCGGGTGGTGTATGAAATATTTCCATAAGGCACGGGTGGGGCGGGGTATATTTTGGCGGCGGCACACAAAATATTTTAGTTATGGTACTAATCAACGACACTTATTTTGGGACCACTAGTAGAAAAAGGGCCTAATGTGAAGCACATTAGTCCCGGTTTGTAACTGAACCGGCACTAATGTGCTCATTAGTGCCGGTTCCAACGGCTAGGCGGGCGGCGATCATTAGTACTGGTTCGTGGTGAACCTTTAGTACCGGTTCGTGCCACGAACCGGTACTAAAGACGTGGTGGCAGGCTTGTGTCAGGCTGGGGCCCCACCAGCACCTTTAGTACCAGTTGGTTATACGAACCGGGACTAGAGATGCACCTTTAGTCCCGGTTCGTATAACTAACCGGTACTAAAGGTCATCCTATATAAACCCCTTCGTCGAGCCCGAGCGCTCTGTTCTTCCCCTTTCCCCTCTCCTTTGTTTTCTTCCTCTTCCTCTCGAGCTCACACTCCATTTTTGCCAAAATTTGTGAAGATTTGAAGGCACCCCATCCATCCAAGTGATCACAAAGGTTAGCAACTTTGTCCTTTCATCTCTCATTGCTAGATTAGCTCTTGCAATGCTCTATAAATATAGTGATTTGTGTGTTTTATTTTGGGAGGAATTATATGTGGTAGTATTTGATTTATATGCAATTTGAGGTCAAAATAACTCTTAGTTTGCATATGTAGGTGTGGTTTACTTAGTGCCTTCCCGTCTCCGTCCTAACCACCGTCGATCGCCTGCACCGTCCCGTCGCCAGCACCACCTTGTGGTGAGCCTCTTGTTCTTATCTTTTTTATATAAAAAAAAATCATGTTTGCGTGATTTAGATATATAGTTACTCGTATAATTATCTTACTCGTACGTTGTTTGTTATACATAGTGCCATGGTTTTGATATCCGTCCCCGTCGGCCCTCGTCCGGGTTATGATTCGAATGTGGTATATTCTCTTTTATAACTATTTGTTGCATTTCGTGTTTATGACAAATTATGCCCATCAAGTTGGCATAGATATTTTTATCTAGGAGGTATGTGAACCGGAAATTCCAACCGACCCTATTATCGAGAGGTTAAATTTAGTTGAAAGAGAAAATGAGTATTTGAAAGAAAAATTGAAAAGAATTGAGGGGGAGAAGATGGAATTGGAGTTGCATGTTGCCGATGTTGTCGATGATCACAAGATCAAGATGGAGAAAATGCGCTTGAAGATTAGAAAGATTAGAAAATATGTCATTGATAGTGAGGCTTGGTATCATTATGTTGTTGGATCAATTGTTACCTTAGTTGCGATCTTGATCGCATTTGTTGTTGCATTTAAATGCTTTAGTTAGAGAGTTATTTGTATGTTTGTTTTATGAGAATAAGTGTTGTATGAACTTTATGTATGAACTTGTATTAATTTGGTCTATTCGGTGTTGTGTAATGAAGATGAGCCGGCAATGGATGTACGATGACCGATGCTCTCCCCAGTTCGTTAATGGCGTGCATACTTTTCTGCTTGTGGCTGAGGCAAACAAGCGGACGGATGGTTTTATGCCTTGTCCATGTGCCGGCTGTAAGAATGATCAGAATTACTCTAAGTTAAGAACCATTCACGTCCACCTGTTTGAGTCCGGTTTCATGCCCCACTATAATGTTTGGACCAAGCACGGAGAAAGAGGGGTTATGATGGAAGACAATGAAGAAGAAGAGGACGACGACAGCTATCCTGGCCATGGGTTCCCTGAATACGATGGTACAATAATGGGGGAAGAAGCTGAGCCGACAATGCGGGAAGAAGCTGAAGAAGAGGCATCAGATGAGCCCGCTGATGATCTAGGTCGGGCCATTGCCGATGCAAAGAGAAACTGCGCAAGTGAAAAGGAGAAGAAGAAGTTGCAGCGCATGTTAGAGGATCACAAGAAATTGTTGTACCCGAATTGCGAAGCTGACAAGAAAAAGCTGGGCACCACACTGGAATTGCTGCAATGGAAGGCAGAGAATGGTGTATCTGACAAGGGATTTGGAAAGTTGCTGATAATGTTAAAGAAGATGCTTCCAAAGGACAACGAATTGCCCGAGAGTACGTACGAAGCAAAGAAGGTTGTTTGCCCTCTAGGGTTAGAGGTGCAGAAGATACATGCATGTCCTAATGACTGCATCCTCTACCGCGGTGAGTACGAGGTTTTGAACACGTGCCTGGTATGCGGTGCATTGCGCTATAAGATCAGCCGCGATGACCCTGGTGATGTCGAGGGCGAGCGCCCCAGGAAGAATATTCCTGCCAAGGTGATGTGGTATGCTCCTATAATACCACGGTTGAAACGTTTGTTCCAAAACAAAGAGCATGCCAAGGCGATGCGATGGCACAGAGAAGACCGTAAGAAAGACGGGAAGTTGAGAGTACCCGCTGACGGGTCGCAGTGGAGAAAAATCGAGAGAAAGTACAGGGAGGACTTTGCAGGTGACGCAAGGAACGTATGGTTTGGTCTAAGTGCAGATGGCATTAATCCTTTTGGGGAGCAGAGCAGCAACCATAGCACCTGGCCTGTGACTCTATGTATGTATAACCTTCCTCCTTGGTTGTGCATGAAGCGAAACTTCATTATGATGCCAGTGCTTATCCAAGGCCCTAAGCAACCCGGCAATGACATTGATGTCTACCTAAGACCATTAGTTAAAGAACTCTTACAGCTGTGGAATGGAAAAGGTGTACGTGCGTGGGATGAGCACAAACAGGAAGAATTTGAAGGAAATATGCCCTAGAGGCAATAATAAAGTTGTTATTTATATTTCCTTATATCATGATAAATGTTTATTATTCATGCTAGAATTGTATTAACCGGAAACTTGATACATGTGTGAATACATAGACAAAACAAAGTGTCCCTAGTATGCCTCTACTTGACTAGCTTGTTAATCAAAGATGGTTAAGTTTCCTGACCATAGACATGTGTTGTCATTTGATGAACGGGATCACATCATTAGGAGAATGATGTGATGGACGAGACCCATCCGTTAGCTTAGCATAATGATCGTTAAGTTTTATTGCTATTGCTTTCTTCATGACTTATACATATTCCTCTGACTATGAGATTATGCAACTCCCGAATACCGGAGGAACACCTTGTGTGCTATCAAACGTCGCAACGTAACTGAGTGATTATAAAGATGCTCTACAGGTGTCTCCGAAGGTGTTTGTTGGGTTGGCATAGATCGAGATTAGGATTTGTCAATCTGAGTATCGGAGAGGTATCTCTGGGCCCTCTCGGTAATGCACATCATATGAAGCCTTGCAAGCAATGTGACTAATGAGTTAGTTGCGTGATGATGCATTACGGAACGAGTAAAGAGACTTGCCGGTAACGATATTGAACTAGGTATGATGATACCGGCGATCGAATCTCGGGCATGTAACATACCGATGACAAAGGGAATAACGTATGTTGTTATGCGGTTTGACCGATAAAGATCTTCGTAGAATATGTAGGAGCCAATATGAGCATCCAGGTTCTGCTATTGATTATTGACCAGAGATGTGTCTCGGTCATGTCTACATAGTTCTCGAACCCATAGGGTCCGCACACTTAACGTTCGATGACGATTTGTATTATGAGTTATGTGTTTTGATGACCGAAGATTGTTTGGAGTCCCGGATGAGATCACGGACATGACGAGGAGTCTCAAAATGGTCGAGAGGTAAAGATTGATATATTGGAAGGTTATATTCGGACACCGGAATGGTTCCGAAGTGATTCGGGTATTTTTCGGAGGACCGGGAGGTTACCGGAAACCCCCGGGGAAATATTGAGCCTTCATGGGCTTTAGTGGAAAGGAGAGAAGGGCCGCAAGGGTGGCCGCGCACCCTCCCCCCCCCCATGGCAGGTCCGAATTGGACTAGGGAGGGGGCGGCGCCCCCTCTTTCCTTCTCCCTCTCCTCCTCCTTCCCTCTCTCCCCCTCTTGGAAAAGGAAGGGGAGTCCAACTAGGATTGGGAATCCTAGTTGGACTCCCCCAATGGCGCACCCCCTCCTAGGCCGGCGGCCTCCTCCTCCCTCCTTTATATACGTGGGCGGGGGGGGGGGGGGGGGCACCCCATAACACAACAAGATCAATTGTCTTAGCCGTGTGTGGTGCCCCCTCCACAGTTTAACACCTCGGTCATATCGTCGTAGTGCTTAGGTGAAGCCCTGCGCCGGTAACTTCATCATCACCGTCGCCACGCCATCGTGCTGATGGAACTCTCCCTCGTCCTCAACTGGATCAAGAGCTCGAGGGACGTCATCGAGCTGAACGTGTGCAGAACTCGGAGGTGTCGTACGTTCGGTGCTTGATCGGTTGGATCGCGAAGACGTTCGACTACATCAACCGCATTAAGCTAACGCTTCCGCTTTCGGTTTACGAGGGTACGTAGACACAATCTCCCTTCTCGTTGCTATGCATCTCCTAGATAGATCTTGCGTGAGCGTAGAAATTTTTTGAAATTGCATGCTACGTTCCCCAACAGAATTTGACCTACATGCGTTGCTGTTCGTGACCATCAATGATTGGCCTGCTCTCAGTAACCTTTCAGGACAGACAAACAAGGGATACCGCGCATGCACGCACTGTTTGGATGATACCGACAGTATATATTTGGATAATTGTAAGAAGAATGTGTACCTGGGACATCATCGATTTCTTCCGAGCAGGCATCCCGTAAGAAAGAAAGGCAAGCATTTCAAAGGTGAGGCAGATCACCGGACGAAGCCTCGCCACCGTACTGGTGATGATGTACATGATATGGTGAAGGATTTGAAGGTAATCTTTGGAAAGGGTCCTGGCGGACAATCTGTTCCGAATGACGCTGACGGACGCGCACCCATGTGGAAGAAGAAATCTATATTTTGGGACCTGCCCTATTGGAAAGACCTAGAGGTCCGCTCTGCAATCGACGTGATGCACGTGACGAAGAATCTTTGCGTGACCCTGCTTGGCTTCTTGGGCGTGTATGGGAAGACAAAAGATATACCGGAGGCACGGGAGGACCAGCAACATATGCACGGAAAAGACGGCATACATCAGGGTCATGCCAGCTACGCTCTTACCAAAGAAGAGAAGGAAATCTTCTTTGAATGCCTGCTCAGTATGAAGGTACCGTCTGGCTTCTCGTCGAATATAAAGGGAATAATAAATATGGCAGAGAAAAAGTTTCAGAACCTAAAGTCTCATGACTGCCACGTGATTATGACGCAACTGCTTCCGGTTGCATTGAGGGGGCTTCTACCGAAAAACGTTCGATTAGCCATTGTGAAGCTATGTGCATTCCTCAATGTAATCTCTCAGAAGGTAATCGATCCAGAAATCATACCAAGGTTAGAGAATGATTTGGTGCAATGTCTTGTCAGTTTTGAGTTGGTGTTCCCACCATCCTTCTTCAACATCATGACACACGTCCTAATTCACCTATGCGAAGATATTAACGTTCTGGGTCCTGTATTTCTACACAATATGTTCCCCTTTGAGAGGTTCATGGGAGTCTTAAAGAAATATGTTCATAACCGTGCTAGGCCAGAAGGAAGCATCTCCAAGGGCCATGAAAATGAGGAGGTCATTGAGTTTTGTATTGACTTTATTCCTGAACTTAAGCCGATTGGTGTTCCTGAATCGCGGCATAAGGGCAGACTGGGTGGAAATGGCACGCTAGGACCGAAACAAATAATATGTATGGACGAGCATTCTCTCACTCAAGCACACTACACAGTTCTACAAAATTCCGCCTTGGTGGCTCCGTATATGGAGGAACACAAGAATTTTCTACGCTCCAAACACTCGGAGCAGTCTGACGACTGGATTACACGTGAACAAACGGGGACTTTCGCCGGTTGGTTGCAGACACGTGCCATGCATGACGCCGCTGTTGAAGATGACATGTACTTGCTGTCCCAGTTACCATCTTCGAATATAATGACTTTCAAAGGGTACGAGATAAATGGGAATACATTTTACACGATCACCCAAGATAAGAAGAGCACCAACCAAAACAGTGGTGTCCGCTTTGATGCAGCAACCAAGAGGGGAAAGGACACATATTATGGTAACATAGAGGACATATGGGAACTTGACTATGGACGTGGTTTGAAGGTCCCTTTGTTTCGGTGCAAATGGGTCAATATGACACGAGGCGGGGTAACGGAAGACCCGCAGTACGGAATGACAACAGTGGATCTCAACAATCTTGCGTACGCAGACGAACCATTCGTCCTAGCCAATGATGTGGCGCAGGTTTTCTATGTGAAGGACATGTCTACCAAGCCGAGAAAAAGAAAAGATAAGGAAGCGAATACATCATACGATGAGCCAAAGCGCCACATAGTTCTTTCAGGGAAAAGAAACATCGTGGGAGTGGATGACAAGACAGACATGTCAGAAGATTATAAAAAGTTTGATGAAATTACTCCATTCACAGTGAATATTGACCCGAGCATCCAGTTAAATGATGAAGATTGTCCATGGTTACGGCGCAAAGGGACACACGCAAAGAAAAAGTTTCACACCCAAAGATCCCACTCTGGGATGTGATCGGCTTTGTAACACCCCCGGTGGTTAACTACAGTAACCACCCTTTTGATAATGACATGTCAGCAAGCATAATAGTGCATGATCATCATTAGCATCATATTGCATTTCAACTCCTAAGTCAAATTCAAATTTAAATGAAAGTGGAAAATAAAAGTTGTCTAACATAAAAACTAAAATGTTCGATAAATAGCAAATATTCCAGAGACTATTCTAAAATTGAAACCAACAATTAATAAAATAATTAGGTGGCTCAAACATTACCAAAACAGTAAGGATTAATGCATATTAATTATTATAAAAATTGTGCGAACTCCAATTGCGTCCAAACTAATTTTTGGTAGTGGTAGAGGATGCCTAGTATTTATTGGAGCAATTGCCATGTTTTATAAAAATCATTTGGTGGCCTAACTATTTACTAAACAGGAGATATGATTAAATAAAAAGAAAAAGGCAAAAGAAAACAAAAGAGAAAAAAAAGGAACCCCCCCCCCCGACTGGGCCTCGGCCCAGCAGGCCGTCCAGGCCGCCAGGCCGGCCCACCCCGCCCCCCTTATCCCCCCCGTGACCTAGCCCAACCACCCCCGATCCCCCGTTCCCCCCCCCCGGTCCGGGTCGACCCCGCCGCCGCCACTGGAGCTCGGCGCTCCGGCCGGCGCCCGTCGCCCCCGCCCACGGCGACCACCACCGGCGCCCGCGTCGGCGCTCTCCCCCGCCTCTAGTGACGCCGTCGCCCGCACCTCGCCTCCGCCTCCTCTCCTTCGCCGCCCGGACCGGTCGCCGCCACCGGCCCCCGCGCCAACAACCGCGGCCTCGCCCCCGACCCTGGACCGCCGCTTGCCCCGGCCTCCGTGGCCCTCGCCGCCTGCCGTCGCCCCTCTTCTTCGCCCGATGTGAGGAACGCCCCTCCTCCTCCTCCGTCTCCCCCCCTCTCGGCCCCGCCGCGCGCCCGACCAGCTCCAGCCACCGCGCCTCGCCTCCACGCCGCGCCTCCGCTCGCGCTGCCCCTGCCGCGCCGCGCCGCCCGCTCCGGCCTCGCGCTCGCCGCCCCGCGGGCGCTGCCTCGCGCTGCCGCTGCCCGTCCCCGTCCGCCCGCGCGTGCGTGCCCTTTGGGCACCGGACATGTCCGGTCCCAAATGGGCATGCCCCGGACATGTCCGCCCCTGGTCCACTGACCAGTGGGGCCCACAGCCCTGCCTGATAAAAAAAATAAAAATAAAAATAAAAAAAATAGTTAATTAAATCTGTTTAATTAAAGTAAATAATTAATTAGTTAATTAACTAATTAGACTAATTAATTAGTTAACTTAACTAACCCTAATGACTGCTGACATCAGCATGATGTCATGCTGATGTCATCAGTTACTATTCTGGATAATGTTGAATATAATAATTAAATTAAATTCCAGAAATTGCTAAAATCTTTAGAAAATCATATAAAATAATCCGTAACTCAGATCGAAAAACTTTGTACATGAAAGTTGCTCAGAACGACGAGACGAATTTGAATACGCGGTCCGTTCGTCCGTCACGCATTCCTAGCATAGCGAACTTGCAACCGTTCCTCTCCGGTCATCTGTATGACAAATGTCCGGAACCGGGAAAACATTCCCGGATGAATCCCACCTTCGCCAGTATCACCCGGCACTGCGTTAGATCACCTCCATCACCGCGTGTTGCCATGTTATGCTTTGTGCTGCACTTGTTCACTGAGTATTTATACTGTTTCCTCCCCCTCTTCTCTCTCAGTAGCCCCCGACACCGACGTCGTCCCCGAGACCGACGCAGCTCCGGAGACCGAAGACACCATTGACGACCTTGCCCTTGCCGCCGAGCAACCAGCCAAGCCCCCCCTTTTGATCATCCCGATATCGCCCATTCTATTTCTCATGCTTGCATTAGAATTGCTGCTGCTACTGCCTTACCTATTCTGATGCATAGCCTGTTTATTGTAATCTGCTGTTGATAATTACCTGCATAACCTAAACTGCTTAGTATAGGCTGGGTAGAGACCTATCAGTGACCCCACTTATCCCGACTGCCCCGCTGGATTATCAGAAGACCTGATCAACGGGATTGAAGACCAGGCCCCGACACCGCACATCACGCCCCTTAGTTGTAACGACACTGCAGCGTTACTATCGAGTGCCGAGGGTGAAACCTCTTGTAGCACTTCTGATGATAACTCTGTAGAGTAGCTATTCGGTCGTGGTCATCGAGGGTGATTCCTCCTTCACCGCTTCCGATAACGACGCCGTCGTACAACACCTCAAGTGTGAACCAAGTGAGGGTGATTCCTCCGAGTTCACCTTGACGGAGACATCGAGTAGGAATCCAACGAGGGTGATACCTCGGATTCCCCTGATGTTATGGACACACGGATACTTGGACTTTACACTGTTACTTGGATAGGCGGGTCGACCCTGAGGGGTACCCGCGTGCGCCTGAGAGGCGAGTGTTGTGAAGACGGGTGCCTGTATGGTGCCCGAGTGCTGAATACGAGGCGCGGCCGGGCATTCTTAACCCTTGCAGCAAGTCCTCGAGACGGGGCGACGGGGTCACATCTTTCGTGAGTCTCTGCTCGTTACCGCAAGCCCAAGGTACTAACGATTTGGATATTTGATCCGAGCAGGTCTCTGGCCTGATAGCACTAACCATCACGTGGGCATAGTATGGGCGTTCTGCATCGTAGCATCAGCCGAAAGCTCTGTCAGACGTCTAGTTCAGCCTTGCGGCCGGGACGGACCGGCGCCCCCCTGGTGCCTGGCTTCCCCCTGCATGCAACGACTCGGAGTGCACAGGGCGATGGCCCAAGACCTCTGAGCGCTTAGGATGTAGACTGACGGGGACCTCTCTGCTGAGCTCTAGGTAGGGTTGCGATGTGTCGTTTGGCCGAGGCCGGGCATGACCCAGGAAAGTGTGTCCGGCCGGAGTTAATCGAGCGTGTTGGGTAAGTTGGTGCACACCTACAGGGAAGAAAACTTCTATCGATAGCCGGTCCTACGGTAAAGGACACTCGGAGTTGTATCCCGATCGATACAGATAGAACATGAGATGAGACCTGGATATAAGGCTCTGGGATTGCTTCTCGCAGGGAGTCGAGAAGGGATCTCAGGACGAGGTTGATGACTGTATGGCTCTGGGATTGCTTTCTCGCAGGGAGTTGAGAAAGGATCTCTGGGTGAGGATGAGACTTAATGATACTGCTACTTTATATTGATCTGTTCTGCTCTCTTCTATTGCTGCAAGACCGCTGAAGATGCTAGTCTTCGATAGGACTAGGTCTTCTCTCTATTCTGGCATTTCTGCAGCCCAATCCACATATACAGCCTCCCTTTGAAAATGTTGCATATGTAGTGTAGATCCTGGCTTGCTGAGTACTTTTGAGTACTCACGGTTGCTTTGTTTTCCTTTTCTCCCCATATCAGTTTGTCGTAACAAGATGACGGAGCCCCTGAGACAGCTGCCCTGCCGACGATCGCTACTACTACTACCCAGAGGATGGATACTGCTACGAGTTGACTGACGACCAGGAGTAGGATCGGAGGGTCCCAGGCAGGAGGCCTACGCCTTTCGATCGTAGTGTTTTACTTTGCCCCGCCTTTCTAAAGGCTTTTCTATTTCTGTTTCATATCTGTACTCAGATATCTGATGCTTCCGCTGACGCTTGTACGCAAGCTTATGTATTCGAGCCCTCGAGGCCCCTGGCTTGTAATATAAAGCTTGTATGACTTTATTTATGTTTTAGAGTTGTGTTGTGATATCTTCCCGTGAGTCCTTAGACTTGATCGTGTGCATTTGCGTGTATGATTAGTGCACGATTGGGCCGGGGGCGTCACAGGCTTCACTGTCATCACTTTCTTCTCTAGTGAGTTTCCGGACTTGTATATCTGGAAAGTCCCACTTTGGACAAACCGTAGGGAATCTTTGTAATAGTTAGGGTGCTTATGTGTTTTGGCATTTGAAACATGTACTTTTGTGCTTCGGACAAACGTGTACCTTTCTGACTTTATTTGCTATTTTTCAGCTCATTTACTGATTTTTTTAGAGCTAAATGACCTTGAAATTGAAAAGCACTACAAATGAAATCTGAAAAGGTTGAAAGTTGGCATGGTATCATCATTTCACCCACATAGCATGTGCAAAAAAGTTGAGAAGGTTACGGCAAAAACTGGATGCACTTCGTGTACAAAATGGACAATCTCTTTCGAAGTATCAGGGTTTCGGACGAAAACTCATCTGTTACAAAGGCAATTCATTTTTTTAACTTATTAAAATTCCAGACTTTTTGTGCGTTCAGTATGCACCATTCAAAGCCACGTCATCAACTTTCAACCATTTCTGACATCATTTGCTATTTTTCATGCATTTACTGATTTTTTGAGCTAAATGACCCTGAAATTGAAAAGCAGTACAAATGAACTCTGAAAAGGTTGAAAGTTGGCATGGTATCATCATTTCACCCACATAGCATATGCAAAAAAGTTGAGAGGGTTACGACAAAAACTGGATGCACTTCGTGTATAAAATGGACAATCTCTTTCGAAGTATCTGGGTTTCGGACGAAAACTCATCTGTTACAAAGGTAATTCATTTTTTTTACTTATTACAATTGCAGACTTTTTGTGCGTTCAGTATGCACCATTCAAAGCCACGTCATCAACTTTTAACCCTTTCTGACATCATTTGCTATTTTTCATGCATTTACTGATTTTTTTAGTTAAATGACCCTGAAATTGAAAAGCAGTACAAATGAACTCTGAAAAGGTTGAAAGTTGGCATGGTATCATCATTTCACCCACATAGCATGTGCATAAAAGTTGAGAGGGTTACGGCAAAAACTGGATGCACTTCGTGTACAAAATGGACAATCTCTTTCGAAGTATAAGGGTTTCGGACGAAAACTCATCTGTTACAAAGGCATTTCATTTTTTAAATAACCTAAGTATTACCAAATTGAATATAATGATAAAACACACTAATATTAAACATAAGAAAAAAGAATCACTGAAAAATCTATTTTTAAAGTTAAGTTATTCACAAACTAGTGATTCACACAAATTTCAAATAATTTAAATTTAAACTATTCATATTTGAAAACTACTGGCACTAACAGAAAGTTTATAATTTTTTGTACCTAAAGCAAAAATATTCACAAAGAAACTCTAAATACAGCAAAAAACAACTCAGAAATAAAAAAAAAATATCAGAAAAGAAAATAAAACTAAATAAAAAAAGACTGCCTACTAGGCCACAGCGGCCTGCATACGACTAGAAACCCAACCTGGGGTTGGGCCAGGATGCAGGCCCGCAAGGCCCAGTAGGCCCACAGGGCAGCGTGGCAGAGTTAGGCCCAGAAGCCTGCTATGGAGAGGAGTTCGAGACAGCAGCTGCGCCGGGGCTTTTAAACAAGTGTGGACGCCCCTCGGCTAGCGAGGTGGGACTAAACTTGCCGCACCGCACCTGCGCCAGCGCACCCCCTTTAGTACCGGGTCGTGGCTCCAACCAGTACTAAAGGGGTGGTCTTTAGTACCGGTTGGAGCCACGACCCGGTACTAAAGGGGTGCGCTTCCCGCCGCTTGGCCTGGCCAAAACAGACCTTTAGTACCGGTTGGTGGCTCCAACCGGTACTAAAGGTCCAACCTTTATATACAACACTTGAAAAAAATTCAGTTTCCCTCTGTTCTTCCTCTGTTTCTTCCTCTCCGTCGACGACGCACCGCCTGCCCGGCCTGATCCACGCCGTCGCCGCACCTGACGCGCCGCCCCTGACGCGCCGCACCCGACGCGCCGCCCCCGACACGCCGCCCACGCCGTCCCCCGTCGCGCCGCCCGCCGCCCCCGACGCGCCGCCCACCGCCCCCGTCGTGCCGCCCCTCCCTCGAGCTCGCACGCTGTCGCCGTCGTCGCCCCCGACGCCCCGCTGTGAGCCCCTGCCGCCATGGCCGCCCTCACACACACACACGCAAACACACACACACACATATTTTCTTATTTTCTTATTTTCTGTTTTTTAGTTTTTATAGTTTTAGTTATAGAAATGTTAGATGAATTTTAGATATAGAAATGTTAGTTAGATGAATTTTGACATTTTCTTTCACTAGATGATTAGATGTATATAGAAAAAAGTTAAGAAATTTGATACTTTTAGTTATATATATATAAATATTAGATGAATTAGATATATAAATGTTAGATGCATGTTTTTTTTTTAGTTTTTTATACTTTTAGTTATAGAAATGTTAGATGAATTTTAGATATATAAATGTTAATTAGATATATAAATGTTAATTAGAAATGTTATATTGTTAGTTTTTTATACGTGAACGATGCCTGGCCCGCATCCTCGTCGTCGACCCGTTCGCGACGACGTCCTGCTTCAGAGGAGCCATGTCCGGGACTGGGCTCCGCCGGGCTGGCACTGGGAGGTGCTACATTTAGGGGCGCGCCGCTTGGTGAGGAACCCAGCCCCGGGTCCCGTCGTCGACCCGGAGCTCCTTTGGTGGTGTTCGCATGGGCCACTTTCGGTGCGGAGAGAGCCGGCCCCGCCGGAGGTGGTACGTCGCCGTGTCAGGGAGGAGGACGAGCACGTCCGTCGCTAGATGGCTGCTATGGACGTCGGGTTCTCCAATACCTGACAGGTTCTTCGGGGATCTCACCTGAGCTATGATCCTGTGATGGTTCCTTCTCTTTGGGTGTCCACCGCCCGCGCCTCAGGAACCGCGAGTGAACTAGATTATTCGATAGTATTCGATCTATATTAGCTAGCTAGCTAGTGATGTATTCGATATATAATATTCGAGACGATGTATTCGAGATTATATATATTATTCGATAATATTTGAGACGATGTATTCGAGATTATATATATTATTCGATAATATTCGAGACGATGTATTCGAGATTATATTCGATGATGCATATTATGTACTATGATTCAGTTTTTCCTTATTGATTGCATGCATGCATTGTAATTTGAATACTAAATTGTTTTATATTTCTTCTGGATTAGTTAAATAAAAGCTATGGCGGACAATACCGGCAGAGAAGAAGAAGAGGCCCTGTTCGAGATCATACGCTCCGCTCGCTGGCCAGATGATCAGAATGAAGAAGATGACGGCTCCCAATATCTGAACAATACCGGGGAGGGTGATATGATATTCGATCAAGACGACCGAATTGATGAAGTCCAGAACTATGATTATGATGATGAAGAAAATGTTGATCTTGAAATAACAGAGACCGGCGAGGTATATTTATATAAGCAGGCATCTAGTGATCATCACATGTTTTAAATGATTTGAAGATATATTAACGAATCGATCTTTCTTCTTTCAGCCCTCTGGATTGAGCAAATCTTCTACAGGCAGCAGGACAGTGCGAGGCCCGGCCAAAAAGTTGAAGGAGGGCGTAAAGTACAACATCGATGCCATCAAACCTAATGGCGAACCAAACGAGCCTAAGAACAATGCGAACAAGTTCATTCGTCAGTGCAGAGTTCTTGTGAAGGACCAAATCCCGATCTCCTTGCAAGAATGGAAAAAGCCAGCAAAGGAACGTCCAGATCTTACTTTTGTCGACCAAAGAGCAAAAGATCGGCTTTGGGAATCTCTCATGGAACATTTCACCCTACCAGATCATTTCACAGATGCAGATGTGCAGAAAGTCAAGGACGCTGCTCTTAGGAAGATGGCAATTGCATTCAGCACCCACAAGAAAACTATACGGGCCAAGTACGTCGAAGGAGAAAAGAAGACTCCAGAATTCACGGGAACACTGGAGAAGCAAAGAGATCACTGGCCCGCTTTCGTGAAATTCAAGGAATCGGAATTATCTAAGGAACGGTCGAGAATAAACAAGATCAATGTCGCAAAAAAGGAGCATTTCCATACGATGGGGCCAGGTGGCTACGCGGTGGCCCGGCCTAAGTGGGATAAGTCTGAGCAACAGATGCTGGATGCAGGGGTCACTCCAGTTACATTGAGCTGGCCGGAAAGGTGCAGGACTTGGTTCTATGCGCATGGGGGGGCGTTGGACCCGAAGACAGGCAAGGTTTTGAAGAAGGCAAGTCTTAAAGGAGCCGACGACAAGTTACTTGTTGCAATAGAAGAGGCTCGAACGGGGGTGTTCACGCCCAACAGAGAGAACGACGAGCTTACACGCGCTCTGGGAAATCCTGAACACCCGGGAAGAACACGAGGCAAAGGCGTTGTTCCGTGGTATGAGGGGTTTGCGGACTAGAACGCCGACTACAGAAGCCGTGCGAGAAAGAAGATGGAGGAGGAGAAGAAGAGGAAGCTGGAGGAGGAGCAGAGGAAGCACGAAGCAGAACGCCTTAAAGGCCTAGAATCAGCGCACGCGAAGTTGGCACTCCAATTCCAGCGGCAGCAGCAGCAGATTGACTCACTTAGCCAAGAAAGGCGGTCTCAGCAGCGGCAGCAGCTAGCGGATGATCCAGCATTGGATAGCTCCGTCCCATCCATGCCGAGAAGCAGCGTGGGTTCTGCCCCGGGCGAGGCACTGCTGGATACATACCCTGTGGATGACATCATGGAGAACACTAATTGTGAGCTACACTTCAAAATGAAGAACATATCCATGAAGGTGGCAGACGCCGTTGCTTATACAAATCCCCCCAAAGCAACCTTCCATTGCAACCCGATTCCAGCTGGCTATGCTTGTGTCGTGGTTGATGAAGTGGTGGCACAATATTCGGGGCTAGAGCTTGACATTCCTGGAGGTGACGACGAGCACACACTGGGAGAGGCCATACATCGTATCATCCTATGGAGAAAGGATTGCATCATCTTTCCAAGGCCACAACACCGCGTCAGCCGACTCCTCCTCGAAGTCCGCCACCGCGTCACCTGACTCCCGCTCCTCCAAGTCATCAGCCACCGCCTCAGCAGAGTCCTGCTCCTTCAAGTCCGCCACTATGTCAGGCCACTCCTCCTCCTCCAAGTCCGGCACCGCGTCAGCCCACTCCTCCTCCTCCAAGTCCGGCAACGCGTCAGACCACTCCTCCTCCTCCAACTCAAGCACCGCGTCAGGCGTCTCCGCCGCCTCAGCGGGCTACGCCGCCTAAGCAACAGCGAAAGAGAGCCGCCGTAGCTATGGTGGCTAGCGGTACAAGTACAGGTACAGGAGGCAAGAGATACCAATTTGGTCCAAGCCTCGCGCCTCTTCCGAAGAGGCCTTACGACCTGACTGAGGAGGAAAATGAAGCAGAAGTGCAAGCCCAAGTGAGGGCCCATTTTGGACCGAAACCGCCACCGCCGCCAAAGGAGAAAGTACCTAAGCATGTCGTTGACCACTTTATTTGTATGGCTAAAGCACCAGCTCCCAAGCCTGTTGACTCAGACTATGAGCGCCAAATCAGGAAGGCACATCGAGCACAACAAAAGAAGGAGTCGAGCTCGAGCTCGAGCCAATCAGCTGCCAAAAAAGCGGGAAAACTGTTCCCCAGCTGGGAGAACAGGCGGTGCAATCGATCCCCCCGCTCATTGTACCAACACATGCGACTACCGGCGCCGATCAGCTGGTAATAACCGACGAGCATAAAAGGCAGGCTGCAGAGCTCGGTATCACTGTTTATCAACTCCTAGAGATCGAGCCCATGGATACGCTTAGAGAGGAGGACATAAAACGGAAATATGCCCGCGGCGAACCTTTGGTCAAGCCTGAGGAGGTCAAGAAGCTCCCAATGAGAATGTATGAATTGCATGAATGGTACATGAAAATTGCCAAGACTACCAATCGAGAGTCCCTCATGGTGAAAGTCAAGGCAGAGCATTACTTCAATGAGACAGCTCTGTATGTTGAGTTTACAGAACTGTTTCAGTTATTCAATCAAGACGCAATCGACAAATCTATCGTCAGTTGCTATTGTCTGTAAGTGATTTCTTTCTGTAATTTAAGTCTCAAGCTAGCTGTAGTGCTCGTTGATCATTACCTGTAATTATCCTCACTATATTCTTTTATGTGGTATTATGCAGGATGAAGATCTATGAAATGAAAAAAGCTGGACGCTATGGCATTGGGTTCATTGACCCAAACACCATTAATCAAGAGACATGGACATATGAATGGTATCGAGAAGAAGTAGAGAAAAACATGCTAGAGTTCTTGAAGCAACTCAACAGCAATCGAGATATACTACTTCCTTACAACTTCGGGTGAGTCACACTGTCTTGTACTACAAATTCTGTTTTTGCTTACTAGCTAGATGTTAATAAGTGTATAGGGTTTAGGGTAGTTGATGAGTGTTATGCACATGCCCGCTTAATTTATACATGCAAACGTGTGCGCATGCAGTTTTCACTGGATCTTGTTAGTCATTCAAGTTGAAGAAGGAAAAGTTGAAGTACTGGACTCACTACTTAAACCAGTTACTGAGTACGAAATCGTGAAGGGGATAGTCGACAGGTAATTTCAATCATTATCGAACTATATGTCGGCCTCTTTAGTTCGTCATTTCGTGATATCAACTAATTAATAACTCTTTTAATCATTTTCTTTGCCGGCGGGCAGGGCTTGGCAAAAGTTCATCAAAGAGATTGCAGGCGAATGGAAACAAAAGCTGTATTGGTATCGACCCAAGGTAATTAATTAAGTAGTACTAGCTAGCTACCATCTCTTTAATTCTAGTTTCAATACCATTAATTATCATGCTTGATTAATTATTATCTGATTGAATTATATTCTCATAAAGGCCATGAAGCAGGCGCAGGGGACTGATTTATGTGCATACTACGTTTGCGAGAACATTCGCATGATGGCGTCCGAAAGGAGCAGATCTAATAGACAGATATGGGTACGTTTGCCAGAACACTATTCACAATTTTTACATCATTATCGATATCTAATATATATACACATAACTAATACATGCATATTTGATCTCCTTCTTTAAAGTTCAACAAGATGCGGGATAAGCTCCTACCAACGGATCGCGTACGAGCAATTCAAGAGGAAATAGCGGGATTTTTGGTCGACCAGGTCATATATCCCAAAGGAGAATTCCATTACCCGCTACCGCAGTAATGCCTCCATGTAGGAGAAATTGTATATACCAAATTGCATATATACATGTGTATGTGTGAATGGTGGTTCGAGACATTCGATGATATATATATATATATATATGATCGGTTCTACGAGAAATTCTATTTATATATATGCATAACGTGTACAATATGTAGTATCGTAAAATACCAGCAAATAAAAAAGAATTAAATGGAAAACACAAATTAAAGGAAAAAGAAATCATAAACCCAAAACCCCCTAAACCTTTTAGTACCGGTTGGTGTGTTACCAACCGGTACTAAGGGTCTCCCAGCCCCCGGCGCTGGCTCGTGCCACGTGGTGGCCCTTTAGTGACGGTTCGTGTTGAACCGGTACTAAAGGGGGGGGCCTTTAGTCCCCACCCCTTAGTGCCGGTTGCAGAACCGGCACTATAGGGCCTTACGAACCGGTGCTATAGCCCGGTTCTGCACTAGTGGACGGAGGGAGTAAAATGTAAAAGCAACTAAATTTGTATATTACCCTATATGACAGGTGTCGCATTCGACCCCACTTCATATTTCCTTTTAGGTATGTGTTTTGTATGACATTTTATGTTGTCGGGTTTGAAGTTGCAGTTCACTTTAGTTTGAACATCACGGAGGGTATTTTTTGCACACCACCATAGTTATTTTCCTTTCTAGGTGCATGGATTTGGTTTGTATCACGGCCAATGTTTTCTTGGCCGCGCCGATATTATTTTTCTTTCCTTCCATAGATTCTTCTGTCAAGAATTGTCTTAGATTTTTTTTTGACTTGATTGAAATTAAGTGGATACAGTGAAAAAAGAAATTAGGGACGATGCTCATGGCCGACTATACTGACATCGACGAGCCCGACGCGCGGCGAAGGCGGTTGGAAGAGGCGAGGAGACTGCGGAAAGTATCGTTGATTGAGGTGCATTAATTAATAAGCGTACATGTTGAGTTTTTCATGGACGTACACTTAATTACCTAGCTGCATGCATGCATGGTGTTTTGGATCGAGACCGATGGTTCTTTAGTCTGGGAGCGAAGCGAAGCGCCTAAGGCTGATTGCAATGGGGAGTATCATAGACTAGTATCATATGTATCATGTGTTGGTATCATAGAGAACTACATTTATTATCATGCATGACACAAAGTAGCACATCATTTAATATGATACGGTATCATGATATGATAATCAAGCCTCTCTTTCTTCATTTAATTCTATACCACCTCATCAAAATCGCTTAGTTGGCATGCATGATACTACCTATGATACTTCCATTACGGGTAGCCTAAGACAAGTCGATGATGATATGGCCGTACGTACATCGTAGGCGAGCGATCGAGCGAATACGAACGGCCGAAAGACGTACGGACACTGCAGCGGCGTACGTACGTACATGTGGCCGCTGTACGGATGTGTCAGTTCAAATCCAAATCCAAAAGGAAGAAAGAAAGAAGAAAAGATGAAAAGACGAAAAGGAGGGAGGGATTTTCCATCCATCCATCGATCGTGCGTGTTTTTTTTTGGCGAGCTAAAACAAAAGATGTGGTGCGTTTCTTTCGTCCCATCGATATCGATAGAGAGAGATGCACTAGTGCAGAATTGGAATTTAGCACCGGTTCGTGAGCCTCTTTAGTGCCGGTTCTGGAACCGGCACTAAAGGGTGGGGACTAAACGCCCCCCCCCCCCCTTAGTCCCGATTCAACACAAACCGCCACTAAAGGGCCACCACGTGGCACGAGCCCGCGCCGGGGGCTGTGAGACCTTTAGTACCGGTTGGTAACAAAAGGTTTAGGGGGTTTTGGGTTTATGATTTATTTTTCTTTAATTTTGTGTTTTCCATTTAATTCTTTTTCATTTGCTGGTATTTTATGATACTACATATTGTACACATTATGCATATATATAAATAGAATTTCTCGTAGAACCGATCATATATATATATATATATATATATATCATCGAATGTCTCACACGACCATTCACACATACACATGTATTTATACAATTTGGTATATACAATTTCTGCTCTCAATTTACAGATCATTACCTGGAGTCATTAGGTCGATCTAGCTAGGTACGGGGTAATGGAATTCTCCTTTGGGATCTATGACCTGGTCGAGCAAAAATCCCGCTATTTCCTCTTGAATCGCTCGTACGCGATTCTCTGGTAGGAGCTTATCCCGCATGTCCTTCATCTTTAAAGAAGAGATCAAAATATGCATGTATTATTAGTTGTGTGTATATATATTAGATAATGATGTAAAAATTGTGAATAGTGTTCTGGCAAACGTACCCATCGGTTTCTATCATCTTTGCTCCTTTCGGACGCCATCATGCGAATGTTCTCGCAAACGTAGTATGCACATAAATTAGTCCCCTGCGCCTGCTTCAGGGCCTTTACGAGAATAGAATTCAATCAGATAATAATTAATCAAGCATGATAATGGTATTAAAACTAGAATTAAAGAGATGTTAGCTAGCTAGTACTACTTAATTAATTACCTTGGGTCGCACCCATGTCAGTTGTTGTTTCCATTGGCCTTTAACCTTTTTGATGAACTTTTCCCAAGCCCTGCCCGCCGGCAAAGAAAATGAATAAAGGAGTTATTATTTAGTTGATATCAGGAAACGAACTAAAGAGGCCGACATAGTGCGATAATGATTGAAATTACCTGTCGAGCATCCCCTTCACGATTGAGTATTCCGTAGGTTCTTTAAGTAGTGAGTCCAGTACTTGAACTTTTCCCTCGTCAACTTCAATGATTAACAAGATCCAGTGAAAACTGCATGCGCACATGTTTGTATTAAGCGGGCATGTGCATAACTTATCAACTACACTTATTAACATCAAGTAAGCAAAAACAGAATTTGTAGTACAAGACAGTGTCACTCACCCGAAGTTGTAAGGAAGTAGTATTTCTGGTTGGGTATTTAGTCGCACCAAGAACTCTAGCAAGGTTTTCTCTGTGTATGATCGATCATATTCACGTGACCATGTCTCTTCATTAATGGTATTTGGGTCAATGAACCCAATGCCATAGCGTCCAGCTTTTTTCATTTCATAGAACTTCATTCTGCATAATACCACAAAAAAGAATATAGTGAGGATAATTACAGTTAATGAACGAGCACTACAGCTAGCTAGAGACTTAACTTACAGAAAGAAATCACTTACAGACAATAGCAACTGACGATAGATTTGTCGAGTGCGTCTTGATTGAATAACTGAAACATTTCTTGAAATTCAACCCACAGGTCTTTTTCATGGAAGTAATGCTCTGCCTTGACTTTCACCATGAGGGACTCTTTATTGGTAGTCTTGACTTCTCTCATGTACCATTGATGCAATTCATACATTCTCGTTGAGAGCTTCTTGACCTCCTCAGGCTTGACCAGAGGTTCGCCGCGGACATATTTCCGTTTTAGTTCCTCCTCTTTAAACGTTTCGACGGGCTCGATGCCTAGGAGTTGTTCTATAGTGACACCGGCCTCTTCAGCCTGCCTTCTATGATCATCGGTTATTACCAGCTGATCGGCGCCGGTACTCACATGTGTTGGTACAATAAGCGGGGGCGATCGATTGCACCGCCTGTTCTCCCAGCTGGGGAACAATTTTCCCGCTTTTTTTGGCAGCTGCTTGGCTGGAGCTTGAGCTCGACTCCTTTTTTTGTGCTTGATATGACTTCTTGATTTGGCACTCATAGTCTGAGTCAACATGCTTCGGAGTTGGTGGTTGAGCCATACGAATAAAGTGGTCAATGACATGCTCAGGTACTTTCTCCTTTGGCGGCGGTGGCGGTTTCGGTCCAAAATGGGCCCTCAGTTGGGCTTGCACTTCGGCTTCATTTTCCTCTTCGGTCAGGTCGTAAGGCCGACAAGGAAGAGGCTTGAGGCTTGGACCAAATTGGTATCTCTTGCCTCCTGTACTTGTACAGCTAGCCGCCGTAGCTGCGGCGCCTCTCTTCCGCTGTTGCTTAGGTGGCAGAGCCCGCTGAGGCGGCGGAGACGGCTGACGCGGTGCCTGGCTTGGAGGAGGAGGACTGGGCTGATGCAGTGCCGGACTTGGAGGAGGAGGAGTGGGCTGACGCGGTGCCGGACTTGGAGGAGGAGGAGTGGCCTGACGCGTTGGTGGACTTGGAGGAGCAGGACTCTGTAGAGGCGGTGGCTGACTTGGAGGAGCTGGAGTCTGCTGACGCGGTGGTGGACTTGGAGGAGGAGCTGGCTGACGCGGTGTCGGTGGCTTTGGAAAGACGATGCAATCCTTTCTCCATAGAATGATACGATGTATGGCCTCTCCCAGTGTGCGCTCGTCATCACCTCCAGGAATGTCAAGCTCTAGCCCCGAATATTGTGCCACCACTTCATCAACCGCGACACGAGCATAGCCAGCTGGAATCGGATTGCAATGTAAGGTTGCTTCATGGGGATTTGTATAAGCGACGCCGTCCGCCACCTTCATGGATATGTTCTTCATTTTAAAGTGTAGCTCACAATTAGTGTTATCCATGATGTCATCCACAGGGTATCTATCCAGCAGTGCCTCATCGCCCGGGGCGGAACCCACGCTGCTTCTCGGCAGGGATGGGACGGTGCCATCCAATGCTGGATCCGCTAGCTGCTGCCGCTGCTGAGACCCCCTTTCCTGGCTAAGTGAGTCGATCTGCTGCTGCTGCCGCTGGAATTGGAGTGCCAACTCTGCGTGCGCTGATTCTAGGCCTTGAAGGCGTTCTGCTTCCTGCTTCCTCTGCTCCTCCTCCAGCTTCCTCTTCTTCTCCTCCTCCATCTTCTTGCTCGCACGGCTTCTGTAGTCGGCGTTCTAGTCCTAAAACCCCTCATACCACGGAACAACGCCTTTGCCTCGTGTTCTTCCCGGGTGTTCAGGATTTCCCAGGGCGCGCATAAGCTCGTCGTTCTCTCTGTTGGGCGTGAACACCCCCGTTCGAGCCTCTTCTATTGCAACAAGTATTTTTAGGTCGGCTCCTTTAAGACTTGCCTTCTCCAAAACCTGGCCTGTCTTTGGGTCCAACGTCCCCCCATGTGCATAGAACCAAGTCCTGCACCTGGGGGGCCAGCTCAATGTAACTGGAATGACCCCTGCATCCACCATCTGTTGCTCAGCCTTATCCCACTTAGGCCGGGCCACCGCGTAGCCACCTGGCTGCAGCCTATGGTAATGCTCCTTTTCGCGGCATTGATCTTGTTTATTCTCGACCGTTCCTTAGCTAGTTCTGATTCCTTGAATTTCACGAAAGCGGGCCAGTGATCTCTTTGCTTCTCCAGTGTTCCCGTGAATTCTGGAGTCTTCTTTCCTCCTTCGACATACTTGGCCCATATACTTTTCTTGTGGTTGTTGAATGCAACCGCCATCTTCCTAAGAGCAGCGTCCTTGACTTTCTGCACATCTGCATCTGTGAAATGATCTGGTAGGGTGAAATGTGACATGAGAGATTCCCAAAGCAGATCTTTTGCTCTTTGGTCAACAACAGTAAGATATGGACGTTCCTGTGCTGGCTTTTTCCATTTTTGAATGGAGATCGGGATTTGGTCCTTCACAAGAACTCCGCACTGATGAACGAACTTGCCCGCATTCTTCTTAGACTCGCTTGGTTCGCCATTAGGTTTGATGGCATCGATGTTGTACTTTACGCCATCCTTTAACTTTTTGGCCGGGCCTCGCACTGTCCTGCTGCCTGTAGAAGATTTGCTCGATCCAGAGGGCTGAAAGAAGAAAGATCGATTCGTTAATATATATACAAATCATTTAAAACATGTGATGATCACCAGATGCCTGCTTATATAAATATACCTCGCCGGTCTTTGTTATTTCAAGATCAACATTTTCTTCGTCATCATAATCATAGTTCTGGACTTCATCTATTCGTTCGTCTTCATCAAATATCATAACCGCACCGGTAGGGTTCAGATATTGCGATCCGTCATCTTCTTCAAACTCATCTGGGCGAGGGGATGAGCGTATGATGTTGAACAGGGCCTCCTCTCCTTCTCTGCCGGTATTGTCCATAGCTTTTACTTAACTAATCCAGAAGAAATATAAAACAATTTAGTATTCAAATTACAATGCATGCATGCAATCAATAAGGAAAAACTGAATCATATTACATAATATGCATCATCCAATATAATCTCGAATACATCGTCTCGAATATTATCGAATAATATATATAATCTCGAATACATCCTCTCGAATATTATCAAATAATATAAATAATCTCGAATACATCGTCTCGAATATTATCGAATACATCACTAGCTAGCTAATATAGATCGAATACTATCGAATAATCTAGTTCACTCGTGGTTCCTGAGGCGCGGGCGGTGGACACCCAAAGAGAAGGAACCATCACAGGATCATAGCTCGGGTGAGATCCCCGAAGAACCTGCCAGGTATTGGAGAACCTGACGTCCAACGCAGCCATGTAGCGATGGACGTGCTCGTCCTCCTCCCTAACACGGCGACGTACCATCTCCGCCGGGGCTGGCTCCCTCCGCACCGAAAGTGGCCCACGCGAACACCACCAAAGGAGCTCCGGGTCGACGACAGGACCCGGGGCCGGGTTCCTCACCAAGCGGCGCACCCCTGAAGGTAGCACCTCCCAGTGCCAGCCCGGCGGAGCCCAGTCCCGGACATGGCTCCTTTGAAGCAGGACATCGTCGCGAACGGGTCAACGGCGAGGATGCAGGCCGGGCATCATTGACGTCGAGAACAAATTCTATATGCAAATTCTATATGATCAAATGTTGCATATGTCAAAATTCAAACTTTGACACATGATATCTAGCTAGCTAGCTAATTCATCTAACATTAATATATCTAGCTAATTCATCTAACATTTGACAAAAGTATAAAAAACTAATTCATCTAACATTAATATATCTAATTCATCTGTAACTAAAAGTATAAAAAACTAATTCATCTAACATTTCTATCTAATTCATCTAACATTTGACATTAATCTAACATTTCTATCTAATTCATCTAACATTTGACATTAATATATCTAATTCATCTAACATTTGACATTAATCTAATTCATCTAATACTTTGACATTAATCTAACATTTATATATATATATAATTCATCTAACATTTCTATAACTAAAAGTATAAAAAACTAAAAAACAGAAAAATAGAAAATAATTAAGAAAATGTGTGTGCGTTTGTGTGTGTGTACTGTGTGTGTGTGTGTGAGGGCGCGCGGCAGGGGGCCGGGTCTTACAGCGGGGTGACGGCCGGTGAGGCGAGGCGACGGGGGCGGCGACAGGCTGGGGCGGCGACGGGGACGGGCCGGGGCAGCGCGCGACGGGGACGGGCGTGGCGATGGGGACGGCGACGGGGACGGGCGTGGCGACGTGGCGGCGACGGGGACGGGCGCGGCGACGGGCGGAGGTTGAAGTAGAGGAAGAAGAGAAGAAAATTGAAAAAATTTGAAGTGCTGCTTATATAGGATGGACCTTTAGTACCGGTTGGAGACACCAACCGGTACTAAAGGTCTGTTTTGGCCAGGCCAAGCGGCGGGAAGCGACCACCTTTAGTACCGGGTGGTGGCACCAACCGGTACTAAAGACCCCCCCCTTTAGTATCGGTTGGAGCCACCAACGGTACTAAAGGGGGTGCGCTGGCGCAGGTGCGGTGCACAAAGTTTAGTCCCACCTCGCCGAGCGAAGGGCAGCCGCACTGGTTTATAAACCCAGCCGCGGCTGCTCCTTCGAGCTCCTCTCTAAAGCAGGCCTTCTGGGCCTACCTGTGCTGCGCTGCCCTGTGGGCCTACTGGGCCTTGCGGGCCTGCATTCTGGCCCAACTACATGTTGGGTTTCTAGTCGTATGCAGGCCGTTGTGGCCCAGTAGGCGGGTTTTTTTATTTTTTCTTTCTTTTCTGCTTTATTTATTTTCTTTTATTTCTGATTTGTTTTTTCTTTATTTAGAGTTTCTTTGTGAATCTTTTTGCTTTAGGTAAAAAAATATAAAACTTTCTGTTAGTGCCAGTATTTTTTAAATTTGGATAGTTTAAATTTGAATTATTTGAATTTTGTGTGAATCACTAGTTTGTGAATAATATTACTTTAAAAATAGATTTTTCAGTAATTCTTTTTTTCGCTGTTTAATATTAGTGTGTTTTATCATTATATTCAATTTGGTAATACTTAGGTTCTTTTAAAAAATGAAATGCCTTTGTAACAAATGAGTTTACGTCCGAAACCCTGATACTTCGAGATTGTCCATTTTGTACACGAAGTGCATCCAGTTTTTGCCGTAACCCTCTCAACTTTTTTGCACATGCTATGTGGGTGAAATGATGATACCATGCCAACTTTCAACCTTTTCAGAGTTCATTTGTAGTGCTTTTCAATTTCAGGGTCATTTAGCTCAAAAAAATCAGTAAATGCATGAAAAATAGCAAATGAAGTCAGAAAGGGTTGAAAGTTGATGACGTGGCTTTCAATGGTGCATACTGAACACACAAAAAGTCTGGAGTTGTAATAAGTTTAAAAAAATGAAATGCCTTTGTAACAGATGAGTTTTCGTCCGAAACCCTGATACTTCAAAACAGATTGTCCATTTTGTACACGAAGTGCATCCAGTTTTTGCCGTAACCCTCTCAACTTTTTCGCACATGCTATGTGGGTGAAATGATGATACCATGCCAATTATCAACCTTTTCAGAGTTCATTTGTAGTGCTTTTCAATTTCAGGGTCATTTAGCTAAAAAAATCAGTAAATGCATGAAAAATAGCAAATGAAGTCAGAAAGGGTTGAAAGTTCATGACGTGGCTTTCAATGGTGCATACTGAACGCACAAAAAGTCTGGAGTTGTAATAAGTTTAAAAAAATGAAATGCCTTTGTAACAGATGAGTTTTCGTCCGAAATCCTGATACTTCGAAAGAGATTGTCCATTTTGTACACGAAGTGCATCCAGTTTTTGCCGTAACCCTCTCAACTTTTTTGCACATGCTATATGGGTGAAATGATGATACCATGCCAACTTTCAACCTTTTCAGAGTTCATCTGTAGTGCTTTTCAATTTCAGTGTCATTTAGCTCAAAAAAAATCAGTAAATGCATGAAAAATAGCAAATGAAGTCAGAAAGGGTTAAAAGTTGATGACGTGGCTTTCAATGGTGCATACTGAATGCACAAAAAGTCTGAAGTTGTAATAAGTTTAAAAAAATGAAATGTCTTTGTAACAGATGAGTTTTCGTCCGAAATCCTGATACTTCGAAAGAGATTGTCCATTTTGTACACGAAGTGCATCCAGTTTTTGCCGTAACCCTCTCAACTTTTTCGCACATGCTATGTGGGTGAAATGGTGATACCATGCCAACTTTCAACCTTTTCAGAGTTCATTTTGTAGTGCTTTTCAATTTCAGGGTCATTTAGCTCAAAAAAATCAGTAAATGAGCTGAAAAATAGCAAATGAAGTCAGAAAGGTACACGTTTGTCCGAAGCACAAAAGTACACGTTTCAAATGCCAAAGCACATAAGCACCCTAACTATTACAAAGATTCCCTATGGTTTGTCCAAAGTGGGACTTTCCAGATATATAAGTCCGGAAACTCACTAGAGAAGAAAGTGATGACAGTGAAGCCGGTCACATCCCAGAGTGGGATCTTTGGGTGTGAAACTTTTTCTTCGCGTGTGTCCCTTTGCGCCGTAACCATGGACAATCTTCATCATTTAACTGGATGCTCGGGTCAATATTCACTATGAAGGGAGCAATTTCATGAAACTTTTCATAATCTTCTAACATGTCTTTCTTGTCATCCTCTCCCATGATGTTTCTTTTCCCTGAAAGAACTATGTGGCGCTTTGGCTCATCGTATGATGTATTCGCTTTCTTATCTTATCTTTTTCTCGGCTTGGTAGACATGTCCTTCACAAAGAAAACCTGCACCACATCATTGGCTAGGACGAATGGTTCATCTGCGTACGCAAGATTGTTGAGATCCACTGTTGTCATTCCGTACTGCGGGTCTTCTGTTACCCCGCCTCGTGTCATATTAACCCATTTGCACCGAAACAAAGGGACCTTCAAACCACGTCCATAGTCAAGTTCCCATATCTCCTCTATGTAACCATAATATGTGTCCTTTCCCCTCTTGATTGCTGCATCAAAGCGGACACCACTGTTTTGGTTGGTGCTCTTCTTATCTTGGGCGATCGTGTAGAATGTATTCCCATTTATCTCGTACCCTTTGAAAGTCATTATATTCGAAGATGGTAACTGGGACAGCAAGTACATGTCATCTTCAACAGCGGCGTCATGCATGGCACGTGTCTGCAACCAACCGGCGAAAGTCCCCGTTTGTTCACGTGTAATCCAGTCGTCAGACTGCTCCGGGTGTTTGGAGCGTAGAATATTCTTGTGTTCCTCCATATACGGAGTCACCAAGGCGGAATTTTGTAGAACTGTATACTGTGCTTGAGTGAGAGAATGCCCGTCCATACATATTATTTGTTCCAGTCCTAGCGTGCCATTTCCACCCAGTCTGCCCTTATGCCGCTATTCAGGAGCACCAATCGGATTAAGGTCAGGAATAAAGTCAATACAAAACTCAATGACCTCCTCATTTTCATGGCCCTTGGAGATGCTTCCTTCTGGCCTAGCACGGTTATGAACATATTTCTTTAAGACTCCCATGAACCTCTCAAAGGGCAACATATTGTGTAGAAATATAGGACGCAGAACGTTAATCTCTTCGCATAGGTGAACTAGGACGTGCATCATGATGTTGAAGAAGGATGGTGGGAACACCAACTCGAAACTGACAAGACATTGCACCAAATCATTCTCTAACCTTGGTATGATTTCTGGATCGATTACCTTCTTAGAGATTGCATTGAGGAATGCACATAGCTTCACAATGGCTAAACGAACGTTTTCCGGTAGAAGCCCCCTCAATGCAACCGGAATCAGTTGCGTCATAATCACGTGGCAATCATGAGACTTTAGGTTCTGGAACTTTTTCTCTGCCATATTTATTATTCCCTTTATATTCGACGAGAAGCCAGACGGGACCTTCATACTGAGCAGGCATTCAAAGAAGATTTCCTTCTCTTCTTTGGTAAGAGCGTAGCTGGCATGACCCTGATGTATGCCGTCTTTTTCGTGCATACGTTGCTGGTCCTCCCTTGCCTCCGGTGTATCTTTTGTCTTCCCATACACACCCAAGAAGTCAAGCAGGGTCACGGAAAGATTCTTCGTCACGTGCATCACGTCGATTGCAGAGCGGACCTCTAGGTCTTTCCAATGGGGTAGGTCCCAAAATATAGATTTCTTCTTCCACATGGGTGCGCGTCCGTCAGCGTCATTCGGAACAGGTTGTCCGCCAGGACCCTTTCCAAAGGTTACCTTCAAATCCTTGACCATATCATGTACATCATCACCAGTACGGTGGCGAGGCTTCGTCGGATGATCCGCCTCACCTTTGAAATGCTTGCCTTTCTTTCTTACGGGATGCCTGCTCGGAAGAAATCGACGATGTCCCAGGTACACATTCTTCTTACAATTATCCAAATATATACTGTCGGTATCATCCAAACAGTGCGTGCATGCGCGGTATCCCTTGTTTGTTTGTCCTGAAAGGTTACTGAGAGCAGGCCAATCATTGATGGTCACAAACAGCAACGCATGTAGGTCAAATTCCTCCTGTCTGTGCTCACACCACGCATGTACACCTTTTCCATTCCACAGCTGTAAGAGTTCTTCAACTAATGGCCTTAGGTACACATCAATTTCGTTGCCGGGTTGCTTAGGGCCTTGGATGAGCACTGGCATCATAATGAACTTCCGCTTCATGCACAACGAAGGAGGAAGGTTATACATACATAGAGTCACAGGCCAGGTGCTATGATTGCTGCTCTGCTCCCCAAAAGGATTAATGCCATTTGCGCTTAGACCAAACCATACGTTCCTTGCGTCACCTGCAAAGTCCTCCCAGTACTTTCTCTCGATTTTTCTTCACTGCGACCCGTCAGCGGGTACTCTCAACTTCCCGCCTTTCTTACGGTCTTCTCTATGCCATCGCATCAACTTGGCATGCTCTTTGTTTTGAAACAAATGTTTCAACCGTGGTATTATAGGAGCATACCACATCACCTTGGCAGGAATCTTCTTCCTGGGGCGCTCGCCCTCGACATCACCAGGGTCATCGCGGCTGATCTTATAGCGCAATGCACCGCATACCGGGCACGCATTCAAATCCTCGTACTCACCGCGGTAGATGATGCAGTCATTAGGGCATGCATGTATCTTCTGCACCTCTAATCCTAGAGGGCAGACAGCCTTCTTTACTTCATACGTACTCTCGGGCAATTCGTTGTCCTTTGGAAGCATCTTCTTTAACATTACCACCAACTTTCCAAATCCCTTGTCAGATACATCATTCTCTGCCTTTCATTGCAGCAATTCCAGTGTGGTGCCCAGCTTTTTCTTGTCAGCTTCGCAATTCGGGTACAACAATTTCTTGTGATCCTCTAACATGCGCTGCAACTTCTTCTTCTCCTTTTCACTTACGCAGTTTCTCTTTGCATCGGCAATGGCCCGACCTAGATTATTAGCGGGCTCATCTGATGCCTCTTCTTCAGCTTCTTCCCGCATTGCCGGCTCAAATTCTTCCCCCATTGTTGTACCATCGTATTCAGGGAACCCATGGCCAGGATAGCTGTCATCGTCGTCCTCTTCTTCTTCATTATCTTCCATCATAACCCCTTTTTCTCCGTGCTTGGTCCAAACATTATAGAGGGGCATGAAACCGGACTCAAACAGGTGGACGTGAATGGTTCTTGACTTAGAGTAATTCCGATCATTCTTACAGCCAGCACATGGACAAGGCATAAAACCATCCGCCCGCTTGTTTGCCTCAGCCGCAAGCAGAAAAGTACGCACGCCATTAACGAACTGGGGAGAGCATCGGTCATCGTACATCCATTGTCGGCTCATCTTCATTACACATCACCGAAAAGACCAAATTAATACAAGTTCATACAACACTTATTCTCATAAAACAACATACAAATAACTCTCTAGCTAAAGCATTTAAATGCAACAACAAATGCGATCAAGATCGCAACTAAGGTAACAATTGATCCAACAGCATAATGATATCAAGCCTCACTATCGATGGCATATTTTCTAATCTTTCTAATCTTCAAGCACATTTTCTCCATCTTGATCTTGTGATCATCGACGACATCGGCAACATGCAACTCCAATTCCATCTTCTCCCCCTCAATTCTTTTCAATTTTTCTTTCAAATACTTGTTTTCTTTTTCAACTAAATTTAACCTCTCAACAATAGGGTCGGTTGGAATTTTCAGTTCACATACCTCCTAGATGAAAATATCTATGTCAACTTGATGGGGATAATTTGTCATAAACACGAAATGCAACAAATAGTTTTAAAAGAGAATATACCACATCCGAATCATAACCCGGACGAGAGCCGATGGGGACGGATATCAAAACCATGGCACTATGTATAACAAACAACGTACGGGTCGGGTAATATAATTATACAAGTAACTATATATATAAATCACACAAACATGATTTTTTTATATAAAAAAGATAAGAACAAGAGGCTCACCACAAGGTGGTGCCGGCGACGGGACGGTGCGGACGATCGACGGTGGTTAGGACGAAGACGGGAAGGCACTAAGTAAACCAGACCTACATATACAAACTAAGAGTTATTTTGACCTCAAATTGCATATAAATCAAATAAACTACCACATATAATTCCCCCCAAACTAAAAAACCCACGAATCACTATAATTATAGAGCATGCAAGAGCTAATCTAGCAATGAGAGATAAAAAGACAAAGTTTTGCTAACCTTTGTGATCACTTGGATGGATGGGGTGCCTTCAAATCTTCACAAATTTTGGCAAAAATGGAGGTGAGCTCGAGCAAGAGAGGAAGAAAAACAGAGAGGAGGAAAAAAACAGAGCGCTTCGGCTCGGGCTGGACGAAGCACTATATATAGATATCTTTAGTCCCGGTTGGTTAGACGAACCGGGACAAAAGGTACATCTCTAGTCCCGGTTCGTGGCATGAACCGGTACTAAAGGTGCTGGTGAGGCCCCAGCCTAACAACAGCCTGCCACCACCTCTTTATTACCGGTTCGTGGCACGAACCGGTACTAAAGGTTCGCCACGAACCGGTACTAATGAGCGCCGCTCGCCTAGCCGTTGAAACCGGCACTAATGGTCATATTAGTGTCGGTTCAATTACAAACCGGGACTAATGAGCTTTACATTAGACCCTTTTTCTATCAGTGATGCCATCGATGTGGCGCGCCTTATTGTTTTATTTATTCGATTCGATCCCATGGATGGATGGATATATGGTTCCTTGGATTCTTGGCCTGCGAGCGAGCACGTTGCCACCGGCTTCGCTGTCACAATCGCTGACCTGATAGATACAGCACGTGTACCACGCACGGGGGACTGGCAGCCAAGTTAAGACCGTACGTAGGTCAACCGGCTGTACGACATCGAGCCCGCACTCGGAGCTGGACTGGCGAGGGCCCATCCAGGCGTGGGCTTCCTCCATAGACTGCGCCATCGACTGCATGGTGCTCACCGCGTACGCCAGCGACGTCGCACTGAGGACGCGCGCAGAGGGTGGGGGCGGGGATACACCGGGAGTGGCAGACCGTGCTTTGCCCAGCGCCACACCCCCGGCTGCAGTTCACCGACGTGCTCCAGCCATGCCAGCCCTGCATGATGCTAGCATGGCCCAGTGACCTCATTCACCTCTTCTACGTGGGCACCCAGTGCGAGGTCAGAGTGGCCGCCGACTTCCACGCCAACGCGGCCGGCTACAGCATGAGCCTGCTCGAGGCCCAGATCGGGAGCACGGACGGCGCATCCGGCGCCCCGCTCTTCAACCTCGCCGGGGATGTCATCGGCGTCCTGCACGGCAAGTTGCTCGAGGATCACTCATACTTCGTCGCCCCTCAGCACCTCCTGGCCTTCCTGGCTACCGCGCGTGACGAGGCCGCCACCGCCACTGCGGCTGAACTGGCCACCGCCGTCGCAGAGCAGCTTCACGCTGCGAATCATGCTTGGTGTGCCTTGGCCGTCAGCGCAGGGCCTGCCCTCGCCGTCCACGCTATCCGCGTCGTCGTCCTCCCAGTAGGCGCGCGTCGCCGGAGGTGAAGGTACCGGATCGGAAGCAAGTGCAGACTTGATGTTGTAGTGTTAGCCGAGCTGAATATATGTGGCGGGAGCAAGTGCAGAACCGATGGATGCTCTATGTTTTAGCCGAGCTTCGAAAAGACTGGCGAAAGACAAGGTAGATCAAATCGCTCTTCCTGTGCGCGATATAAGCTAGGGAGCTGTAGACTCTAGTGTATAAATCATATGATCTAGTAGTAGTATTATTTGCTTATTCCTGAACGATGGATGCCCTTTATTCCCTGCTTTCTGAACCCGGTGACTGATTTTTTCTATTCTTTATTACTTGTACATCACTGCCGATGCAGTCAAAGAATACAAATTGTATGTTCATTGACAAACATGTCTGCCTACATATCATAACGTCTGAGTACTACTTAACTATGTTTCAATTAAGTAGTATATACTCCATTGCCAATGTAGAGACCAAGTGTGTGCTCATTATGTTTGTATCCCATTGATGCTTCATTTTGAGTTAATAAAATCCGCCATTTGCCGAAAAAACATACACATGAAACAAAGTAACAAACAGCTCTTTAAGTAAATTGGAACACCTGTTTTTTCCCCAACAAAATCGGACCTGATAAATTACCACTTGAGAAAAATAAGCTAACCCAATAATGCATCATTTAAATAAAATGAGTTTTCAGGAACAAAGCTTAGGCTGCAAAGAAGGTGCAAGGAAATGCTTGTGCATTTAATGAGTATGGAATCAGCCTTTTATTTTAATTTTACAGATAGCATCATGTAGTTGTACTGACATCATAACTCATACGATTGTAGCATATCTGTATAAGACAAGTCTACTGAAATCACAAAGCAAAGCAAGACACAAGAATGTGGCAAAAAGAGCATTCTTACTGTGTTAGGAACGTTTGGGTTTGCACCAGCTTCCAACAAGCACTTGATAGCTTCAGTTAAGCCCTTCTCTGCAGCCTTTACCAAAAGATTATCCCACCCTATCAGATTGTCACCACTGACATTAGCTCCACCCTATCAGATGCAAGTATAGAAGACAAGCCAATCATAGTATTTTCAAGTAGGTGATACGAAGATAGCTAAATCAGACATCAGTCTACAGAAATCCTGCATTCCTACTGCGATATAAGCAGAGGATACTATACCTGAACCAATATCTTCAAACAGGGTACAGAAGATTTTTCTAATGCCATGCTTAAAAGTCCAAACTGACAACTAGCCTTGTTATACTGCAGCTGTATGAAGAAGAGTAGACATGGTCCCATCTTTACCGGCAGACTGCCTAGGCCACCGGCGGCATGCAGCGCGTTCATGCCATGGAAGGTCGTGTTGGCCACTGTCACCGGGATCCCATGCCCGTGCACGTCCAGATCCTTTGCAATCTCTTTCCACACAACAAAAAGGGGAGGCACTGTTAGCTAGGAACATGAATCATCATCAATCATGGCAATAATGTACTAGCCCGGCCCAAATCATGAAGAAATCGTCACTGATCCTTAAGAAAGGGGTTCAGAAATCCCCAATTTGACTGCAACGAGAGATCCCAAGCATCTCATTCCAACCTAAATCACAAGCAAAATTGACACCTCCTCCGAGGAACCCGAGGAATTAGTTAAGCCCCAGCATCGCATTCTGACCTAAAGCACAAGCGAAATTGGCATCCCATAAACCCGAGGAAATAAGCCAGGTACACACGGTAGCAAAACCGGCGGCCAGATCTAGCGAGCAGATGGACACCGGAGACAGAGGGGGGGTAGGGCTGTTGGGAACGTAGCATGCAATTTCAAAAAAATTCCTACGCTCACGCAAGATCTATCTAGGAGATGCATAGCAACAAGAGGGGGAGAGCGTGTCCACATACCCTCGTAGACCGAAAGCGGAAGCGTTAACTTAACGCAGTTGATGTAGTCGAACGTCTTCTCGAATCAACCGATCAAGTACCGAACGTACGGCATCTTCAAGTTCTGCACACGTTCAGCTCAATGACGTCCCTCGAACTCTTGATCCAGTAGAGGTACGAAGGAGTCGATGAGTTCCGTCAGCACGACAGCGTGGTGACGGTGTTGGTGATGTGATCCGCGCAGGGCTTCGCCTAAGCATTACGACAATATGACCGGAGGAGTAAACGGTGGAGGGGGGCACCGCACATGGCTGAGAACAATTGATGTGCTTTGGGGTGCCCCCTGCCCCCGTATATAAAGGAGGAGAGGGGAGGCCGCCGGCCCTAGGGGGCGCGCCAAGTGGGGGGAGTCCCACTAGGACTCCTAGTCCTAATCGCCCCCCCTTCCTTTCCAACGGAGGGGGAAGAGGGAAAGAGAGGGAGAGGGAGAAGGAAAGGGGGGCCGCGCCCCCTCCCCCTTGTCCAATTCGGACTCCCATGGGGGGGGGGGGGGCGCCACCTCCTGTGGCCTGCCTCCTCCTCTCCCCTATGGCCCAATACTTCCCCGGGGGGGGGGGGGGGGGGGGGGGGGGGGTTCCGGTAACCCCTCGATACTCCGAAAAATACCCAAACCTCTCCGGAACTATTCCGGTGTCCGAATATAACCTTCCAATATATCAATCTTTACCTCTCGACCATTTCGAGACTCCTCGTCATGTCCGTGATCTCATCCGGGACTCCGAACAACCTTCGGTCACCAAAACACATAACTCATATAATACATATCGTCATCGAACGTTAAGCGTGCGGACCCTACGGGTTCGAAAACTATGTAGACATGACCGAGACACATCTCCGATCAATAACCAACAGCGGAACCTGGATGCTCATATTGGTTCCTACATATTCTACGAAGATCTTTATCGGTCAAACCGCAATGACAACATACGTTATTCCCTTTGTCATCGGTATGTTACTTGCCCGAGATTCGATCGTCGGTATCTTCATACCTAGTTCAATATCGTTACTGGCAAGTCTCTTTACTCGTTCCGTAATGCATCATCCCGTAACTAACTCATTAGTCACATTGCTTGCAAGGCTTATCATGATGTGCATTACCGAGAGGGCCCAGAGATACCTCTCCGATACTCGGAGTGACAAATCCTAATCTCGATCTAGGCCAACCCAACAAACACCTTCGGAGACACCTGTAGAGCATCTTTATAATCACCCAGTTACGTTGTGACGTTTGATAGCATACAAGGTGTTCCTCCGGTATTCGGGAGTTGCATAATCTCATAGTCAAAGGAATATGTATAAGTCATGAAGAAAGCAATAGCAATAAAACTTAACGATCATTATGCTAAGCTAACGGATGGATCTTGTCCATCACGTTATTCTCCTAATGATGTGATCCCGTTCATCAAATGACAACACATATCTATGGTTAGGAAACTCAACCATCTTTGATTAACGAGCTAGTCTAGTAGAGGCATACTAGGGACACTGTGTTTTGTCTATGTATTCACACATGTACCAAGTTTCCGGTTAATACAATTCTAGCATGAATAATAAACATTTATCATGAAATAAGGAAATATAAATAACAACTTTATTATTGCCTCTAGGGCATATTTCCTTCAGTCTCCCACTTGCACTAGAGTCAATAATCTAGTTCACATCGCCATGTGATTAACACCAATAGTTCACATCGCCATGTGATTAACACCCATAGTTCACATCGCCATGTGACCAACACCCAATGGGTTTACTAGAGTCAATAATCTAGTTCACATCGTCATGTGATTAACACCCAAAGAGTTTTAAGGTGTGATCATGTTTTGCTTGTGAGAGGGGTTTAGTCAACGGGTCTGCCATATTCAGATCCGTATGTATTTCGCAAATTTCTATGTATCCAGATTGAGACTTAATGTCATCCGGATCGGTGTCAAAACTTGCATCGACGTAACCCTTTACGACGAACTCTTTATCACCTCCATAATCGAGAAACTTTTCCTTAGTCCTCTTAGGTACCTAAGGATAATTTTGACCGCTGTCCAGTGATCTACTCCTAGATCACTATTGTACCCCCTTGTCAAACTCTTGGCAAGGTACACAATAGGTCTGGTACACAGCATGGCATACTTTATAGAATCTATGGCTGAGGCATAGGGAATGACTTTCATTCTCTCTCTATCTTCTGCCGTGGTCGGGTTTTTAGTCTTACTCAACTTCATACCTTACAACTCAGGCAAGAACTCTTTCTTTGACTGATCCATTTTGAACTCCTTCAAAATCTTATCAAGGTATGTACTCATCGAAAGTCTTATCAAACGTCTTGATCTATCTCTATAGATCTTGATGCCCAATATGTAAGCAGCTTCACCGAGGTCTTTCATTGAAAAACTCTTGTTCAAGTATCCTTTTATGCTATCCAGAAATTCTACATCATTTCCAATCAACAATATGTCATCCACATATAATATTAGAAATGCTACAGAGCTCCCACTCACTTTCTTGTAAATACAGGCTTCTCCAAAAGTCTGTATAAAACCATATGCTTTGATCACCTCATCAAAGCATATATTTCAACTCCGAGATGCTTGCACCAGTCCATAAATGGATTGCTGAAGCTTGCACACTTTGTTAGCACCTTTAGGATCGACAAAACCTTCTGGTTGCATCATATACAACTCTTCTTTAAGAAATCCATTAAGGAATGCAGTTTTGACATCCATTTGCCAGATATCATAATCATAAAATGCGGCAATTGCTAACATGATTCGGACAGACTTAAGCATCGCTATGGGTGAGAAGGTCTCATCGTAGTCAACTCCTTGAACTTGTCGAAAAACCTTTCGCAACAAGTTGAGCTTTGTAGACAGTAACATTACCATCAGCGTCAGTCTTCCTCTTGAAGATCCATTTATTCTCTATGGCTTGCCGATCATCGGGCAAGTCCACCAAAGTCCACACTTTGTTCTTATATATGGATCCTATCTTAGATTTCATGGCCTCAAGCCATCTGTCGGAATCTGGGCTCATTATAGCTTCTTCATAGTTCGTAGGTTCGTCATGGTCTAGTAACATGACTTCCAGGACAGGATTACCGTACCACTCTGGTGCAGATCGTGCTCTGCCTGACTTACGAGGTTCTGTAGCAACTTGATCTGAAGTTTCATGATCTCTATCATTAGCTTCCTCTCCAGTTGGTGTAGGCATCACGGGAACAGATTTCTCGGATGAGCTACCTTCCAAATTGAGAGCAGGTACAATTACCTCATCAAGTTCTACTTTCCTCCCACTCACTTCTTTCAAGAGAAACTCCTTCTCTAGAAATGTTCCGTTCTTAGCAACAAAAATCTTACCTTTGGACTTGTGGTAGAAGGTGTACCCAATTGTCTCCTTAGGGTATCCTATGAAGATGCACTTCTCCGATTTGGGTTCGAGCTTATCAGGCTGAAGCCTCTTGACATAAGCATCGCATTCCCAAACTTTCAGAAACGACAGCTTGGGTTTATTGCCAAACCACAGTTCATACGGTGTCGTCTCAACGGATTTTGACGGTGCCCTGTTTAACGTGAATGCAGCTGTCTGTAATGCATAACCCCAAAACGATAGTGGTAAATCGGTAAGAGACATCATAGATCGCACCATATCCAATAAAGTGCGGTTACGATGTTCGGACACACCATTACGCTGTGGTGTTCCAGGTGGCGTGAGTTGCGAAACTATTCCACATTGTTTTAAATGAAGGCCAAACTCGTAACTCAAATATTTGCCTCCGCGATCAGATCGTAGAAACTTTATTTTCTTGTTACGATGATTCTCCACTTCACTCTGAAGTTCTTTGAACTTTTCAAATGTTTCAGACTTGCGTTTCATTAAGTAGATATACCCATATCTGCTCAAATCATCTGTGAAGGTCAGAAAATAATGATACCCACCACGAGCCTCAACACTCATCGGACCGCATACATCAGTATGTATTATTTCCAATAAGTCAGTAGCTCACTCCATTGTTCCGGAGAACGGAGTTTTAGTCATCTTGCCCATGAGGCATGGTTCGCAAGCATCAAATGATTCATAATCAAGTGATTCCAAAAGTCCATCTGCATGGAGTTTCTTCATGCGCTTTACACCAATATGACCTAAACGGCAGTGCCACAAATATGTTGCACTATTATTATCAACTTTGCATCTTTTGGCATCAATATTATGAATATGTGTATCACCACGATCGAGATTCAATAAACCATTTATATTGAGTGTATGACCATAGAAGGTTTTATTCATGTAAACAGAACAACAATTATTCTTTGACTTAAATGAATAACCGTATTGCAATAAACATGATCCAATCATATTTATGCTCAACGCAAAACACCAAATAACATTTATTTTAGGTTCAACACTAATCCCGAAGGTAAAGGGAGTGTGCGATGGTGATCTTATCAACCTTGGAATCACTTCCAACACACATCGCCACCTCGCCCTTAACTAGTATCTGTTCATTTTGCAACTCCTGTTTCAAGTTACAAATCTTAGCGACTGAACCGGTATCAAATACCCAGGGGCTACTATGAATACTAGTAAAGTACACATCAATAACATGTATATCAAATATACCTTTGTTCACTTTGCCATCCTTCTTATCCGCCAAGTTTTTGGGGCAGTTCCGCTTCCAGTGACCATTTCCTTTGCAGTAGTAGCACTCATTTTCAGGTTTGGGTCTAGCTTTGGGCTTCTTCACGGGAGTGTCAACTTGCTTGCCATTCTCCTTGAAGTTCCCTTTCTTTCCCTTGCCCTTTTTCTTGAAACTAGTGGTCTTGTTAACCATCAACACTTGATGATATTTGTTGATTTCTACCTTCGCCGATTTCATCATCGCGAAGAGCTTGGGAATCATTTTTTCGTCATCCCTTGTATATTATAGTTCATCACGAAGTTCTAGTAGCTTGGTGATAGTGACTAGAGAACTCTGTCAATCACTATCTTATCTGGAAGATTAACTCCCACTTGATTCAAGCGATTGTAGTACCCAGATATTCTGAGCACATGCTCACTAGCTGAGCTATTCTCCTCCATCTTGTAGGCAAAATACTTGTCAGAGGTCTCATACCTCTCGACATGGGCATGAGTCTGAAATAGTAATTTCAACTCTTGGAACATCTTATATGCTCCGTGGTGTTCAAAACATTTTTGAAGTCCCGGTTCTAAGCCGTAAAGCATGATGCACTAAACTATCAAGTAGTCATCATACCGAGCTTGTCAAGCATTCATAATGTCTGCATCTGCTCCTGCAATAGGTCTGTCACCTAGCGATGCATCAAGGACATAATTCTTCTGTGCAGCAACGAGGATAATCCTCAGGCCACGGACCCAGTCCGAATCATTGCTACTATCATCTTTCAACTTATTTTTCTCTAGGAACATATCAAAAATAAACGGGGAGCTACATCGCAAGCTATTGATCTACAACATAGATATGCAAATACTATCAGGACTAAGTTCATGATAAATTAAGTTTAATTAATCATATTACTTAAGAACTCCCACTTAGATAGACATCCCTCGAGTCATCTAAATGATCACGTGATCCAAATCAACTAAACCATGTCCGACCATCACGTGACATGGAGTAGTTTTCAATGGTGAACATCTCTATGTTGATCATATCTACTATATGATTCACGCTCGACCTTTCGGTCTCCAGTATTCCGAGGCCATGTCTGTACATGCTAGGCTCATCAAGTTTAACCCGAGTATTCCGCATGTGCAAAACTTTCTTGCACCCGTTGTATGTGAACGTAGAGCTTATCACACCCGATCATCATGTGGTGTCTCAGCACGAAGAACTTTCGCAACGGTGCATACTCGGGGAGAACACTTATACCTTGAAATTTTGTAAGGGATCATCTTATAATGCTACTGCCGTACTAAGCAAAATAAGATGCATAAAAGATAAACATCACATGCAATCAAAATATGTGACATGATATGGCCATCATCATCTTGTGCTTTTGATCTCCATCACCGAAGCAACGTCATGATCTCCATCGTCACCGGCTTGACACCTTGATCTCCATCGTAGCGTCGTTGTCGTCTCGCCAACTATTGCTTCTATAACTATCGCTAACGCATAGTGATAAAGTAAAGCAATTACATGGCGATTGCATTTCATACAATAAAGCGACAACCATAAGGCTCCTGCCAGTTGCCGATAACTTTTACAAAACATGATCATCTCATACAATAACGTGTATCACATCATGTCTTGACCATATCACATCACAACATGCCCTGCAAAAACAAGTTAGACGTCCTCTACTTTGTTGTTGCAAGTTTTACATGGCTGCTACGGGCTCTTAGCATCAACCGTACATACCTACGGCACAAAAACAACAACGGTGATTTATCAAGTTTGCTGTTTTAACCTTCACAAGGACCGGCCGCAGTCAAATTGGATTCAACTAAAGTTGGAGAAACAGACACCCGCCAGCCACCTTTATGCAAAATTAGTTGCATGTCTGTCGGTGGAACCGGTCTCATGAACGCGGTCATATAAGGTTGGTTCGGGCCGCTTCATCCAACAATACCGCCAAATCAAAATAAGACATTGGTGGTAAGCAGTATGACGATCACTGCCCACAACTCTTTGTGTTCTACTCATGCATATAATCTACGCATAGACCTGGCTCGGATGCCACTGTTGGGAACGTTGCATGCAATTTCAAAAATTTTCCTATGCTCACGCAAGATCTATCTAGGAGATGCATAGCAACGAGAGGGGGAGAGTGTGTCCACGTACCCTCGTAGACCGAAAGCGAAAACGTAGATCTATCTAGGTTGATATAGTCGAACGTCTTCTCGAATCAACCGATCAAGTACCGAACGTACGGCACCTTCGAGTTCTGCACATGTTCAGCTCGATGACATCCCTCGAACTCTTGATCCAGTAGAGGTACGAAGGAGTCGATGAGTTCCGTCAGCACGACAGCGTGGTGACGTTGTTGGTGATGTGATCCGCGCAGGGCTTCGCCTAAGCACTACGACAATATGACCGAAGGAGTAAACGGTGGAGGGGGCACCGCACACGGCTAAGAACAATTAATGTGCTTTGGGGTGCCCCCCTGCCCCCGTATATAAAGGAGGAGAGGGGAGGCCGCCGGCCCTAGGGGGCGCGCCAAGTGGGGGGAGTCCGACTAGGACTCCTAGTCCTAGTCGCCCCCCTTCCTTTCCAACGGAGGGGGAAGAGGGAAAGAGAGGGAGAGGGAGAAGGAAAGGGGGGCCGCGCCCCCTCCCCCTTGTCCAATTCGGACTCCCATGGGGGGGTGCGCGCCACCTCCTGTGGCCTGCCTCCTCCTCTCCCCTATGGCCCAATAAGGCCCGATACTTCCCCGGGGGGTTCCGGTAACCCCTCGGTACTCCGAAAAATACCCGAACCTCTCCGGAACCATTCTGGTGTCTGAATATAACCTTCCAATATATCAATCTTTACCTCTCGACCATTTTGAGACTCCTCGTCATGTCCGTGATCTCATCCGGGACTCCGAACAACCTTCGGTCACCAAAACACATAACTCATGTAATACATATCATCATCGAACGTTAAGCGTGCGGACCCTACGGGTTCGAGAACTATGTAGACATGACCGAGACACATCTCCAATCAATAACCAACAGCGGAACCTGGATGCTCATATTGGTTCCTACATATTCTACGAAGATCTTTATCAGTCAAACAGCAATGACAACATACGTTATTCCCTTTGTCATCGGTATGTTACTTGCCCGAGATTTGATCGTCGGTATCTTCATACCTAGTTCAATCTCGTTACCGGCAAGTCTCTTTACTCGTTCCGTAATGCATCATCCCGTAACTAACTCATTAGTCACATTGCTTGCAAGGCTTATCATGATGTGCATTACCGAGAGGGCCCAGAGATACCTCTCCGATACTCGGAGTGACAAATCCTAATCTCAACCTATGCCAACCCAACAAACACCTTCGAAGACACCTGTAGAGCATCTTTATAATCACCCAGTTACGTTGTGACGTTTGATAGCACACAAGGTGTTCCTTCGGTATTCGGGAGTTGAATAATCTCATAGTCAAAGGAATATGTATAAGTCATGAAGAAAGCAATAGCAATAAAACTTAACGATCATTATGCTAAGCTAACGGATGGGTCTTGTCCATCACATTATTCTCCTAATGATGTGATCCCGTTCATCAAGTGACAACACATATCTATGGTTAGGAAACTCAACCATCTTTGATTAACGAGCTAGTCTAGTAGAGGCATACTAGGGACACTGTGTTTTGTCTATGTATTCACACATGTATCAAGTTTCCGGTTAATACAATTCTAGCATGAATAATAAACATTTATCATGAAATAAGGAAATATAAATAACAACTTTATTATTGCCTCTAGGGCATATTTCCTTCAAGGGCTGGGTTCAGTGCGGCCCTTACTCTTGATCTCACGGACGTCGCCGTTGTGGGCGGCTTCCATGAGCTTGGCCTCCGGCGGCCACCGGTCATGGTCTGTACAACAACAAGCGAATCAAACACTGAGATGGCCGGCGGAGGGAGAGGGGTAGGTACGTCGACCATCGATCGATTAGGGTGCTGTGGCGGTCACCTTTGCCGAGGAGGAGCTCGTAGCAGCGAGGCAGCGGCCACTCCCGCGTGCTTGCTCTCTCTCGCTCTCTCTTCGCCGGCGGTGGCGGTGGGTGGCGGGGCAAGCCGATGAAGGAAGGAAGGTTCTAGAGTGGGTGGGGAAGAAAAATGGGCGGGAAATGGGAAGGAGTAGGTGGGTGCGGTCGCACGCATAGGAGGAGCCCTCCCGAGTGACACTCATGCCATGCTTGCTTCTCGATTTCAAGTTTTGAAATTCAAATTTGAACTTAGCTTTATTGACTTTCTCAAGTGACGGTGGGCCCACCATCATCGACGTAGTATAGCGGGGAGAAAAATACACATTTGATCCCTTGACTTAGGGCAACTCTAACTGATCCCCAATCCGGCGTTAGAGAAGGATAATTTTGGCTTTTCTCCTTTAACCGGCACCTAGCCGATCCCCTAAACCGAAAAAGAGAGGATAATTTATCCTATGGCGCCTCCCTTCCCCCTAAATTTACTCCGTGGCTACCGCTCGGAGGAAAACGCTCGCCTCACCCCCGCCTTTCTCCCGCCACTGCCTCTTCGTCGGCGACCACCCGCCGGCCCTCGTCGCCTCCCTTGGCCCTCCCCGCCCTTCTCCCCGATGGCAAGCCCATTGGTCCCCCGTCGTCGTCGCCAGAATCGAGGTGAAACGCCGCCGCCGTCGCCATAATTGTTTCGTCGGATTGATTCGTATTTGCTTCCTCTTTGGCGGCCGCCGCATCTAACCTTGCTTGAGCGCCGTTGCAGGTCAATCCCATACTTCACCGCCCACCGGTTTGGCCCAAACGATGGCGGATGGCTGGTCCATCACCACTGCACCGCAAGTGTTCGAGGAATTGCCATGATCAGTTACCATAAGACTTAGTCATACTAATTAAACAACCATTTAAGGGGAAACTACTTGTAACAGCCATAACAAGATAGTGTTTACTAAGGACTACAAGTAAACAGACATTTTTGGGAAATCCGTTTCAATGGCTAGAACAAAATAGCATATGAAATAGATATCGTGCAAGAAGATCCACGGAATAAAAGGGTATATATAGTGCCTAAAGAAATTGGTACCAACCTGACACCACATGGACATTTTCACATTTGTGAGACAGAAACCCGAATTAATATAACAACTATGTTTAGAAGTTTCTTAAGACTGAACAATATGCAGATGCTCATGAACATGAGAAGCAACTAAGGTTGGTGTTGTTTAAATTTATGGCAACAAAAATCTGTTTCTTTTTTACAGCAACAATAAAATTGTTTATGGTAGGTTAGCTTAGCTCTTGGTAAAATAAATCCACTTGCATCACTACTGCATTCCTCTCCACATTCAACGAAAGGCTCTCCAACATAATATCTGCTGCTACATTGTAGTGTTCTACGACTGTTTCTCGGCAAGAAAGTTTCAATAGCTAGAGGAGGAAAGCAACTTTGATGGTTCACTTTTCACTGAATATAAATATAAGGAAAACAAAGAATTACTATGATCAGTTACCATAAGTTGGTAGTCATACTGAATCGAGAGATAAGAATGACAGGAGACCTCCCGGCTCCTCAGCCACTCGGGATTCCTGGCCGTCGGATCTTTTGCTTGATCGCATCTGGGCCATCGGATCTCGCCTCTGGATGACACCGGCCGTCGGATCGGAGAGGTGAAACTGTAGGAATGAATAGTTTCACCCTGTTCGTGCCACCACGCGTAATTCCGGCACCCCACAGAGGGCATTTTGGAGATTTCACATTGTTGGAAAAGTGCCCAACTAGGGTTGAGACCGTGAGAGGCTGAGAGCGTGCTGGTCGTTCCCCTCCCCCTCGAGCCTGCCTCCTCTCTTCCCCTCCTCTCCTCCCCGCGCCACCACCCTCTTCTGGTCCCGCCTCCTCTCCTCCCCACCGCCTCCCACCTCCCGGAGAAGCAGCAACCCCCGCCCGCACCCAGAAGCCCAAGCCCGCCACCAAGCGGCAGTTCCAGGCGTTGCGGGGCGGCAGGGGGCTCAGCCTCAACCTGCTAACCCTAGCTGCACCCCACGCCGCTGCCGGCTCCTTCTCCCGGCCTGCCGGTCCCCATCGTCCGTGTCCCCGGCGTCGTCGCCGTCGTCCTCACGTGCACATGGCAGGAGGAGCACGGGAGACGTGGAGCCGTCGCTGGGGACGCCGCCGTCGTCCTCGCCCGCACATGACAGGAGGAGCGCGTGAGACGTGAGCCGCCGTTGGGAATGCCGGATGTGATTATCTGCAGGTTCATTTCTGTCTCTTTTTCTCTCACGTTCCTCTTCTTTGATCCCCTCTTGCAGCCAGCTCCTAACTGCGTTCCTCTCTCCTCTAGGTCGGTAAGCCCTGCCGGCCTCATGTACCTAGCACGAGATGAAAGAGGAATTTAGAGAAGGGAGGAAGCAGGAGGAGAAGAGGAAGCCAACCAGGTCCGGTTTCGATCTGGTGGACAGGGTCAGTTGCCCTGATCTGGACTAGCTGCAACTGCTGCTGCTGCAGGTGGACGAGGCATGAGCCCTCATGGCTCTTCCCTCCTCCTACCCCCTGATGTGGTGAGCTCCACCCCTTCAGGATTTATCTTTTTTCTCATGGTGTGGCATTCTTTATTTTTGCAAGGAATTGCTCAAATGGAATCACATCTCAAATTGCAAGTGTGCAACCATCTACTGTTGTTGATTTTACAGTATAATTTGGCCCAAACAGTCATGAAGGTTTAGTTCATAATGACCTTCTACTTCCATGTTTCTGATTGATGGATTTTGTCCATACGTTAATGAACTGTACTGTTTGTATTATAGTTGGTTTCTACACTCTTAAATGGGTTTTAGGACTTGCTCTTATATTTATGTGTAGCTAGGTTCCTGCAAATTGGGTTTAAGAGATGTCTAGCTCTAGCTAGGCTCCAATAGAGTAGATTGTTTTGCTGTCCTTTTAGGTTTGTTGGCTACCTTGGCTGTTCTTGCATGGGAAGTTTGTTTGTTCCTATCCAATAGATACTCATATCTAGCTAGATTCCAAGGATATTTTGTTGTCTTTCTTAATTTGTTTGGTACCTTCTTTTTTCTTTGGCGTTGATGGGGGCAGATTTATACTGTAGTTCTTTTGCTATTTGCAGAGAAATCTTTTGTTCCTTTTCTTGATATATATAGATAAACCAAAACTGCTCCTTTTAGGCTATCTAAGGGTCTGAAGTGACTAACATTGTAATTAGCGTATGTAGGTATTTATGCTACAATGCTCCCATTTTTTCCAATCATAGCTCTTGCTCCAAAATGCACTTTCAAAGAGGTGGTTGAGGTAGAGGTTGTTCTGCTGTGCCACTGAACATTGTAGTGTCGGGCTGCACCAATTTTCTTCATTTGTATTCTTACTATTCTGCCTCCCCATTTGAAGCTGCTTGAATCTAGGGTGATTCTTCTTTTTGTTTACATCGTAAGCTCTTTTGCCCCACAAGTTGACTACAGTTTTTATGTATGTGTAAATGTAGATTAACCACATCTGTTAGGATGGCTTTATTTTTCTTTTTCTGGTAGGGAATGCAAGGATCGGGTGGTCATCTCTCTCATAACTCATAAGCACAATGTAGGGCATCAACTGAAAGAACATCATATCGTACTCATTTATATACATGTTTAGAGTTTTCATCCACTCCAAAATAATAGTTCAGCCTGACCTTTTTTACATTTCCATCAATCGAGTGGCGCACCGGAGGGTTTTATTGCTTTAGGTGTAGTCAGCTAATTATTTAGATAGTTGCATACTCTTTCATGGCTTTCAAATAGCATGTACTCATTGACTTTTCACTTTGTGTTGCCTGCTCACAGATGTCACTGGAAACGTCACGGTTATTTCTAATGCACCATTTTCCTGGCTTTCATGGGGTTTGATGTAAATCGGTTAATGGCTATGTGGCAATATCTGTCTACCGAATGCGTTATTTGGTATGTCGACAAACTCTCTAGAACTCGGTTTCACTTCTGTATTTCTTTTGCATCTGCTTATTTGATTTCAACCTTACATGTTCAATGTTCAGCTCGGGAAAGCTTCTTACATCATAAACTATTCAAACTGATGTTATGCCTCCTGAAGCACCTTACATTGTTAAATTTACATAAGAGATTCTGGTTAGGTAACATGGACATACTAATTGGATTTTCCAAGCATCATTTGCATTGTTGTTTGGTTATTTTGAATGGCAGACATTTGCTTAAATTTATCATGTTAACTCTAATCCTTGTTGTTATAGTTAATATGTTTCTATTTTTGGACTGGTTGATCTTGATTGAGGAAACACAAGGTAAAGAGCAGCCAAGTCCTAAATTGTAGATAGGGCATGTAATTTATCTCTGTTAGTTTTCCAGTCAACAACTTAAACCAACATTCTATATTAGTCAATCTGAGTGCAGGCTGAAGGTGAAAGTTGATGAAAATGGTCATTCTTGTTGTTCAAAGTACATAAGCGATCACCATTGAGGTCAACCTGTAATCATGTATGTAATGCAAGTGCTTGCTTAATTAGACAGTACAGGTGGGAAAATAATTGACCCATCCATGTATTCCATTTATATTAGATAGTAGATATGAATATTGCTTCTTTATAGTCAAGTGTCAGTATTTGATTATCCGGGTATTAATAGGAATTCTAGCCACAAGAATTTCTTCACCAAGATGTATATAGACACAACTTTCTAGAAAGCTAAAATAAGTAGTATGTTCAGGAAGCTAGTTTACAAGACTTTTGTTTTTATGCCAATCTCGGTTGGTGAATTTTTTTAAGGCGCGTTCTCATAATTTTTATGGTCTTTGTAAGCTTGGATGGTCTGTTAAATTACTTCCTTCATCCTCCCTCCTGGTGCTGACACTTAAGTAATACTTATTGTATTGTTCAGCAAATTCAGTGGTGTACTATTTAGTAACGATAGGATCGGTGATTTATGATGATGTGCAATGGTTGATAATGATAGTAGGATAGTAAAAATACAGTTATGTTAAAGGTTCGAGCTTAAACTTGGTTATAATAGGATCGTGGAAGACAGTTAAAACTTACTTTTAAACCCCACACCGCCGCCGGCTCCTTCTCCCGGCCTGCCGGTCCCCGTCGTTCGCGTCCCCGACGTCGTCGCCATCGTCCTCGCGTGCACACGGCAGGAGGAGCACGGGAGACGTGGAGCCGTCGCTGGGGACGCCGCCGTCGTCCTCGCCCGCACATGACGGGAGGAGCACGTGAGACATGAGCCGCCGTTGGGAATGCCGGATGCGATTATCTGCAGGTTCATTTCTGTCTCTTTTTCTCTCACGTTCCTCTTCTTTGATCCCCTCTTGCAGCCAGCTCCTAACTGCGTTCCCCTCTCCTCTAGGTCGGTAAGCCCTGCCGGCCTCATGTACCTAGCACGAGATGAAAGAGGAATTTAGAGAAGGGAGGAAGCAGGAGGAGAAGAGGAAGCCAACCAGGTCCGGTTTCGATCTGGTGGACAGGGTCAGTTGCTCCGATCTGGACTAGCTGCAACTGCTGCTGCTGCAGGTGGACGAGGCATGAGCCCTCATGGCTCCTCCCTCCTCCTACCCCCTGATGTGGTGAGCTCCACCCCTTCAGGATTTATCTTTTTTCTCATGGTGTGGCATTCTTTATTTTTGCAAGGAATTGCTCAAATGGAATCACATCTCAAATTGCAAGTGTGCAACCATCTACTGTTGTTGATTTTACAGTATAATTTGGCCCAAACAGTCATGAAGGTTTAGTTCATAATGACCTTCTACTTCCATGTTTCTGATTGATGGATTTTGTCCATACGTTAATGAACTGTACTGTTTGTATTATAGTTGGTTTCTACACTCTTAAATGGGTTTTAGGACTTGCTCTTATATTTATGTCTAGCTAGGTTCCTGCAAATTGGGTTTAAGAGATGTCTAGATCTAGCTAGGCTCCAATAGAGTAGATTGTTTTGCTGTCCTTTTAGGTTTGTTGGCTACCTTGGCTGTTCTTGCATGGGAAGTTTGTTTGTTCCTATCCAATAGATACTCATATCTAGCTAGATTCCAAGGATGTTTTCTTGTCTTTCTTAATTTGTTTGGTACCTTCTTTTTTCTTTGGCGTTGATGGGGGCAGATTTATACTGTAGTTTTTTTGCTATTTGCAGAGAAATCTTTTGTTCCTTTTCTTGATATATATAGATAAACCAAAACTGCTCCTTTTAGGCTATCTAAGGGTCTGAAGTGACTAACATTGTAATTAGTGTATGTAGGTATTTATGCTACAATGCTCCCATTTTTTCCAATCATAGCTCTTGCTCCAAAATGCACTTTCAAAGAGGTGGTTGAGGTAAGGGTTGTTCTACTGTGCCACTGAACATTGTAGTGTCGGGCTGCACCAATTTTCTTCATTTGTATTCTTACTATTCTGCCTCCCCATTTGAAGCTGCTTGAATCTAGGGCGATTCTTCTTTTTGTTTACATCGTAAGCTCTTTTGCCCCACAAGTTGACTACAGTTTTTATGTATGTCTAAATGTAGATTAACCACATCTGCTAGGATGGCTTTATTTTTCTTTTCTGGTGGGGAATGCAAGGATCGGGTGGTCATCTCTCTCATAACTCATAAGCACAATGTAGGGCATCAACTGAAAGAACATCATATCGTACTCATTTATATACATGTTTAGAGTTTTCATCCACTCCAAAATAATAGTTCAGCCTGACCTTTTTTACATTTCCATCAATCGAGTGGCGCACCGGAGGGTTTTATTGCTTTAGGTGTAGTCAGCTAATTATTTAGATAGTTGCATACTCTTTCATGGCTTTCAAATAGCATGTACTCATTGACTTTTCACTTTGTGTTGCCTGCTCACAGATGTCACTGGAAACGTCACGGTTATTTCTAATGCACCATTTTCCTGGCTTTCATGGGGTTTGATGTAAATCGGTTAATGGCTATGTGGCAATATCTGTCTACCGAATGCGTTATTTGGTATGTCGACAAACTCTCTAGAACTCGGTTTCACTTCTGTATTTCTTTTGCATCTGCTTATTTGATTTCAACCTTACATGTTCAATGTTCAGCTCGGGAAAGCTTCTTACATCATAAACTATTCAAACTGATGTTATGCCTCCTGAAGCACCTTACATTGTTAAATTTACATAAGAGATTCTGGTTAGGTAACATGGACATACTAATTGGATTTTCCAAGCATCATTTGCATTGTTGTTTGGTTATTTTGAATGGCAGACATTTGCTTAAATTTATCATGTTAACTATAATCCTTGTTGTTATAGTTAATATGTTTCTATTTTTGGACTGGTTGATCTTGATTGAGGAAACACAAGGTAAAGAGCAGCCAAGTCCTAAATTGTAGATAGGGCATGTAATTTATCTCTGTTAGTTTTCCAGTCAACAACTTAAACCAACATTCTATATTAGTCAATCTGAGTGCAGGCTGAATGTGAAAGTTGATGAAAATGGTCATTCTTGTTGTTCAAAGTACATAAGCGATCACCATTGAGGTCAACCTGTAATCATGTATGTAATGCAAGTGCTTGCTTAATTAGACAGTACACGTGGGAAAATAATTGACCCATCCATGTATTCCATTTATATTAGATAGTAGATATGAATATTGCATCTTTATAGTCAAGTGTCAGTATTTGATTATCCGGGTATTAATAGGAATTCTAGCCACAAGAATTTCTTCACCAAGATGTATATAGACACAACTTTCTAGAAAGCTAAAATAAGTAGTATGTTCAGGAAGCTAGTTTACAAGACTTTTGTTTTTATGCCAATCTCGGTTGGTGAATTTTTTTAAGGCGCGTTCTCATAATTTTTATGGTCTTTGTAAGCTTGGATGGTCTGTTAAATTACTTCCTTCATCCTCCCTCCTGGGGCTGACACTTAAGTAATACTTATTGTATTGTTCAGCAAATTCAGTGGTGTACTATTTAGTAACGATAGGATCGGTGATTTATGATGATGTGCAATGGTTGATAATGATAGTAGGATAGTAAAAATACAGTTATGTTAAAGGTCCGAGCTTAAACTTGGTTATAATAGGATCGTGGAAGACAGTTAAAACTTACTTTTAAACCCCACGCCGCCGCCGGCTCCTTCTCCCGGCCTGCCGGTCCCCGTCGTCCGCGTCCCCGACGTTGTCGCCGTCGTCCTCGCGTGCACACGGCAGGAGGAGCACGGGAGACGTGGAGCCGTCGCTGGGGACGCCGCCGTCGTCCTCGCCCGCACATGACGGGAGGAGCACGTGAGACGTGAGCCGCCGTTGGGAATGCCGGATGCGATTATCTGCAGGTTCATTTCTGTCTCTTTTTCTCTCACGTTCCTCTTCTTTGATCCCCTCTTGCAGCCAGCTCCTAACTGCGTTCCCCTCTCCTCTAGGTCGGTAAGCCCTGCCGACCTCATGTACCTAGCACGAGATGAAAGAGGAATTTAGAGAAGGGAGGAAGCAGGAGGAGAAGAGGAAGCCAACCAGGTCCGGTTTCGATCTGATGGACAGGGTCAGTTGCTCCGATCTGGACTAGCTGCAACTGCTACTGCTGCAGGTGGACGAGGCATGAGCCCTCATGGCTCCTCCCTCCTCCTACCCCCTGATGTGGTGAGCTCCACCCCTTCAGGATTTATCTTTTTTCTCATGGTGTGGCATTCTTTATTTTTGCAAGGAATTGCTCAAATGGAATCACATCTCAAATTGCAAGTCTGCAACCATCTACTGTTGTTGATTTTACAGTATAATTTGGCCCAAACAGTCATGAAGGTTTAGTTCATAATGACCTTCTACTTCCATGTTTCTGATTGATGGATTTTGTCCATACGTTAATGAACTGTAATGTTTGTATTATAGTTGGTTTCTACACTCTTAAATGGGTTTTAGGACTTGCTCTTATATTTATGTCTAGCTAGGTTCCTGCAAATTGGGTTTAATAGATGTCTAGATCTAGCTAGGCTCCAATAGAGTAGATTGTTTTGCTGTCCTTTTAGGTTTGTTGGCTACCTTGGCTGTTCTTGCATGGGAAGTTTGTTTGTTCCTATCCAATAGATACTCATATCTAGCTAGATTCCAAGGATGTTTTCTTGTCTTTCTTAATTTGTTTGGTACCTTCTTTTTTCTTTGGCGTTGATGGGGGCAGATTTATACTGTAGTTTTTTTGCTATTTGCAGAGAAATCTTTTGTTCCTTTTCTTGATATATATAGATAAACCAAAACTGCTCCTTTTAGGCTATCTAAGGGTCTGAAGTGACTAACATTGTAATTAGTGTATGTAGGTATTTATGCTACAATGCTCCCATTTTTTCCAATCATAGCTCTTGCTCCAAAATGCACTTTCAAAGAGGTGGTTGAGGTAAGGGTTGTTCTACTGTGCCACTGAACATTGTAGTGTCGGGCTGCACCAATTTTCTTCATTTGTATTCTTACTATTCTGCCTCCCCATTTGAAGCTGCTTGAATCTAGGGCGATTCTTCTTTTTGTTTACATCGTAAGCTCTTTTGCCCCACAAGTTGACTACAGTTTTTATGTATGTCTAAATGTAGATTAACCACATCTGCTAGGATGGCTTTATTTTTCTTTTCTGGTGGGGAATGCAAGGATCGGGTGGTCATCTCTCTCATAACTCATAAGCACAATGTAGGGCATCAACTGAAAGAACATAATACCGTACTCATTTATATACATGTTTAGAGTTTTCATCCACTCCAAAATAATAGTTCAGCCTGACCTTTTTTACATTTCCATCAATCGAGTGGCGCACCGGAGGGTTTTATTGCTTTTGGTGTAGTCAGCTAATTATTTAGATAGTTGCATACTCTTTCATGGCTTTCAAATAGCATGTACTCATTGACTTTTCACTTTGTGTTGCCTGCTCACAGATGTCACTGGAAACGTCACGGTTATTTCTAATGCACCATTTTCCTGGCTTTCATGGGGTTTGATGTAAATCGGTTAATGGCTATGTGGCAATATCTGTCTACCGAATGCGTTATTTGGTATGACGACAAACTCTCTAGAACTCGGTTTCACTTCTGTATTTCTTTTGCATCTGCTTATTTGATTTCAACCTTACATGTTCAATGTTCAGCTCGGGAAAGCTTCTTACATCATAAACTATTCAAACTGATGTTATGCCTCCTGAAGCACCTTACATTGTTAAATTTACATAAGAGATTCTGGTTAGGTAACATGGACATACTAATTGGATTTTCCAAGCTTCATTTGCATTGTTGTTTGGTTATTTTGAATGGCAGACATTTGCTTAAATTTATCATGTTAACTATAATCCTTGTTGTTATAGTTAATATGTTTCTATTTTTGGACTGGTTGATCTTGATTGAGGAAACACAAGGTAAAGAGCAGCCAAGTCCTAAATTGTAGATAGGGCATGTAATTTATCTCTGTTAGTTTTCCAGTCAACAACTTAAACCAACATTCTATATTAGTCAATCTGAGTGCAGGCTGAATGTGAAAGTTGATGAAAATGGTCATTCTTGTTGTTCAAAGTACATAAGCGATCACCATTGAGGTCAACCTGTAATCATGTATGTAATGCAAGTGCTTGCTTAATTAGACAGTACACGTGGGAAAATAATTGACCCATCCATGTATTCCATTTATATTAGATAGTAGATATGAATATTGCATCTTTATAGTCAAGTGTCAGTATTTGATTATCCGGGTATTAATAGGAATTCTAGCCACAAGAATTTCTTCACCAAGATGTATATAGACACAACTTTCTAGAAAGCTAAAATAAGTAGTATGTTCAGGAAGCTAGTTTACAAGACTTTTGTTTTTATGCCAATCTCGGTTGGTGAATTTTTTTAAGGCGCGTTCTCATAATTTTTATGGTCTTTGTAAGCTTGGATGGTCTGTTAAATTACTTCCTTCATCCTCCCTCCTGGGGCTGACACTTAAGTAATACTTATTGTATTGTTCAGCAAATTCAGTGGTGTACTATTTAGTAACGATAGGATCGGTGATTTATGATGATGTGCAATGGTTGATAATGATAGTAGGATAGTAAAAATACAGTTATGTTAAAGGTCCGAGCTTAAACTTGGTTATAATAGGATCGTGGAAGACAGTTAAAACTTACTTTTAAACCCCACACCACCGCCGGCTCCTTCTCCCGGCCTGCCGGTCCCCGTCGTCTGCGTCCCCGACGTCGTCGCCGTCGTCCTCGCGTGCACACGGCAGGAGGAGCACGGGAGACGTGGAGCCGTCGCTGGGGACGCCGCCGTCGTCCTCGCCCGCACATGACGGGAGGAGCACGTGAGACGTGAACGCCGTTGGGAATGCCGGATGTGATTATCTGCAGGTTCATTTCTGTCTCTTTTTCTCTCACGTTCCTCTTCTTTGATCCCCTCTTGCAGCCAGCTCCTAACTGCGTTCCCCTCTCCTCTAGGTCGGTAAGCCCTGCCGGCCTCATGTACCTAGCACGAGATGAAAGAGGAATTTAGAGAAGGGAGGAAGCAGGAGGAGAAGAGGAAGCCAACCAGGTCCGGTTTCGATCTGATGGACAGGGTCAGTTGCTCCGATCTGGACTAGCTGCAACTGCTGCTGCTGCAGGTGGACGAGGCATGAGCCCTCATGGCTCCTCCCTCCTCCTACCCCCTGATGTGGTGAGCTCCACCCCTTCAGGATTTATCTTTTTTCTCATGGTGTGGCATTCTTTATTTTTGCAAGGAATTGCTCAAATGGAATCACATCTCAAATTGCAAGTCTGCAACCATCTACTGTTGTTGATTTTACAGTATAATTTGGCCCAAACAGTCATGAAGGTTTAGTTCATAATGACCTTCTACTTCCATGTTTCTGATTGATGGATTTTGTCCATACGTTAATGAACTGTAATGTTTGTATTATAGTTGGTTTCTACACTCTTAAATGGGTTTTAGGACTTGCTCTTATATTTATGTCTAGCTAGGTTCCTGCAAATTGGGTTTAATAGATGTCTAGATCTAGCTAGGCTCCAATAGAGTAGATTGTTTTGCTGTCCTTTTAGGTTTGTTGGCTACCTTGGCTGTTCTTGCATGGGAAGTTTGTTTGTTCCTATCCAATAGATACTCATATCTAGCTAGATTCCAAGGATGTTTTCTTGTCTTTCTTAATTTGTTTGGTACCTTCTTTTTTCTTTGGCGTTGATGGGGGCAGATTTATACTGTAGTTCTTTTGCTATTTGCAGAGAAATCTTTTGTTCCTTTTCTTGATATATATAGATAAACCAAAACTGCTCCTTTTAGGCTATCTAAGGGTCTGAAGTGACTAACATTGTAATTAGCGTATGTAGGTATTTATGCTACAATGCTCCCATTTTTTCCAATCATAGCTCTTGCTCCAAAATGCACTTTCAAAGAGGTGGTTGAGGTAGAGGTTGTTCTACTGTGCCACTGAACATTGTAGTGTCGGGCTGCACCAATTTTCTTCATTTGTATTCTTACTATTCTGCCTCCCCATTTGAAGCTGCTTGAATCTAGGGTGATTCTTCTTTTTGTTTACATCGTAAGCTCTATTGCCCCACAAGTTGACTACAGTTTTTATGTATGTGTAAATGTAGATTAACCACATCTGCTAGGATGGCTTTATTTTTCTTTTCTGGTGGGGAATGCAAGGATCGGGTGGTCATCTCTCTCATAACTCATAAGCACAATGTAGGGCATCAACTGAAAGAACATCATACCGTACTCATTTATATACATGTTTAGAGTTTTCATCCACTCCAAAATAATAGTTCAGCCTGACCTTTTTTACATTTCCATCAATCGAGTGGCGCACCGGAGGGTTTTATTGCTTTTGGTGTAGTCAGCTAATTATTTAGATAGTTGCATACTCTTTCATGGCTTTCAAATAGCATGTACTCATTGACTTTTCACTTTGTGTTGCCTGCTCACAGATGTCACTGGAAACGTCATGGTTATTTCTAATGCACCATTTTCCTGGCTTTCATGGGGTTTGATGTAAATCGGTTAATGGCTATGTGGCAATATCTGTCTACCGAATGCGTTATTTGGTATGTCGACAAACTCTCTAGAACTCGGTTTCACTTCTGTATTTCTTTTGCATCTGCTTATTTGATTTCAACCTTACATGTTCAATGTTCAGCTCGGGAAAGCTTCTTACATCATAAACTATTCAAACTGATGTTATGCCTCCTGAAGCACCTTACATTGTTAAATTTACATAAGAGATTCTGGTTAGGTAACATGGACATACTAATTGGATTTTCCAAGCTTCATTTGCATTGTTGTTTGGTTATTTTGAATGGCAGACATTTGCTTAAATTTATCATGTTAACTATAATCCTTGTTGTTATAGTTAATATGTTTCTATTTTTGGACTGGTTGATCTTGATTGAGGAAACACAAGGTAAAGAGCAGCCAAGTCCTAAATTGTAGATAGGGCATGTAATTTATCTCTGTTAGTTTTCCAGTCAACAACTTAAACCAACATTCGATATTAGTCAATCTGAGTGCAGGCTGAATGTGAAAGTTGATGAAAATGGTCATTCTTGTTGTTCAAAGTACATAAACGATCACCATTGAGGTCAACCTGTAATCATGTATGTAATGCAAGTGCTTGCTTAATTAGACAGTACACGTGGGAAAATAATTGACCCATCCATGTATTCCATTTATATTAGATAGTAGATATGAATATTGCTTCTTTATAGTCAAGTGTCAGTATTTGATTATCCGGGTATTAATAGGAATTCTAGCCACAAGAATTTCTTCACCAAGATGTATATAGACACAACTTTCTAGAAAGCTAAAATAAGTAGTATGTTCAGGAAGCTAGCTTACAAGACTTTTGTTTTTATGCCAATCTCGGTTGGTGAATTTTTTTAAGGCGCGTTCTCATAATTTTTATGGTCTTTGTAAGCTTGGATGGTCTGTTAATTTACTTCCTTCATCCTCCCTCCTGGTGCTGACACTTAAGTAATACTTATTGTATTGTTCAGCAAATTCAGTGGTGTACTATTTAGTAACGATAGGATCGGTGATTTATGATGATGTGCAATGGTTGATAATGATAGTAGGATAGTAAAAATACAGTTATGTTAAAGGTCCGAGCTTAAACTTGGTTATAATAGGATCGTGGAAGACAGTTAAAACTTACTTTTAAAAATTAAATTTGAGAATTTTGCTTGATTATCCAAATCCAGAGCTTTTATCGGCTCTTTAGTAATCTGTTGGGAACAACTTTCTTTGTAACATCCAGTCAAGTTTCGTTTTCTATTCATACATATACTTCATACGAAGCTGCACGTGTGCTATGGCATTTCATATATCTGCTAATTTATAGATTGTATTTTCTTTAGTACTATAAAAGATAAACCTGAGACATTATTCTTATGTTTGTCCATATCAAGAACTTTGCATTCAACTACTTCGCTTAAACTGATCAGGGTACAAGTTTTCTTTTAAGAGCCTGAAGTGTTGAATCTTTAATCTTACTAGACCCATATGCATGATTATATTTGATTTTGTTTTCAAAAGGCAGATCTTTGGTACTGGAAATGTGGTTCAGGACCTTAAAAACATTGATATGCTGAAGCAAAAGAAATTTTTCATTGATGTACTGCTGGTGGTGATAGCATATTAGCATTACAGGAAATGCCCTGTTGTGACTGGCTATCATGTTTAGTGTTCTTTAGATGGGCACTATATCAATATTGAGGTTCATAAGATGAAAGTCAGTGTTGACGCACCACTATATCTCCTTTTGTTCTCTTTCTCTTGACATGTTTCTATTCCACACAAATACACAAGGGAGTCGTCTTATCTGCTAGCTCATCTCAAAGATTGCTCAAGTGTAGAGTAGATGGGAAAGATATTTGCCGGGTAGCTTTGTTCCTCGAAGGATTATTTGCCCAGTAGTGTACTTTTGTATTGTTTGGTTTTCTTGGAACAAATTGTGTGAGACTTTGTTCAGTCTGCCAGCTATTAGCGAAGCAAGCCTTTGTGCCCATGACATTTTTGTTCCAGAAGATATGCAACTGGTTCTTGTCCTGCATCAAACAGTCTCCTGTTAAGACAGAATAAGAATAACACCACATACTTCCTATTTTTCTACGAATTTAGTACAATTATCAATGTGTGACCAGCTACTGATTGTGTAGTATCTGATCTAACAGTTACTGGTTAGGTTATATTAAAATGATGGCAATTACATCTCTGCATATTTAACATTGATATAATTGTATTTCAATTTCTTCTCCACAGAATTGTTAATTCCATCTCTTGGTGACGACCGTGGTTCCACTCTCTCATAGATGTCCATACTCATGGTGCGTGTACTGCATCCCAAGTTCCACTCTCTCATAGATGTCCATATATACAAAGTTCTGATCTCCTTTTTTCTGCTGCTCCATACAGCGAACAACAAAGTCGTCGATGCAGTGAGAGCTCGATCTCGTGTCCGCCGGCTGAGCGGCAAGCCGGAGCTGGGACTGCACATCGTCTATCAGCACCCTCTCGCGTCTCCATTCACGGATCTGCAGGTTAACCTCTCTTCTCCTCCTCCTCTCCACTTATCTTCTTTCCCAGAGCTAGGTGTATGGTTGCACAGCAATTTGTGTTTTGGGGCTCGCCATGTTCTGCTTGTCCTGGTTGTCGTGTGTGTTCATGTGCAGGTTGGCCAATGGGGGCTTTCTTTTTTGGTAAAGGCCAAAAGTACCATTCTCTATGCATTGGATTTTCGTAGTTCCCTTGTTTCCATGCTTTTTTTAGTGGGGGTGTAAATTTATGTTTTCTGTTCCTTGTCTGGATCCAGGTAGGGCCTAAGATTATTGTTCCTTTGTGCATGGAAATGTTGGTGGTTTTGTTCCTTTCTGTATGGAAGGGCGCCGTGATCTGAAGTTCCAACGTTTGAGTTGTAATTAGTGCTTTTGTTACACATGAAAACATATGGTTATTTGTCCAGTCACACATGAAGAACAGAGGGTTATTTGTCCAACAATTTTCTTTCTCTGTTACATGGTTTTACTAGAAACAAAGCATAGTCACTATTACATCATCTTATATATCTTATGTGTCGTGATATCTGTATAGACACTGTCTACGTCCTCTTGACATTCCCAGTTTGTTTTCTATAGCATATATTTGACTCCTTTCCATGCCTTTTGGCTCTGAAATTTTCCTCATGGTCATGTGTACTGCTATAGAGGGCACTAAAAGCCATATACATTGTTATCTAAATACTGTGTACCATGAATCTCTGTTTTATACAGATTTTTCGCCTCCCAATGCTAGGTTATATGGTTCAATTGCTATCGACCATAGAAGCGCAGGTCACGGCTCATGTCGATGATCTGTCGGGGTCACCATCGCGTGGCCGTCGTCCTCGCGCTGTGCGTGTGCTCAGGTACTGCATCCCAGCTTCCCCTCTCATGTCTCATAAATTTCAGGTTTCATATTTGCTTTGTGATCTTGGAGATAGTCACATGTCCAGTTTTTTACTTCTTGCACTGTTGGGTAAATCAGTGACTTTTGCTTCAATGTTTGGTCTAGGTAGCTATTCATCTTGCATCGATCTGTCTTTAGCTGAAGAATGTTGGTTCCATCCAGCTTGAGTAGGTTGTCTTGAGCTCAGTAATTAGTTTTATGGAAAGTGTGTTTTGCAGATTAATAATTATATAAGCAAATGCATGCCCCAATTTAGGATTATTGTTACAACTGCTGCATTTGTGATGTTCCTACATTCTGGTGATGTAGTTTCAGAAGAGCCTTCTGTTAGTCTGACAAAAGCTTTTTGTTATTTGTAGGTTAGCAAGGTGTCAGAAGATATATACCTCGGCAAAAGGTACAAAAAGAGGGAACTTCTTACAGTGAATGGGAACACAATAAGATTGACTATAGATTACCTGTCTTTCAGTTTAGGAGGTTCTTATGTGGTGGTCCTGATGCAGCTGTGTACTCATGTGGAGGAAAGTCTGCTGTACTGTAAGTGTAAGTTTGAGCATAACACAAGGTCAGTGAAGTCAATGATTCTATATTTCCAGATGTGAGAGCAGTTGATTCTATTTGCCAATTAGTGTGTTTCATACATAGTGTTACTTTACAAAGGTGAGAGAGCAGTTGATTCTTTTTGCCAATTAGTGTGTTTGATACATAGCTGCTCGGTGTCACCAGGTCACCGGCACAGCTCCTCACGCCCACGCCGTTCAACACGCAGCAGCACTTGGCCAAGTCGGCCGCTGGTGGGGAGTGTGATGGTCCAACTGTGCTGCCCTTCATCCTCGAGGAGGAGGAACTACTTTCTAAGCTGTAGTAGGTACTGATTTCCATCTTGACTCCGTGGACACAGTAACATAATGTATTCTAATTGTGAGATACGATGATCTGTCATATTATGCAAAGTCTACAAGTATTACTGTTTAAATATCATGAACCTTATTATGCATTTGAACTAACAGAAAATAGGACCACTATAGATTAGACCTTTTATGTTTATAGTTATTACCATGTAAATATTTGAAGACCACCTCAATTGTTTGAGATTTGGATTGTCTGTATATATTTTGTTGGTAGTTGGCAGATCTGGTCCATCATAATTTTGTTGTACTACCATGCAGTTCTATGTACCATGCAATTTTCCCTCCATCCCGATCTCAAGGTAGCTACTGCTCCTCAGTAACCACTCCCTCCATTTTGTCCTGCTCCTTTTCATGAACAAATATTAACGTACTAGATTGTTGTCCAAATTAAATGGTACGTGTATAAATGTTTTTTTGGACAATTGTTGCAATATGTAGTTACCATATCTTGTAGTGTCACAAGCTAAGCCCCATCCCCGTGTGTTATGTTAGAATTAAAACTGCTAGCACTGATTTTCCGAGCATGTTTACAAGACTGTTTAATTGCTTTTCATGTAGGTGTGCATCATGAATTGATGAATATGCTTTGCTTTCTCCAAAAGTTCCATTTCTTTGCCTCTTTGGAGAATGATGCAAATAATGTTTTTATTTTGAACTTTCAATTATTGCTTGTTCTTTGGTGTTTAGTTTGTAGTGTTGCTTTTCCGCACCAGTTGCTTGCTCCTTGCATTGATTTTTAATGTCTTTTTTCTGCACCGATTGCTTGCTCCTTGCTTTTTAGTTTGTAGTGTTTCTTTTCTACTGAACCGTGAAATTGGCTGGTATGATTTCTAGAAGCTATCTCTCTTTTATGCACTAATTGACTTTGTGTTAGCATTTGGTTTCGAAAAATGTCATTGTACAACCTGACCAATTCTTGGTGCTAATTGTTTCATCCCCTCTTATTTTAAGTTTGCGAATTTAACACTCTGCCGTCATACAAAAGCAAACAATCATGTGGATTTGGAATAAAAGGTATTTCACTCATGCAGCTGTTAGCCGAACGCCCAGGTCGTGGCCTGATGTGCTTGCCAGCGGCGCTGCATGTGCCCACTTCCTTTCTTGCGCAACGTCTTCGACCACTACGTCCAACCCGACCTAGCTTTCCACTGCTTAACATCCCCACATTGGGTGTTACAGGTTGTCCGCCTCTCGCCATCTCTCTTGATTCCCTCTTATTTTGTCATGTGCATGGTATGGTTCAGAGTAGAGTCCAGTTTGTCTTCATGGGAACTATACTGCTGAAAATGTTAATTACCATTGACTTAATGCAATTATAGTTTAGTGATGTTCTCAGATTGCCTTTTCTTTCTTTCATTTGTTATGCGCATGTAGCGAGGTCAAGCTTTTTGGGAACTGATGACTTCATTAGTTACTTCTCTGATTACTCAACTGCTTGCTTGTTTACTGTGGTGATGCTGGTGGGATTTTTGAGTACTAATGATAAAGATTTTTAACTTCTGATAAATACAACTATTTCCACCTATTATTTTTATAGATACGTCGCTGATTCACAACCCTTGAATTGTTTTTTTCTCACTGCCAGATCAATTATGTGCTGCTTTTGTGAGCTTATTCACTAAGCCTCTAGACCACAAGAGACCAGTGGCGGAGACAGGGGGTGCCAGCAGGGGCCCTGACCCCTCCTAACATCATTGAATTCAGGCTAATATGTATGCCAGAAGGTGATTAATTCCTGCTAAAATAGTGTAGTTTGATAAGCTGGCCCTCCCCAACAAAGCTAAACAACACTTGGCCCCCCTTATTCAACTTTCCTGGCTCCGCCACTGCAAGAGACTCTTTTGATGGATATAGAGTTGAAGTCTTTTAATTTGCATCCAGTAAAGCTGCTTGGTTCCTCATTCATATTTGGATACACCTATTATTTGTTTCTATTGATTTATAAGTTATACTAATGAAAATACATGTCCATTAAAAAAATAGTTCCATGCCTTCAGATAATTGATCGAGAATAGTGCTAATGAATTGTTTTGGCTTCCTATGCATTAAAGAAATACTTCCATCACTATTATAATTGCATCATCTGATCCATGAATATAAACAATTAGATAATTTGTTCCTTGACTTGCGCTGTTTGGAACCTTCTCTTCTCTGATTTGGTGGTGAATGTTGAGGTGGTCCAAGCTCAAAACGAAAAAACGTTTAGGTGGTCCTAGGTCAAAATAGAAAAAAAAATGTTCACACGGTCCTTTTCCATGTGCTTGTGCTTGATATTCCTTTTTAATTGTACAATGTTTCTTTTTCAAGAATGAGCAGGAACGTACTATCACCATAACACTGGGTTATGTTAATGCAAAATCTTTAAATTTGATGATGCATATGTTCATGAGCGGGGTTAAGGTATGCTAAATTACTAATCATCCTCTGAATTTAGTGAACTTGCTTTTTACACGACGGCCTTTTGTTTCTGTCATCCTATTAGATGAAGTGTTCCAAATTTCTGCCTTTGTTATTTTGTGTTCTGTGCATGGAAGGGAACAATTCTTTCCGTATGAGTGTGAACCTGCTTGCAGAGTAAAAGGTCATAGTGACAACGCCGCTTGGACTGCTTCTAGACTTCCATGGCGACACCAGGCAGTTCCAAGGCCAGCGTGAGCTCCTCCTTGTTTTGATGTTAGCTGGTGAGCTTCCTCTACCTCCACTCTATGTGGATGTCAGCCAGTGATATATATATAGTTTCTACATTTCTATCATGCACAAACTTTTTATGCATGATGCTTCTGTGGATTAGGATATGAAGTCGACGCTCTTACCATGATTTTACTTTCTATTTTGTTATTTTGGTTTTCTTTTTTCCTTTCGTTTTGCCATTATGTCATTATATCTCAATAGGTCCTACAGTGGAGCTTGAAGGGTAGTTTGATTTGAATCATGCTTGGTCAAATCAATATATAGTGGTTTTGACTTTGTGAACAACCATATCAATTCTCTGCATGCCTTGTGCATATATAATCAGCTCTCATCTTTAGTTTAACTTTGGAACGGGAGTATTCACTAGAGGAGATTCATGGTTGCAGTATCTAATTTTATTGGTCTGTTCTAACTTTTGAATGAGAGTAATCACTAGAGGATTGGATTCATGGTTGCAATTTGTAATTTCTATTAATTTGATTATATATATTATGAACTTCAGTTTCTTTATATGCCAAAACAAAATCACCAATTTGGAAATGTCTGTCAGTGTTAAATAATTAGGCACATAATAAGATGAGATCCCTTTACTTCCATTCATCGCATAGTGTAATCAAGTTTTGTGCCTAAAGAAAATCTTGGATGATATCTATGTATAGTAGGCTTGTTATGTTTTCTGGGTGCCTTGTACTCCCTCCGTCCCAAAATAAGTGACTCAACTTTGTACTAACTTTAGTACAAAGTTGAGTCACTTATTTTGGGATGGAGGGAGTAGAATACTAAGATAAAATAATTTTAATTTTATCTTTTATATTCTTTTATTTTAAAGAGGCTACACTGTACCCAGATCACTAAATATTATCCAAAGTGATTCTCCTTCATATAGACCAAACCATTTTCTCCCAATCCAGGAGACGCACTATTTGAATAGTTTGCCTAACATAATATGTCCTTTAGCAGATCCGTGCGCCGCAACATGCAAGCAAATCAAATGAAGGAGTGTGGACAAAGTTATATATCAAGCAAATCGGATGAAGGCGTGTGAACAAAGTTATATATCTAATAGTCAATCATGTAGTTTACTATTACGCAGTATGAAAAATAGTGTAAATAAGTTATCTGGGACTAATACTATGGCCTGCTTTTGGTTTCTATCATACCAAACCTTGCTTAGGTATTTCATGTCACATTGTATAACAAATGCACCGATGGCATGTAGATAGGGCCATTTTTTAGATATTTTACGGGGTAATTACTGTTGTATCTACCATCAACTACTCTTTGAGCAATATCAGATGTATTTCCATCCTGAGATGTATTGAGTAATATCAGATGTTAATCTAAAAAGAGTTATATCAGAGGTTTGATCATTCAACTTTTTTGATTAATTCCTTGATACATTTCCATCCTGATATAGTAACTACATTTCCATCCTTAGATATGCACACCCACGTGGGAGTTGGGGTTCGGCAAGTAGCAGCTCTTTGACAAAGTTGTCCGGCCTGTTACATGTGCTAAACTCACCTTTCTACTAATGCATCATACAGTTTGATCTTCCATTGCTTGGTCGTATCGGTTGGACCAGCACCTTCGCGCCAAGGCGCGATCCCGATCTAGTACATACTCATTTAGGCGGAAACAGACTGCTTTTAACAGCTTGAACTAGATGGTATTTTAAATAGTTACTTATCAAGCGAGGCTTACATAAGAAGATAGTTATATTTAAATACCAAGTAAACAGACATTTTGGGGTAACTAGTTTCAATGGCTAGAACAAAATAATATACGCTTCAGTGCTTGTAGTCGTCGCTAGGTGGTCTACGAATCTGGATGTAATTTTTATTATTTCTGGTATTCGTTGTACTGCCATGATTGACGATGAATAGATCAGAAGTTTTCTCGAAAAAAAAAGATCAGCGGACAAATTCGTAAATGTAATGTCTACAATGTTTTTTTATTCATAACTGAGCAGGATTTCGAATCATGTGACATTCTTAAACTTTCTTCCCCGCAAAAAAAAAGAACTATGCTCAACACATCATTAGACTGATCGATATGCAGATGTGGAAGAAGAGATATTTATCACAGGAGCAATTTCATATTTGTTTTGTTTGTACCACGAGCTGCAGCTGAATGAAGAAGAGTGTCATCTCCGCGATGCAGATGCAGATCAGCACCATGGTCAAGAAGGTACTTGATGGCAGGGAGGTGGCCATGTTTGAGAGCATGCTCCACGGGCGTAAAATCTAGCAGCAAGTTCCACATAGCCAGGTCGAAGTCGATGGTCAAGTCATCAAAAGTTAAAGCCACGCAAATTGTCCAAGTGGAGAGGACAATACATTTTCATTATAATCAGGAAGCAAATTATCAATAAGGATGTCAGGCTTGTGGATGTCCATCCTGACCTCCTCGACGAGGTACCGGTAGACCGGCAGCCTGCCGAGTCCACCGGCGGCATGGAGGGCGTTCATGCCCATGTAGGTGGTGTTGGCCACCGTCACCGGGATCCCATGCCCCTGCACGTCCAGCTCCTTTGCAATCTCTTCAGTTTATACAAAAAAAGGGGGACACTTTTAGTTAGCAATTGGGACATCAACGTGGTAGGTGAATACTGCAACCAGAGTCAGAATCAGAAAGAAATCTCCACTGATTCTTAGGAAGGGGACCAAGAATTTGGTCTGAAAACCCCCATTTGTGACGAGAAAAAGCCTCAAGCCCGAAGCACAAGCACTCCAACCTAAATCACAAGCAAAATTGAGACATTGGAGCCGTATCTCACCCAAAATCTGCGCTAAATCGGAAGCGGGGCACACACGGCAGCCAAACCCTAAGCCTCCGGCCAGATCTAGCGAACGAACTGACCCGGGACGCCGGGGAGAGAGAGGGAGAGGGGTGTGGGGATTTGGTGAAATGCGGCGCTTACTCTTGATCTAGCGGACGTCGCTGTGGTGGGCAGCCTCGATGAACCTGGCCTCCGGTGGCCACCGGGCGCGCTCTGCACAGCAAGCAAAATCGAACGATGAGACGGCCGGCGGAGGGAGGGAAGATCGATCGACGGTCGATTAGGTTAGGGTGTCAGTCACCTTTGCCGAGGAAGAGCTCGTACAAGCGAGGCAGCAGCCACTCCCGGGTCCCCATCCTTGGCCAGCGCTGGCGGTGGCGGAGGAAGGCCGAAGGGAGGAAGGAATCTTCTGGAGTGTGGGGGAATGAAAAGGGCGGGAAAAGGGAGGGACCGGGTGCGCTCGAGCAATTGGACTCCCTTGCTTTGCTTTTCAATTCAAATTTTGAATTTTGAATCTAAACTCGCTTTACTGATTTCCTCTTCGAGATGATCATGTATACCCACTTTTGAGAAGAAATGCAGCCACCGCATTATATATATTTCTGCGAGAAAATAGGGATTTATTTGAAGGTTATAAAATTACAATCAAAAGGCAAGATATCCTTAATACATGGGGGGCCTTCATGTAGCCAGACAGATGTGCTACGCTCAGTCCGGCTTGCCAAATAATTTGTTACTCCATCTGATCCAAAATAACTGTCGCAGTTTTGAACTACGACACTTCTTATGGATCACATTGCAGTTTTTGGGGAATAAACTCCCCATCAACCAGAAGGGCTTTAATCTCCAAAGCCAAATAACCGTGAGCAGAACCATCCAGAGAATAGTCATTGAGAATTGATAGAGGCAATGATGAGTCCAACTGGACGATAACTGGAAAATTTGTATGTTGGTTGTTGGATAGTTAGGGCCATGCCTTGCACTAAGGCATGGATTTCCGTTTCAAGTGCATCATTGCGCTGAGATCCCCGATAAATGTTCATGTAAAGTCTCATCACGAGCCTGAAAGAGAATCAAGGTGCATGCATAGTCTAGTGGTGGGAGCACGGTGTGTCACCCAGTCAACCAGGGTTCGAACCCTTGTTGGTCAAATTACATGTCTCACACTCTCTTAATATATATTGTCGCGGGTGTCGGCACTAAAACCGGCGGATCTCAGATAGGGGGTCCCGAGCTGGTGGTCTCGGCTAGATGGTAACAGAAGGTAGAGAAAGACACGGTGTTTACCCAGGTTCGGGCCCTCTCGAAGAGGTAAAGCCCTACGTCCTGCTTGTATTGTATTGATTGTGGATGGGGTACAAAGTACATGATGATCTACCTTGAGATCGTATGGATGAGTTCTGACTTGCCTCTACAGACTAAACCCCTCAGCTTATATAGGTACCGGGGGTATCTAGGGTTACAGGTATGTCGGCTACATCTAGGGATAAACATGCCAAACTTTTAAATATGCCTTGAAGTATACGCCAAGTCTTCGGAGGATTCCATCTTGAGTACGCCGCCAAGTCTTCGGAGGATTCCATCTTGAGTACGCCAAGGGCCACGGCTTGCGTGGCCCATTCTTTGGTTGTCGGTGGGTCCTCGGCCCGGCCCACATGAACGGCAGGCCGACGTGGTGATCATTCCTAATCCAAGACACCGTCAGCGGGGTTCCTCCCTGCTAGTCTCATGTAAATCCATCCTCGCCAAATATGAATGGGTTTTGGAATCTGTCGTGGTTTTGTCACGGCAGATGCCCTCGTGTGAGGACTTAGTCGTGAGGCCAACGTAACTAGGTAGTAACTTGGATGGGGTTGAGTGGGACGAGAGACACGAGATTTTACCCTGGTTCGGCCCCTCATGGTGGAGGTAAAAGCCAACATCCTGCTTGATTGATATTGTTGATGATGACAATCTCGGTTACAAGGGCGATGTTTCGCTACCTCTATCTCGAGAGCATCTACTTTTCTCTTGTCTAGACTTGTCGGTCTGTCTATCTAAAAACTTCTCTCCCCTTTTGGGGTGCCCTGCCTCTCCTTATATAAGTTGGAGGGGCGGCTTACATGACTAGTCCTAGTAGGATTAGGACTACTCTATTACAAGTGGAATCCTAGTCTTGCTTCCCTTGTAAGGGAAATATTCCTTATGCCTTCCCTCTTAAGCCAGCCCATCATAACATGAGTCGGCCTTCCCGTGGGCCGCCTTCTGGGCTGTTAGGTCTTGTCGTCCATCTAACCCGCCTGCCGGGTCACCAATGAGTCGCCAAGTTCGGGCGGGTCACTAGTGAGTCGCCAAGTCCGGGCAGGTCACCAGTGAGTCACCACATATCGGCCGGGTCATACATCAGGCCGGGTCATACCGCGGAGTATATCCCCGACATTAGCCCCCAGTTTAATTTGGATTTATTCATGTTAAACTTATCCTGTAAAATAAAAATAAGAACAAATTTGACAGGTCGTGCGTCGGGTCAAACTTTCTTCTGAGCCGGCAACTGATCATCCTTAAATCCTTGTCATTTCCTTCTGTAAAAACACCCGACCGAGTCAATCTTTGCCGGGTCATGCAATTTTTTTAAGCTTCTTCCATATCGTGACATGATCTCAACCACCTTGATACGTGTCCATGATCTCATAGGAAATCTTTTTTAACAGATATGTTTAAACTTTGCCAATGCGAAAATTCAGGCGCTTTATTCAATAGAATTCCTCCTGGAGAGTCCGGGTCAATAGCCCATTTTCAAAATCAATTTGCTGACATTGGTTTCTTGTGAAAAATAATCCATTTGAGTCGGTCTCCAATGCTCTGGTTTGACAAAAATATTGGTCTTGAGATATTCATCCGATGTTCAGCCGGCTTGAGGATGTAGAGCTTGCCGGGTTATGATTGCCAAAATTGTCGGGTTATAAAACTGATGATACCGGGTCATGATTGTTACAGACGCCGGGTCATGATTGTTGCTGACGCCGGGTCATGTGATTTGCCTTCCTGAGTTTTTCAGGCCAAATCCTTATAGGATGAATCCTCACAGTCCGGGTTTTCCCAGCCCAGGTCAATCTTGTGATGACTTGGTGTTTGCTTTATGTAAATATAACTTCCAATCATTGATTCGGCTCTCCAGGCCTTTCTATGAATAGCTTTGGAGGAAATAAACTTTGCAAATTTCTCCACTATAAGAATATGATACCCGGTTTACTCAAAACTGAAAACTTGAAGGTGTACCTCCCTTATATGCATATCACCTGTAGCCCCCAAGTCTTAAGAGGGGAACATAGTGAGAGCTTAAGACTTGCTTCAATATGAATGCTGCAACTGTGGAGAAATCCGGGTTGTTCATCTAAGTCGCCAGTCATAAACTGAACATTTTGTACTTCCATGTGTAGCCCTCAAGTCCGGGTTGTCTTGCCTACAGCAACCTGAGACTTGTAACTATGTTATGCTCATAAAATTTCAGCCAGCGTAGCCCCCAAGGGCTGGGTCATTATGCAATAATGAGCAGGGACTTTGTAGATCTGATTATGTAGACTTGAGCAGCAACGTGTAGCCCCCAAGGGCTGGGTCAGTAAGATAATACTGGGCTGGGACTTTTACATGTACTTCCTTGAAAATAACATCATATGATGTGGCCCACAAGTTTTGGGTCACCTGTGATATAGTGGATTAAGGCTTGTGTACTTTGAATTTTTGACAGGAACAATTGGTAGCCCCCAAGGGCCGGCTCATCACTATGTGATGGGTCAGGTCTTCAATGAGGCGAGTTTAAAATGACCTTGCATTAGCCCCCAAGTGCCATGGTGCATGCTTGCAGTGACATGGGACTTGCATACTTGATATAATCTTGATTTGAATAATGTAGCCCCCAAGTGCCAGGTCATATGCCTGCAGCGACTCGGGACTATTCCTTCCATTGTAGAATAAATCATATCCACTGTCTGGACAATATTGATGAATGCTTTGCATATCAATGTTAAACCATGCTCCTTGTTGTGAGCTGGTTTTTTTGGATGAAGGAATAATAGCTATTACTATGAAGCGGCTTTAAAAACCTCAATCATCAATATTGGTTATGATAACCATAAAAATCCAGCCATGTTGGCTATTTAAGATTTGAATAATATAACCCGGTATGAAAACCTCAATCATTCAATACTGGTTATGACAACCATGAAAATCCAGCCATGTTGGCTATTAAAGATTGGAATATGTAACTCGGTTTGAAAACCGGTTCTTGTAATATAAACCCGTATATCCATGCATATATGATGTATGGTATGATAATGCAATGATGATGCAATGTATGATGCAATGTATGATGATGTATGTGTATGATGATAGAGTATAAAAATGTCGGCTTTCAAGGCTCGACAAAAAGAGACTAGCTCTGTCTTATTTTTTGAAAAACTCAAGTTTTGCTTCAAAGAAGCTTTGCATGAAAGCCTATCATCCCGTAAGCCGGCTCTCACGTGGCATAAATCCGTCGTTTAAACCTTAACTAGTTCAGGGTCATATTGAAAAGATTGACTATTAAGAGTACGAACGGGCCACATAACGGAGAGACTATGTGACGCCCCCGGCTCAATCGTGCACTAATCATACACGCAAATGCACAAGATCAAGCCTAAGGACTCACGGGAAGATATCACAACACAACTCTAAAACATAAATAAAGTCATACAAGCTTTATATTACAAGCCAGGGGCCTCGAGGGCTCCTATACATAAGCTTGCGTACAAGCATCAGCGGAAGCATCAGATATCTGAGTACAGATATGAAACAGAAACAGAAAGGCCTTTAGAAAGGCGGGGCAAAATAAAACACTATGATCGAAAGGCGTAGGCCTCCTGCCTGGGACCCTCCGATCCTACTCGTGGTCGTCAGTCAACTCGTAGAAGTATCCATCCTCTGGGTAGTAGTAGTAGTCGATCGACGGGGCATCTGTCTCAGGGGCTCCGTCATCTTGGTCACTTCAAACTGATATGGGGAGAAAAGGAAAACAAAGCAACCGTGAGTACTCAGAAGTACTCAGCAAGCAAGGATCTACACTACATATGCAACATTTTCAAGGGAAGGCTGTATATGTGGACTGGGCTGCAGAAATGCCAGAATATAGAGAAGGCCTAGTCCTATCGAAGACTAGCATCTTCAGAGGTCTTGCAGCATTAGAAGAGTGTAGACAGTACCATATAATGTAGCAGTATCATTAAGTCTCAACCTCACCTAGAGATCCTTTCTCGACTCCCTGCGAGAAAGCAATCCCAGAGCCATACAGTCATCAACCTCGTCCGGAGATCCCTTCTCGACTCCCTGCGAGAAGCAATCCCAGATCCTCATATCCAGGTCTCATCTCAACTTCCAGCTGTATCGATTGGGATACAACTCCGAGTGTCCTTTACCGTAGGACCGGCTATCAATAGAAGTTATCTTCCCTGCAGGGGTGCACCAACTTACACAACATGCTCGATTAACTCCGGCCGAACACACTTTCCTGGGTCATGCCCGGCCTCGGCCAAACAATACACCGCAGCCCTACCTACAGCTCAGCAGAGAGGTCCCCGCCGGTCAACATCCTAAGCGCTCAGGGGTCTTGGGCCATCGCCCTGTGCACTCCGGGTCATTGCGAGCAGGGTGAAGCCAGGCACCAGGAGGGCGCCGGTCCGTCCCGACCGCAAGGCTGAAGTAGACGTCTGACAGAGCTTTCGGCTGATGCTACGATGCAGAACGCCCATACTATGCCCACGTGATGGTTAGTGCTATCAGGCCAGAGGCCTGCTCGGATCAAATATCCAAATCGTTAGTACCTTGGGCTTGCGGTAACAAGCAGAGACTCACGAAAGATGTGACCCCATCGCCCCGTCGCGAGGACTTGCGGCAAGGGCCAAGAATGCCCGGCCGCGCCTCGTATTCATCACTCAGGCACCACACAGGCACCCGTCTTCACAACACTCGCCTCTCAGGCGCACGCGGGTACCTCTCAGGGTCGACCCGCCTATCCACGTAACAGTCTAAAGTCCAAGTATCCGTGTGTCCATAACATCAGAGGAATATGAGGTATCACCCTCGTTGGATTCCTACTCGATGTATCCGTCAAGGTAAACTCGGAGGAATCACCCTCACTGGGTTCACACTTGAGGTGTTGTTCGACGGCGTCGTTATCGGAAGCGGTGAAGGAGGAATCACCCTCGATGACCACGACCGAATAGCTACTCTATAGAGTTAACATCAGAAGTGCTACAAGAGGTTTCACCCTCGGCACTCGATATTAACGCTGCAGTGTCGTTACAACTAAGGGGGGTGATGTGCGGTGTCGGGGCCTGATCTTCAATCCCGTTGATCGGGTCTTCGGATAATCCAGCTGGGCAATCGGGATAAGTGGGGTCACTGATAGGTCTCTACCCAGCCTAAACTAAGCAGTTTAGGATATGCAGGTAATTATCAACAGCAGGTTACAATAAACAGGCTATGCATCAGAATAGGTAAAGCAGTAGCAGCAGCAATTCTAATGCAAGCATGAGAAAATAGAATGGGCGATATCGGGATGATCAAAGGGGGGGGGGGGGCTTGCCTGGTTGCTCGGCGGCAAGGGCAAAGTCGTCAACGGTGGCGTCGGTCTTCAGGACATCATCAGCGGTCTCGGGGTCTAGCGAATAGGAAGAGGGGGAAGAAACAGTAAATACTAGCAAAAAGATGCATGACAATACGATACACGGTGCTAGGGGTGACCTATCGTAGTGCTACACAACATAGGTGAAGGGGGAATAACATCCGGGAAAGTTTCCCAGAAGTTGCATTTTCGGACAGGCGAACCGGAGGGGGGAAGTCCCATGTTCAGTTAGTTAGAGACGTGCGACGGACGAACAGGCCACGTATTCGGGTTCGTCTCGTCGTTCTGAGCAACTTTCATGTACAAATTATTTTCATCGGAGTTACGGATTAAAAGATATGATTTTCTAAAGTTTTTATTAATTTCTGGAATTATTTAACTATTTAAATTCGAATTATCCAAAACAGTACGAGGGTGACGTCAGCATGATGTAATGATGATGTCAGCAGTCAACTCTGGCTGACCAGAGTCAAACCTGACGTGTGGGGCCCACATGTCATTGAGACAGAGGCATAATTAGTGTTAATTTAACTAAGTTAGGTTAATTAGGGGGGTGGGGCCTACTGTCAGTGTCTAATTAGCTGATTAATTATAATTAACACTTTTATTTAATTTTAAATCTATTTAAACTGGCGGGGCCCGCATGTCAGTGGCGGGGCCAGCCTAGTCAGCGGCTGACCCGGTCAACTGGGGCCAGCCGGGCCCGCTGGCAGCGGCACAGAGGCGGCCACGTCAGCGCCACATCGGCACCGTCGCCGGAGCAACTCCGGCGGCCAAATCCGCGGTGGCGAGCGACGGGGCAGCGCCGGAAATCGCCTACAGGGGGCCTCCGGACCCGTGCGATGGCGCGTTCGAACAAGGGCGTCGAGCCGCGATGAATGGTGGCCGTGGCGGGGGCTGCGGGTGTCGGGTTTGACTGCGGCGAGCTCACAAGCGGGCGCCGGAGTACGGTGGTTGTACGGGACGGAGCTACGGGGCACGGCGAGGTTCGCGGATGGGCGCTTTGGCTTCCTAGGGATCTCAGGAGCACGGCGGTGTCATCGGTTCAAGCGGAGGAGCTCGGACGCGAGCGCTCGGACGGCAATGGCGGACGGCGGAGCAAGGTTACGTTGGGAGCTCGCCGGCGAGCGCGTGAGGGCCTAGAGAGAGGGGGAGAGGGAAGGAGGGCTCACAGGGAGCCGTAGGGAGGTGGCAGCGGGCTCGGGGAGGGCTTGCCGGAGCGAGACGAGGCGGCGGAGTCCGGCGGGGCAGAGGAGGAAGACGAGATCGGGGTGGTGTCGCGGGGCCGTTCCGGTTCACGTGGCTTGGTGGAGAGGGAGAGGGGGTCTGGGTGGAGCCCGTGGGCCAGTTGACGGAGCTCGGCGGTAGCGGTCGCCGCTGCTACGGCAGGGACATGGCGGCGGTGGCGCTCGGGCAAGGGGGGCGGGGGAAACAGAGGAGGAGAGGTGAGCGCGTGGGGGAAATAGAGGAGCGAGGGGGGGGGGTGCGCGGGGTCCTTATCCCTCCAACGGCGGGCGCGGAGCCGCTGTCGAGCAGCGGGAGAGGGGGGGGCCAGCGCGCGTGACGCGGTGCGGGCGACAACGCGGCGAGGTGAGCAGGAGGTTGAAGGTGGCACGGGGTGGGCCGGGCCTGCACTGCTGCTTCGGGCCGAGGTAAGTGCACAGTAGCATCTTTCTATTTTCCTTTTTCTATTTCTTTCCTTTTCTACTTTGGCTAAATGTTTGGGCACCAAATGAATTTTGTAAAATATGAGATCTAGCCCATGAATCACAGTGCATTATATGCCACTGCAATAAAATGGTTTTGAGTACAAAGGTTTTCATTTGGGATTTTATTTAATTAAAAAGGTATTAACCAACCCTGTTTTTCTACTGTTAGAGTCACTTAGTTAATTTATTAATTGTTGATTACAATTTTAGAATAGTCTCTGTAATATTTGCTATTTATTGAACATTTTAGTCTCTGGATTTGTACAACTTTTATTTTCACTTTTAGTTTGAATTTCCATTGGAGTTTGAATTTGAAAGGGATTTATTACTAATGATGATTAAGCACTGTTGATCCTGATGACATGGCATTATCAACAGGGTGATTACCGTAGCTTAATACATGGGGTGTTACAAATCTCCTCCACTAACAAGAATTCTCGTCCCGAGAATTAAGAGGTAGAAGGAAAAAGTTCGGGGTATTCCGCACGAAGATTATCCTCGCGTTCCCAAGTGGCTTCATCTTCAGTATGATTTGACCACTGCACTTTGAGGAACTTGGTAACCTTCTGACGGGTCCGACGTTCAGCTTCATCGAGAATGCGGATCGGATGCTCCTTATAAGATAGGTCATCTTGCAATTCGAGCACCTCGTGATCCACTGCTCGGTGCGGAGATTCCTTGAAGCATTTACGAAGTTGCGACACATGGAATACGTCGTGGATATGAGAGAATTGCAGCGGCAACTCCAATTTATATGCCACCTGACCACGTCTAGCAATAATGCGAAAAGGACCAATGTAGCGTGGAGCTAGCTTGCCCTTGATTCCAAAATGGTGAGTGCCTTTCATCGAGGTGACTCGCAGATAAGCCTGATCACCAGGTTGATATGTCAAACCCCTTCGTTTGCGATCATAGTTGCTCTTCTGGCGGTCCTGAGCCGCCTTGAGATTTTCCCGGACAATACGGACTTGCTCTTCGGCGTGTTGAATAATATCCGGACCCACGAGCGGTCGTTCCCCAGTTTCTGACCAATTCAGAGGGGTTCGACACTTACGTCCATATAGAACTTCAAAAGGGGCCATTTTCAAGCTGGCTTGATAGCTGTTGTTGTAAGAGAATTCGGCATATGGAAGAGATTCTTCCCACTTCTTACCGAAAGAAATAACACAAGCCCGAAGCATGTCTTCAAGCACTTGATTGACCCGCTCAACTTGGCCTTGGGATTGAGGGTGATAAGCTGAACTCCAGGTAATATGAGTTCCATAGCTATTTGGAAACTTTCCCAGAATTTGGAAGTGAAAAGGCCGCCATGGTCCGAACTAATCTCCTTCGGAATACCATGGAGTGAAACAATTCTGGATATATACAATTCTGCTAACTGGCTAGCAGTGATAGTTTCCTTGACGGGCAGAAAGTGTGCAACTTTAGAAAGTTGGTCGACGATGACAAGAATAGCATCGTGACCCTTCTGTGACCTGGGAAGTCCTGTAACGAAATCCATCTGAACCTTATCCCATTTCCATAGAGGAATAGGAAGTGGTTGCAGAATTCCAGCAGGCTTCTGATGTTCTGCTTTAACGCGACGACACACATCACATTCAGCAACATATCGAGCAATATCCTGCTTCATTTTAGACCACCAGTACCTTTGACGGAGATCACGATACATCTTGGTGCTACCCGGATGAATAGACAGCGGGGTATCATGTGCCTCCTTCATGACCTTGTCAGTCATGAGTTCGAAGCGAGGTACCACAATGCGGTTTCTGAAATACAAGGTTCCATCTTCAGACAGCGAGAAATCCCTGTACTTTTGAAGGTGAAGATCTTTCTTCATGAGATCAATTTCAGCATCTTTAGCTTGCGCATTCTTAACAACTTTCTCAAGATCTGGTTGTATCACAAGGTTATTAAGAGAACTCTGTGGAACAATAAGTAGATTCAGCTTGCGCAGTTCTTCATAAAGACGAGGTTGAGCTCGCCTAACCATGAGGTTGTCGCAATAGGACTTGCGGCTTAAGGCATCAGCCATCACGTTAGCCTTGCCAGGGGTATAGGAAATACCCAAATAATAGTCCGCAATGGCCTCCATCCATCTTTGCTGACGGAGGTTTAGATATGGTTGAGTAAACAAGTACTTCAGACTTTTATGATCCGTGTAGATCTCGCAACGATTACCGAGAAGGTAATGTCGCCACAACTACAATGCATAGATCACAGCAGCTAGTTCTAGATCATGTACCGGATAATTCTCTTCATGTGGGCGCAACTGACGAGAGCCGTAAGCAATCACCTTACGCTCTTGCATTAGGACATAGCCTAATCCTTCACGGGATGCGTCATAATAGATCACAAAGTCTTTACGGGTATCTGGAGGAGATAGTACTGGGGCAGATGTCAGTTTGTCTTTGAGTGTCTGGAAACTTTCCTGACATTTTTCTGTCTATTCAAATTTAACGCCCTTGTGAAGCAGATCAGTCAAAGGCTTAGCAATCTTGGAAAAGTTCTCGACAAATCGACGGCAATAGCTTGCAAGGCCAAGAAAACTTCTCACTTGCTTGACGTTCTTCGGAGGAGTCCAGTCAAGAATAGCCTGAACTCGTTCTGGGTTAACGGCAATGCCATCTTTCGAAATCACATGACCAAGGTAGGTTACTTCAGAAAGCCAGAATTCACACTTGAAGTATTTGGCATACAACTGATGTTCTCGGAGCCTTTCCAGTACTAGACGGAGGTGTTCAGCATGTTCTTCCTTATTCTTTGAATATACCAGAATATCATCCAGATACACCACGATGAACTTGTCGAGGTAATCCATGAAGATGTAATTCATCAGACGGGAGAATGTGGCTGGAGCATTTGTTAGGCCAAATGACATGATGGTGTACTCGTAAGAGCCATAGCGAGTAACAAATGCAGTCTTCGGAATATCCTCTTCACGAACACGGATCTGATGATAACCCAACCTCAAGTCGAGTTTAGTAAACACCGATGATCGATCAACTTGCTGGATCCTACTCTCCATGTGCACTCTGATGTAGAATCCGGTCTTATCGAATGACAACTCGGAGAGAAAGGTTAAACAAAACAATGGAAAGGAAAATGATTATCAGACTAATCAGATCAATATCAGGGAAATCGCACAGATATCCAGCTCTCCGGGTGGACGAGAATTACGAGATCCTAAGTGTCGGCGTTAGTAAACTTTTTAACCCGAATAGGAGAGAGATCAGAGTCCCAGAGTAAAGGTCGAGGAGTAAAAGATCCTAATACCACCCAATTGGCGACGTGGGCCCATAACCCACACAGCCAAGTTAGTAAAACAGTTTTCGGTTACTAGACTCAACTTCGGCCAAGGAGTTGGAAATGGGGATCCTACAGGCAGTCGGCTCTGATACCAACTTGTGACGCCCCCGGCTCATTCATGCACTAATCATACATGCAAATGCACACGATCAAGCCTAAGGACTCACGGGAAGATATCACAACACAACTCTAAAACATAAATAAAGTCATACAAGCTTTATATTACAAGCCAGGGGCCTCGAGGGCTCCTATACATAAGCTTGCGTACAAGCATCAGCGGAAGCATCAGATATCTGAGTACAGATATGAAACAGAAACATAAATAGAAAGGCCTTTAGAAAGGCGGGGCAAAATAAAACACTACGATCGAAAGGCATAGGCCTCCTGCCTGGGACCCACCGATCCTACTCCTGGTCGTCAGTCAACTCGTAGAAGTATCCATCCTCTGCGTAGTAGTAGTAGTCGATCGACGGGGCATCTGTCTCAGGGGCTCCGTCATCTTGGTCACTTCAAACTGATATGGGGAGAAAAGGAAAACAAAGCAACCGTGAGTACTCAGAAGTACTCAGCAAGCAAGGATCTACACTACATATGCAACATTTTCAAGGGAAGGCTGTATATGTGGACTGGGCTGTAGAAATGCCAGAATATAGAGAAGGCCTAGTCCTATCGAAGACTAGCATCTTCAGAGGTCTTGCAGCATTAGAAGAGTGTAGACAGTACCATATAATGTAGCAGTATCATTAAGTCTCAACCTCACCCAGAGATCCTTTCTCGACTCCCTGCGAGAAAGCAATCCCAGAGCCATACAGTCATCAACCTCGTCCGGAGATCCCTTCTCGACTCCCTGCGAGAAGCAATCCCAGAGCCTCATATCCAGGTCTCATCTCAACTTCCAGCTGTATCGATTGGGATACAACTCCGAGTGTCCTTTACCGTAGGACCGGCTATCGATAGAAGTTATCTTCCCTGCAGGGGTGCACCAACTTACCCAACACGCTCGATTAACTCTGGCCGGACACACTTTCCTGGGTCATGTCCGACCTCGGCCAAACGATACACTGCAACCCTACCTACAGCTCAGCAGAGAGGTCCCCGCCGGTCTACATCCTAAGCGCTCAAGGGTCTTGGGCCATCGCCCTGTGCACTCCGGGTCATTGCGAGCAGGGTGAAGCTAGGCACCAGGAGGGCGCCGGTCCGTCCCGACCGCAAGTTGAACTAGACGTCTGACAGAGCTTTTGGCTGATGCTACGATGCAGAACGCCCATACTATGCCCATGTGATGGTTATTGCTATCAGGCCAGAGGCCTGCTCGGATCAAATATCCAAATCGTTAGTACCTTGGGCTTGCGGTAATGAGCAGAGACTCACGAAAGATGTGACCCCATAGCCCCGTCTCGAGGACTTGCGGCAAGGGCCAAGAATGCCCGGCCGCGCCTCGTATTCATCACTCGGGCACCACACAGGCACCCGTCTTCACAACACTCGCCTCTTAGGCGCACGCGGGTACCCCTCAGGGTCGACCCGCCTATCCATGTAACAGTGTAAAGTCCAAGTATCCGTGTGTCCATAACATCAGAGGAATACGAGGTATCACCCTCGTTGGATTCCTACTCGATGTATCCGTCAAGGTAAACTCGGAGGAATCACCCTCACTGGGTTCACACTTGAGGTGTTGTACGACGGCGTCGTTATCGGAAGCGGTGAAGGAGGAATCACCCTCGATGACCACGACCAAATAGCTACTCTACAGAGTTAACATCAGAAGTGCTACAAGAGGTTTCACCCTCGGCACTCGATATTAACGCTGCAGTGTCGTTACAACTAAGGGGGGTGATGTGCGGTGTAGGGGCCTGATCTTCAATCCCGTTGATCGGGTCTTCGGATAATCCAGCGGGGCAATCGGGATAAGTGGGGTCACTGATAGGCCTCTACCCAGCCTAAACTAAGCAGTTTAGGATATGCAGGTAATTATCAACAGCAGGTTACAATAAACAGGCTATGCATCAGAATAGGTAAAGCAGTAGCAGCAACAATTCTAATGCAAGCATGAGAAAATAGAATGGGCAATATCGGGATGATCAAAGGGGGGGGGGCTTGCCTGGTTGCTCGGCGGCAAGGGCAAAGTCGTCAATGGTGGCGTCAGTCTTCAGGACATCGTCAGCGGTCTCGGGGTCTAGCGAATAGGAAGAGGGGGAAGAAACAGTAAATACTAGCAAAAAGATGCATGACAATACGATACACGGTGCTAGGGGTGACCTATCGTAGTGCTACACGACATAGGTGAAGGGGGAATAACATCCGGGAAAGTTTCCCCGAAGTTGCATTTTCGGACAGGCGAACCGGAGGGGAAAAGTCCCATGTTCAGGTAGTTAGAGACGTGCGACGAACGAACAGACCGCGTTTTCGGGTTCGTCTCGTCGTTCTGAGCAACTTTCAGGTACAAATTATTTTCATCGGAATTACGGATTAAAAGATATGATTTTCTAAACTTTTTATTAATTTCTGGAATTATTTAACTATTTAAAATCGAATTATCCAAAACAGTACAAGGATGACATCAGCATGACGTAATGATGACATCAGCAGTCAACTCTGGCTGACCAGAGTCAAACCTGACGTGTGGGGCCCACATGTCATTGAGACAGAGGCATAATTAGTGTTAATTTAACTAAGTTAGGTTATTTAGGGGGGGTGGGGCCTACTGTCAGTGTCTAATTTGCTGATTAATTATAATTAACACTTTTATTTAATTTTAAATCTATTTAAACTGGCGGGGCCTCCATGTCAGTGGCGGGGCCAGCCTAGTCAGCGGCTGACCCGGTCAACTGGGGCCAGCCGGGCCCGCTGGCAGCGGCACAGAGGCGGCCACGTTAGCGCCGTCGCCGGAGCAACTCCGGCGGCCAAATCCACGGCGGGGAGCGACGAGGCAGCGCCGGAAATCGCCTACAGGGGGCCTCTGGACCCGTGCGATGGCGCGTTCGAACAAGGGCGTCGAGCCGCGACGAATGGTGGCCATGGCAGGGGCTGCGGGGGTCGGGTTTGACTGCGGCGAGCTCACAATCGGGCGCCGGAGTACGGTGGTTGTACGAGACGGAGCTACGGGGCACGGCGAGGTTCGCGGATGGGCGCGTTGGCTTCCTAGGGATCTCAGGAGCACGGCGGTGTCACCGGTTCGAGCGGAGGAGCTCGGACGCGAGCGCTCGGACGGCAATGGCGGACGGCGGAGCACGGTTACGTTGGGAGCTCGCCGGCGAGCGCGTGAGGGCCCAGAGAGAGAGGGAGAGGGAAGGAGGGCTCACAGGAAGCCGTAGGGAGGTGGCAGCGGGCTCGGGGAGGGCTTGCCGGAGCGACACGAGGCGGCGGAGTCCGGCGGGGCAGAGGAGGAAGACGAGATCGGGGCGGTGTCGCGGGGCCGTTCCGGTTCACGTGGCTCGGTGGAGAGGGAGAGGGGGTCTGGGTGGAGCCCATGGGCCAGTCGATGGAGCTCGGCGGTAGCGGTCGCCGCTCCTACGGCAGGGACATGGCGGCGGTGGCGCTCGAGCAAGGGGGGGGGGGGGGGATGGATACAGAGGAGGAGAGGGTGAGCGAGGGGGAAATAGAGGAGCAAGGGGGGTGCGCGGGGTCCTTATCCCTCCAACGGCGGGCGCGGAGCCGCTGTCGAGCAGCGGGAGAGGGGGGGGCCAGCGCGCGCGACGCGGTGCGGGCGACAACGCGACGAGGTGAGCAGGAGGTTGAAGGTGGTGCGGGGTGGGCCGGGCCTGCACTACTGCTTCGGGCCGAGGTAAGTGCACAGTAGCATCTTTCTATTTTCCTTTTTCTATTTCTTTCCTTTTCTACTTTGGCTAAATGTTTGGGCACCAAATGAGTTTTGTAAAATATGAGATCTAGCCCATGAATCACAGTGCTTTATATGCCACTGCAATAAAATGGTTTTGAGTACAAAGGTTTTCATTTGGGATTTTATTTAATTAAAAAGGTATTAACCAACCTAATTTTCTACTGTTAGAGTCACTTAGTTAATTTATTAATTGTTGATTACAATTTTAGAATAGTCTCTGTAATATTTGCTATTTATTGAACATTTTAGTCTCTGGATTTGTACAACTTTTATTTTCACTTTTAGTTTGAATTTCCATTGGAGTTTGAATTTGAAAGGGATTTATTACTAATGATGATTAAGCACTGTTGATCCTGATGACATGGCATTATCAACAAGGTGATTACTGTAGCTTAATACATGGGGTGTTACAGACTGCAGCAAACATGTGAGTTTATCATAGCTCTCTGTAAGCCGGCTCTCACGTGACATAAGCCACCGTTTTAACCTTGACGAGTTCAGGGTCTTATTTAAAAGATTGACTGTCAAGAGTACGGCGGGTCACCTGGCGGACTAGCAAGTCGCAAACAGGCAGGTTTAACCCAGTTATGGCATGGAAGCCGGTCAAGTGGGTATGAAATCTATACTCATTGAGTAGGAAGCCCCCAAGCGACCTATGGCATGAAAGCCGATCAAGAGGGTAAGAATAGCTATGCTCATTGAGCAGGAAGCCCCCAAATGACCTATAATATGGCATGGAAGCCGATCAAGAGGGTAAGAATAGTTATGCTCATTGAGCAGGAAGCCCCCAAGTGATCTATAATATGGCATGGAAGCCGATCAAGACGGTAAGAATAGCTCTGCTCATTGAGCAGGAAACCCCCAAGTGACCTATAATATGATAAGTCAATAAGGTAGGATACCCATGTTTGAACCATGCATCATGGCAGCAAGTTCTCTTTGGCAACCTTTAATTTTTTTTGAGAACTCAAACTTGCGAGAGATGATTTCCTCTTGAACCGGATGTTGAATCAAATATTGAGAGCTCAAGACTTTGGGAGAGAACGATTTCTCTTTGAGCCGGATTTTGAACTGGAATCTTTTCTGATAACCCGGAATCTTTCTTTTGAGCCGGAACTTTCTGATTGCTTGGCACTATTTAAGCCAAAAAATTTCTGATAGCCTTTAAACTTTCGCCAATGTGGAAGTAGTCCCCGAGACCGGGTTTTTTTCCCTCCAATGACCCGGGGTTCTTGAATTTGCTGAAACTTGCAAAATTTGCTGAGTCATGTCTGTGTAGCCCCCGAGTCTTAAGACGACTCGAGGAGTTGGCTTGAGATTCTCCATACTTGACCGTGATATAAACCGCCATATAATTGAACAGCGGAACACTGGAATGTGTTGAAGCTGGAGGCAAGGTGGCGAGTTCATGATCTTCGCAACACTCATTGTATATCTTTGGCGTTGATAATGCGATGTGAATCCACGGAAGGTTGAGGTCGACCGCGGCAGATTATAAATGATCCCGTATGAGTTGTATCAGTAATCCGATCAACGGCTCATCTCAGCTGGTTGTTGAAGTTAACCAAAACGGCAATGGCGGCTACTTGTGCACCTATCCATTGAGCCATCCGGTGGAGGCTGATAATATATTATGATCTGCTCTAGAGTTGTTGGAATAGACCGAACGACAGGGTGGCGACTTGCGCATGTCCGTTGGGCAGCTTGTGTGAGCAGACGTGGCTCTGATTTGTTGATATATATGCAGGAGTCGACCGCGGCACTTAGAAGACGGCGCGGGCGCGTGAGTCGGCCGTGGCTTTATAAAACCGTGGGAACGGGCGAGTCAGTCATGGCGTCGTAAGCCGCGCGGACGGCCGAGTCAGCCGCGTCGTGTTGATGTAGACTGGAACGCGGGGATGGCCGCTTGCATGCGTGTCCGTCGAGCGGCGTGGCACGGACGAACGCCAGTGCAAAATAATGTCAATGTTCTCCGTACCCGCGGTATAAGCCACTTTTGTAGTGAATAATTGTCCTGCATATAAAAATACACAGATCAAAGTAACTGTTGTTTGATGAAAACAATATGTACTAAAAATAGATAGATAGAAAAGATAGCACCTGGTATCTTTTGTCGGATGAACGTGGATACTAGGGATAAAAAACATATCAAATGTCTGATGTGGCCCTAGCACCGTAGCCCATGTTCTTTTATACGATGACAAACGAGTTGCGGCACTTGTACTTGTAGCCCTAGCAGCCGATCCTCTCTTTCTTTTTTCTTTCTTTATCTGATTCTCTTCAGGCATCTGGTCGCATCTGTTAAGGAGCAAGCAGAAGCAGAGGCCAGCACACGTGGGGCGGGTTTCGACCGGGGCAGGTTAGCGAGGCGCAGCGGTGGATACGGCCGCAGCAAAGGAGGCGCTGGGCGGAGCCGTGCAGGACGGCGCGGGAGGCGGTCGTGATAGAGGGGCGGACGGCGAGGCCCGACGGCCCAGGGGCGTCGGCAGGAGGCTTGAGGGGCCGAGACAGCTCTCCTGTGGGTCACGGCGACGGTGAGGCTGCACGGCGACTCAGAGCAGAGGTGAGGCAGCTCGGCCATAACACTGCAACGGTGGCGGCTTGAGAGGAAATTGATGCGGCAGCATCTTAGAGGCAGCATGGCGGCTATGGGCCGTCGGGGGGGGGGGGGGGGGGGGCTCGTCCGCGGTGGCGGAGGCACGGCGACTTAGAGATGGAGACGCGCGGGAGGCCGATGTTGTTGAGGCAGCCGGGTCGCGGGGTCAGGGCGGCTCAAGACTGCGGGGGTCCCGACGGCGGCTTTGGCGAAGAGGGCGAGTCGAGGCCGCGGCTATGGAAGGCGGGCGCGCGGCGGCTGAAGCAAGGCAGAGCGCGGCCGTGACGGCTCGTCAAAGCGAGTGCTGTGGGGGCAGACGTGAGTCACAACGATAGCTCGTCGGGGTGGCTCGAAGGCGACTTGCGCGGGGCCAGCGTGTCACGACGTGGGAGGGACGACCGGGTCTTGGAGAGGCGACAATGGGCATAATGGGCATGACTGAGCCAGCCACGGCAGCGGAAACGCGGTGGGCTAGAGGCTCGACCGGTGACTTGAGGACAACGGCGAGTAGAACCATGGTGACGGGGCGGCTTGGAGGCCGGAACGGCTCGACAGGCGAGTGAGGTCGCGAGGTGGCTCGATGGCTGCTGTGAGGCAAGGCTCCGGCGGCGGCTCAGCGCAAGCGAGGCCACAGCGGCGAGGCGTCAGGATCGGCCCGAGGCGAGGCGAGGGCTGATGACCCACAAGTATAGGGGATCTGTCGTAGTCCTTTTGATAAGTAAGAGTGTCGAACCCAACAAGGAGCAGAAGGAAATGACAAGCGGTTTTCACATGATTACTTATAACAAGACTTCACCCATGTTCTCAGGAACAAACATAACTACTCACAAAGCATATTCATGTTCATAATCATAGGGGTATTGAATAGCATTAAGGATCTGAACATATGATCTTCCACCGAATAAACCAACTAGCATCAACTACAAGGAGTAATCAACACTACTAGCAACCCACATGTACCAATCTGAGGTTTTGAGGCAAAGATCGGATACAATAGATGAACTAGGGTTTGAGAGGAGATGGTGCTGGTGAAGATGTTGATGGAGATTGACCCCCTCTCGATGAGAGGATCGTTGGTGATGACGATGGCTTCGATTTCCCCCTCCCGGGGGGAAGTTTCTCTGGCAGAACAGCTCCGCCGGAGCCCTAGATTGGTTTTGCCCAGGTTCCGCCTCGAGACGGCGGCGCTTCATCCCGAAAGCTTCTTTCTGATTTTTTCCAGGTCAAAACACACCATATAGCAGAAGATGGGCATCGGGGGCCTTCCAGGTGGGCCACAAGGCAGGGGGGCACGCCCAGGGGGGTAGGGCGCACCCTCCACCCTTGTGGTTGCCTGGTGGGTCCCCTCTGGTATTTTCTTTGCCCAATATTTTTTATTAATTCCAAAATGACTCTCCATAAAGTTTCAGGGCTTCTGGAGTTGTGCAGAATAGGTCTCTAATATTTGCTCCTTTTCCAGTCCAGAATTCCAGCTGCCGGCATTCTCCTTCTTTATATAAACCTTGTAAAATAAGAGAGAAAAGGCATAAGTATTGTACTATAATGTGTAATAACAACCCATAATGCAATAAATATCAATATAAAAGCATGATGCAAAATGGACGTACCAACTCCCCCAAGCTTTGACCTCGTTTGTCCTCAAGCGAAAGCCGAAATCGAAAAATATGTCCACATGTTTAGAGATAGAGGTGTCGATAAAATAAAAATGGACATGAGGGCATCATGATCATCTTTAGAACAGCAACAAATATTGTCATATAATTTCTTATGCCAAAGTAACAATTCATTCACAAGGTAAAGCATGAATCGGAAATTTCATTGAAAACTAACAAACTATGATCTCAGTCATTGAAGCAATTGCAATTTATCATAACATCGGAAAGAGTCAATTCAAGAGCTTATCAGCAAGTTCACATACTCAACTATCATTTAATCTTTCACAATTGCTAACACTCACGCGATACTTATTGTTTCGAAGCCTTAGTCCGACATAGAGAAAGATGGGGGCTTATAATTTTGCCTCCCAACCTTTTACCTCAAGGGTAATGTCAACAATAATACTTTATGATAACCTACATCCGAGTGGATATATATATCTGGATCCTTCTCCAACACATAGTGCTTGCCAAAAGAAATAAGTGTAAAAAGGAAAGGTGAAGATCACCATGACTCTTGTATAAGGGTAGAAGATAAAAGTAAAAGATAGGCCCTTCGCAGAGGGAAGCAGAGGTTGTCATGCGCTTTTATTGTTGGATGCACAAAATCTTAATGCAAAAGAACGTTTCTTTATATTGCCGCTTGTGATAAAGAACTTTATTATGCAGTCCGTCGCTTTTATTTCTTCTATATCACAAGTTCGTATAAAGCTTATTTTCTTCACACTAATAGATCATACATATTTAGAGAGCAATTTTTATTGCTTGCACCGATGACAACTTACTTGAAGGATCTTACTCAATCCATAGGTAGGTATGGTGGACTCTCATGGCGAAACTGGTTTAAGGGATGTTTGGATGCACAAGTAGTAACTCTACTTGGTGCAAAGGATTTGGCTAGCATAAGAGGGAAAAGCAAGCTCAACATGTTGGAGGATCCAAGACACTATAACTTCTATTCAGATATAAGAACACTTAACCCATTATGTTGTCTTCCTTGTCCAACATCAACTTTTTAGCATGTCATATTTTAATGAGTGCTCACAATTACAAAAGATGTCCAAGATAGTATATTTATATGTGAAACCTCTCTTTCTTTATTACTCCCTATTAATTGCAACAATGACCAAAACTATGTTTGTCAACTCTCAACAACTTTTATTCATCATACACTTTATATGTGAAGTCATTACTCTCCATAAGATCATTATACGATCTTTTTATTTCTTTTTATTCTTTCTATTATTTATTCCCTCAAGATCATAGCAAGAAAGCAAAGCCCTAGACTCAAAACTATTCTTTATTATATAACTCAGACTCGATTACATAGAGGGAACATAAAGCAAAACTCAAGGCTAGATCATACTAAAACTTTATTCTACTAGATCAAGATACAACCAAAAGGATCGAACTAAGAAAAACGGTAAAAGTAAAGGTGTGATGATGATGCGATACTGGGGCACCTCCCGCAAGCTTGGCAGTTGCCAAGGGGAGTGCCCATACCCATGTACTTATGTCTCTTTCTTCGGGGGTGGTGATCCAATATTCTTGGCAATAATACCCTTCAGAATATGATTTGCTTCCTCGAGCTTATTAACTTGCTGTTTGAGATCCATAATTTCCTTATGAAGCTTGCCTGTGACGGCTAGAGCTCCGATCACCCATGGATGCTTGCTGGCTGCGGGAGAAAAAGCAACACTCTTTTTCATGTTATCATAAGAGAGAAATCGAGCATTAGGAGGTATGACCGAATCCAGTATTGCTGAGCCCTGAAGCTCCTCAAGCAGAACTCCTGGTTGAAGGCGAGAAGTATCCTCTTGGTCTTTCTCCATGGCGTCTATTCTTTTGAGGTCGGCCTCCATTTCTTCCTCCGTGGACCATCCAAAGGGTGCAGCATGGCTGTAGGCCCTCGGATCCTATGCCGGGTGAGAGACACGACTCTCCCCGACCGACTCTTGCGAGGACATCTTGCTCCGAATCTACTGCGAAAATAGCTAAACACAAAAACAAAAGACTTTGCCATGGTAAGGTGGTCAAAACCTTCGGGAGATTATATAATGAATTTTTACCGACCAAAAGAAGTATTATGCAAGAAAACAGAGTTCGGAGGGCACACGAGGTGGCGGCAAGGGTGGGGGGCGCGCCCAGGGGGGTAGGGCGCGCCTCCCTGCCTTGTCGCTTCCTCGTGTACTTTTCGGACTACTTTTAATTTTCCTAATTTTTAAAATATTCCAAAACGGAGAAAAATTGCCATTAAAACAGTTTTGGAGTCGTTTTACTTACCGTACCACATACCTATTCCTTTTCGGAGTCTGAAACGTTCTGGAAAGTGTCCCTTATGTACTCCTCCGGTGTTACGGTTTTGATAATATTCGTCTCGACATTTATGGGAGTACCTAAAATATAATGTTTGATTCTTTGACTGTTTACCACCTTCGGGTTAGTACCTTCGGTATTGTTGATCTTGATGGCACCGGAGCGATAGACCTCCTCGATAATGTAAGGACCTTCCCATTTAGAGAGAATCTTTCCTGCAAAAAATCTTAAACGAGAGTTGTATAGCAAAACATGATCACCTACATTAAACTCACGCTTTTGTATGCTTTTGTCATGCCATCTTTTAATTTTTCTTTAAACAACTTGGCATTCTCATAGGCTTGGGTTCTCCATTCATCAAGTGAGCTAATGTCAAATAACCTATTTTCACCGGCAAGTTTGAATCATAGTTGAGCTCTTTAATAGCCCAATAAGCCTTATGTTCTAGTTCAAGAGGTAAGTGACATGCTTTTCCATAAACCATTTTATAAGGAGACATACCTATAGGGTTTTTATAAGCAGTTCTATAAGCCCATAATGCATCATCAAGTTTCTTAGACCAATTCTTTCTAGATCTATTAACAGTCTTTTTCAAAATCAATTTAATCTCTCTATTGCTCAATTCTACTTGACCACTAGACTGAGGGTGATATGGAGATGCAATTCTATGGTTGACATCATATTTAGCAAGCATTTTACGAAAAGCACCATGAATAAAATGTGAACCACCATCAGTCATTAAATATCTAGGGACTCCAAACCTCGGAAAAATAACTTCCTTAAGCATCTTAATAGAAGTGTTATGATCAACACTACTAGTTGGAATAGCTTCTACCCACTTTGTAACGTAATCAACAACAACTAAAATATGTGTATACCCATTAGAGGAAGGAAAAGGTCCCATATAATCAAAACCCCAAACATCAAATGGTTCAATAACAAGTGAATAATTCATAGGCATTTCCTGACGTCTACTAATATTGCCAATTCTCTGTCATTCATCACAAGACAAGACAAACTTATGGGCATCCTTGAAGAGAGTAGGCCAATAAAAACCGGATTGCAATACCTTGTGTGCAGTTCTATCTCCAGCATGGTGTCCTCCATAAGCTTCGGAGTGGCACTTGCATAGGATCTGTTCCTGTTCATGCTCAGGTACACAACGTCTAATAACACCATGTACTCCTTCTTTATAAAGGTGTGGGTCATCCCAAAAGTAATGTCTTAAATCATAGAAAAACTTTTTCTTTTGCTGGTATGTGAAACTAGGTGGTAAAAATTTAGCAACAATGTAATTAGCATAATCAGCATACCATGGAGTATTACGAGAAGCATTTATGACAACTAATTGCTCATCAGGAAAGCTATCATCAATAGGCAGTGGGTCATCGAGAACATTTTCTAACCTAGACAAGTTGTCTGCAATGGGGTTCTCAGCTCCCTTTCTATCAATAATATGCAAATCGAATTCTTGCAGTAAGAGAACCCATCTAATAATTCTAGGTTTAGCATCTTTCTTTTCCATAAGGTATTTAATAGCAGCATGATCAGTGTGAACAGTTACTTTGAAATCAACAATATTAGATCTGAAATTATCACAAGCAAAAACAACTGCTAAAAATTCTTTTTCAGTAGTAGCATAATTTCTCTGGGCACTGTCTAGAGTTTTACTAGCATAGTGAATAACATTCAATTTCTTATCAACTCTTTATCCTAGAACAGCACCAACAGCATAATCACTAGCATCACACATAATTTCAAAGGGTAGATTCCAATCAGGTGGTTGAACAATAGGTGCAGAAATCAAGGCTTTCTTAAGTATTTCAAATGCTTCTACACAATCATCATAAAAAACAAAAGGAACATCTCTTTGCAAGAGATTAGTGAGAGGCCTAGAAATTTTAGAGAAGTCTTTAATAAACCTCCTATAGAAGCCAGCATGACCAAGGAACTTCTTATACCTTTGATATCTTTAGGACACGACATCTTTTCAATAGCATCTACTTTAGCTTTATCAACTTCAATACCTCTTTCAGAAATTTTATGCCCCAAGACAATACCTTCATTAACCATAAAGTGGCACTTCTCCCAATTCAAGACAAGATTAGTTTCTTCACATCTCTGCAAAACTTGATCAAGGTTGCTTAAGCAATCATCAAAAGAAGTTCCGTAAACGGAGAAATAATCCATGAAAACCTCAACAATATTTTCACAAAAGTCAGAGAATATAGCAGTCATACATCTTTGAAAGGTAGCAGGTGCATTGCATAAACCAAAAGGCATACGTCTATAAGCAAAGGTACCGAAAGGGCAAGTAAAAGTGGTCTTTTCTTGGTCCTCTTTTGACACAGGTATTTGAGAAAAACCAGAATAACCATCTAGAAAGCAAAACTGTGTATGTTTGGATAGTCTTTCTGGCATTTGATCAATAAAAGGTAGAGGGTAATGATCTTTTCTAGTAGCTTTGTTTAACTTGTGAAAATCAATTACCATTCTATAGCCTGTAACAATTCTTTGTGGAATCAACTCATTCTTATCATTAGGAACAACAGTAATACCTCCCTTCTTAGGGACACAATGAACAGGACTTACCCATCTACTATGAGCAATAGGATAAATTATACCTGCATCCAGAAGCTTTAATATTTCATTTCTTACCATTTCCTTCATCTTAGGATTTAACCGTCGTTGGTGATCAATGACTGGTTTAGCATCAGGCTCCGTATTAATTTTGTGCTGACATAGAGTGGGACTAATACCCTTAAGATCATTAAGAGTATATCCAATAGCGGCACGGTGCTTCCTCAGAGTTTTCAATAATTTCTTTTCTTCATGCTCTGTAAGGTTAGCACTAATAATAACAGGATATATCTTCTTTTCATCAAGATAAGCATATTTCATAGTATCAGGTAATTGTTTAAGCTCAAACACAGGATCCCCCTTGGGTGGAGGAGGATCTCTAAGGATTTCAACAGGCAAATTATGTTTCAAAACAGGCATTTGATTAAAGAATATTTCATCTAACTCCTTTCTTTCATCTAACTCCTTTCTTTCATTCATAAACATATCATTTTCATGATCTAGCAAATATTGTTCTAAAGGATCAGTAGGAGGCACAACAATAGAAACAAGACCAATAATTTCATTCTTACTAGGCAATTCTTTATCATGGGGTTGTCTATGAAATTTAGAGAAATTAAAATCATGAGACACATCCCCAAAACTTATAGTAACAGTTTCTTTCTCACAGTCTATCTTAGCATTAACAGTATTCAAGAAAGGTCTACCAAATATAATGGGACAAAAATTGTGGCACCCCGGCTCATAGAACCACTTTACCAGTGTTTCCAACCCAGAGATCATGTCTTCTGGAAACACTCAACAACTTGGAACAGAACAGAACTGCTCTTTATTGATAATCTTGGGGTACAAGCTCATATTTTACATAGATAGCGAGGCCAAAAGCACTCCCGGTGCTATGACAGTATCTACATTATTTATGAAACATAACAGGGCCTCGGTACTACTGGAGACTTCTATGGCGTAGCGGAACATAGCGGAACTCCAACCACGAGGACACTGCCGTGGTCACAGCCTAGTTAGCATAGCCTGAGCCTTCGGGACCTCTGTCCTCGGCTTCTCATGCATCTGGCATGATACGCCAGGTGAGTACTTTGAATGTACTCACAAGCTCACGGCAACCAGATAATGCAGCAAACAATAGCATGGCAAATAACACGTTAAGTTCTTAAGTGATTCACTTACTGGTTATCAACTTACTCTCTTCCGGGTTGTCCCACAACCCTCGGAATACTTACCGAGTACTTCCGATCATAAGATGAGTTCTTCTCTCATTATTATCACTCTTACGGTTGACCATCTAGTGAGGTCTGGACGGGCTGTCCATTACCGTGGATGCGGCTATTCGAATAGATTTGACACTCTGCAGAGGTTGCACATTTTACCCACACCATGGAGCACCTGACCTCGTGATCCCATTCGGGTGGACCAGCGTTGCTCCAATGAAACCTGCCTGACCCGTGACCCTCCCATCGTACCACCGGCAATCATTCTCACCTGGAGTCAAGCCCTGGGTGGCCCCTGTGTCACCCCATGACACCTGCCACCGTCGTGGCCCAACTAAACTGTCCCAAACGGGGACGCCGGCACAATACTCAACTGGGCTCACAGGGTTATCGCTGTCTACCTGATCAGGGCAGCACGCACGCATAACCCTCCCTAGATGGCGGTACCGGTGAAAGAGCACGGAGCCATACCAAGTCAAGACCGTCCCATACCGGCAAGTGTGGTTGCACGAATAAGCCCGGACAGGTGACTCAAGATCAACTGACTACATTTGTTTAGCAAGCATGAGTTACATTTGTTTAGCAAGCATGAAAGCTATCACAATAGCTCAAGTTATCATCCACCAAGTATTTAATTTGATGTTACCATGAGTTGTTATATAGTAAATGAATGGAAATACTTGATTTAAATATGCAATGCCATTGAAATGCTCATGAAATGGATGTCATGGCTTGCCTTGCTCTGTTGGGTTGCCCAAGAACCCCTGGTCTTCAAATTCACCAAAGTTTCCCTCTGAAAATATTTTTAAATAGCAATTGAAAATGTCACATAACACTGTTTTAATCACTAGAAATTCTGCGAGTGTAAGAAAAATACCAAATTTTACCAGCAATTAAAGGGGTTCAAGACAAACCAAATGCAAAAAGAATCAGTGGATTTGGACTTGTAGATAAAAAGTTATAGCTGGTCAAAGTGCTGATCAGAACTGAAATAAATAGAAAATAGAAATAAAAACAAAAAACCTCCAGCGGCCACGTCGAAGGCGTAAAGGCCGAAGGCGCCTTCACTTACCCCTTCGGGCGCGCACAACTGGGCCGCTGACGGGTGGGGTCTGCTTGGTTTGAAACAAAGAGGGGAAAGAGAGAACAGAGGGAGGCGGGGCTCCGGTGGTCGTCGCCGGTGATGTGGGTGGCGGCGAGGTTGGGCGACCGCGGGGATCGAACGAGCGCACAAATACGAGCACGTACGTACCCGTGGATCGATCGGGGATGGTCAGACGGCGTCGCCCCCTTCTTCCCCGACGGCGGTGGCGTTCGGGGGTCGTCAGAGACGGCTTCCAGCAGCGATTCGCTCGGGCAGGAGGTCGAGGAGCACCAGTGGAGTGGACTGAGCTCGAGGGCACAGTCGGACGAGGCCGGGGTGAGGTGGAGAGGGCTGGTGGCGGAGCTCTACTGGCAGCGGAACTCCAGCGAGATTCGAGACCAGAGGGCCTCTCGGCCGTGGCTCGCTACTCGGGAGGAAGGTTAGGCGATGGTGGAGTGGGTTGAGGAGCTCGGGAGGCTCGTCGGTGCCCTTTTATAGGCGGGGGCGAAGCTTGGTGAGCTCTCTGGATCGGCGGCGACGTGGCTATGCCACTGGAGCAAGGACGGCGAGCTGGCCGTCGCGGCGCGGGGCGAAGAGACGGGAGAAAGCAGGGGCATTTAATGCGCGAAGAGACGGCTCACGAGGAAGACGACGGCGGGGTTGCCACTGTGCCCGCACAGGTGCCACAGTGCGGCGCTGCGGTGGCAGCCGACAAGGGCTTCTCCGATGAGGGGGAAAGGTCTGGAGGGTCTAGGTGGCATGCGGGAACGATGTCGGCACGCTTGGACAAAGTACGGCGACGCGGTGCAGCTGGATGCGTCACCTCAGACGCGGGCGCGGCACAGCGCGCGTGCACTGGCATGCCAGTGGCGTGCTCACCACGGTGCCTGGCGCGTGGTGGCATGTCTGGGGGCTTCTCCCTTGGTAATTTAGTCCACCTGCATGCTTGGTTCGGCTAGGTTCAGACTGGCTCGAAGGGTAGCATCATCTGAAGTTTCTGATAGAAACTTAGAGAGAGATCTAGAGGAGAGCTGAGCTGTGGATGAAGCCAGTGGAGATGTCTAGGATGATCCACTTTGGAAGGACTACAAGCTGACCAACTTTGAGAGAGTTTGGACCATTTTTGAATATAGTTCCTGTGTAAACCACATTCTGGCCCAGAAACTTGATCAGCTTAGTTCACTCACATGGTGGATGTGGTGAAGCTAAATTTTTGTGTGTGGGATTCATTTGGGGTATATGAGATGCCATAAAAACTTTAGCTCAAGGGGAAACCTCCAGGTGGTACTTCCTTCACAGAGGTTCAAAATGAGCAAAAACTTGGCAGAATTTTACTGCTAAAAATTTGTATTGGCCAAGATGATATTTTTGGATATTGTGGCTAGATAGGTCCCCTAGTACCTCAGGGAATTTATTTGGGGAGTTATGAGTTAGGAAAATAAGGGTTGCTTCACAACTGGATTATTCTAGCCAGAGAGAAAATAATTATTCTGGCTATAGTTTAATATTGGGCAAAGGAATATTTTTGAAGATTATGAGGTTGTATGATGATGAGAAGGTGTGGCAAAAATTTGGGATTCTTCTGATCATCAAAACTATAGGTTGCTTCACAACCCATAGTGATGTCATAGCCTCCCAAGGAAGAAAATGAATTATTTGGAAAAGATCAAATATTGAAATTTGATCCAGGAGGGATGTGACAGGGTTTTGGCAAGGTGGTGATGGTTTTGGGTCAAGAGGTTCGAGGATTCATAAGACCAAAGTTACTTGAAAAGATTCAAAAACCATCCAAAATTCAAATAAAGCCAAAAAGGATTTTGAAAAGAAAAAGTTGTCAAAACCAGGGTGTCCCAAACCTACCCCCCTTTGGATGAATCTCGTCCTCGAGATTCGGTTGCTCAGGGAACAAGTATGGGTATGCGGATCTTAGAAAGTCCTCTCTTTCCCAGGTAGCCTCTTCCTCAGTATGATGTTCCCACAATACCTTGTAAAACTTGATCACCTTACTTCTGGTAGTTCTTTCCATTTCATCCAAGATTCTGACAGGTTTCTCTTCTAGGTCAGATCTTTAGTCAGCTCTATCTCACTCATATCTGCTTGCTTGATTGGTGGTGCAATGCACTTCCTTAGTTTTGATATGTGGAACACATCGTGAACGTCAGCCAACTCTGGTGGTAGTTCCAACTGATATGCTACCCTACCCTTCTTTGCAACAACTGGAAAAGGACCGATGTATCTTGGTGCAAGTTTTCCCCGGGTATGAAACCTCTTTACTCCCTTCATGGGGGTTACTTGGAGGTAAGCATACTCTCCGGGCGCAAAGGTCACTTCTCGGTGTTTTGGGTCATAGTAGCTCTTTTGACGGGACTTGGCTGCCCGAAGACGTTCTTGAATATCCTTGACTTGTCTCTCAGCCTCGAGCATCAAGTCCGTGCCAAAAATACGGCTATCTCCTGTCTGAGACCAGTTTAATGGGGTGTGGCACTTCCGCCTGTACAGTGCCTCAAACGGTGACATCTTAAGACTTGACTGATAGCTATTGTTGTAGGAGAATTCTGCATAGGTAGGCTATCCTCCCATTTGGGTCCATGAGTGAGAGCATAGGACCGAAGCATATCTTCCGACATCTGATTTACTCGTTCGGTCTGTCCATCTGTCTGTGGATGATATGCCATGCTATGCTTCAGCATGGTTCCCAAGGCTTGGTGTAATCGTAAGCAGAATGCTGAGGTGAATAGGGAGCCTCTATCTGAGGTGATAGACTTAGGTACTCCATGAAGGCTGGCTATCCGGGACATGTAGAGTTGTGCAAGCTGGTTTGCATTAAAAGTGGTCTTTACTGGAATAAAGTGAGCCACTTTAGTGAGTATATCCACGATGACCCAGATAGCATCATGACCTCTTGTTGACTTGGGTAGTCCAACAATGAAGTCCATGCATATGTCGTCCCACTTCCACTGGGGTACTGGTAAAGGTTGCAGCAGCCCAGCGGGTTTCTGGTGTTCTGCCTTAACTTTGTTGCAAACATCGCAGCAGGCGACATAGTATGCTATATCCCTTCGCATTCCTGGCCACCAAAAGGTTTCTCTTAGGTCTTGATACATCTTGGTGCCTCCTGGGTGGATGGAGTAAACGGACTCATGAGCTTCCCTGAGTATTTGCTGTCTCAGGTTGTCCTGATCGGGCACACATATCCGCTTCTCAAACCACAAGGTGCCTTGGTCATCCACACAGAAAGACTTAGCCTTCCCTTGCTGTATCAATTTCTTGATTTCTTGTATCCCCATATCTGGTTTTTGAGCTTTCTTAATCTCTTCCATAAGAGTTGGGGTAATTTCTAAGGTATCCGGGTTAACTGGGCCGCATAGCACCATATTGAGTTTGGCAAACTCTTCTTGCAACCTGGGGTGGATACTTGCGGTCAGTGTGTTCATGGTGCCTTGTTTTCTACTAAGAGCATCATCAACCACATTGGCCTTTCCCGGATGATAATTTATTCCGAGGCCATAATCCTTGACCAATTCTAGCCATCTTTGCTGTCTGAGATTCAGGTCAGGCTGAGTGAAAATATACTTGAGACTCTTATGGTCCATGTATATTTCACAGCGCTGCCCAATGAGATAATGCCTCCAGGTCTTTAAGGCATGAACCACTGCTGCTAGTTCCAAATCATGCGTGGGATAGTTCTCTTCATGAGGTCGTAGCTGTCGAGATGCATTTGCTACAACCTTTCCTTCTTGCATTAACACGCAGCCGATTCCACACCTGGAAGCATCACAGTATATGTCAAAGCTCTTGTGGATATCTGGAAGAACTAAGACAGGGGCTGTGGTTAGCCTTGTCTTTAGGTCCAAGATACTGCTCTCGCATTCTATTGTCCAAACAAACCGTTGATTTTTCTTCAGCAACTCTGTCAGTGGCTTGGCTATCTTAGAGAAGCCTTCTATGAAGCAACGGTAATAGCCTGCCAATCCCAGGAAACCGCGGACTTCGGTAACTGAGGCTGGTGTTTTCCAGTTCAAAACTGCAGTTACTTTGCTAGGGTCGACGGCTACTCCTTGTTCTGACAGAACATGTCCCAAAAATCCAACCTCTTTGAGCCAGAATTCGCATTTGCTGAACGTGGCATACAGACGATGGGTCCTTAACCTCTCCAAGACAGCACGGAGGTGTTGTTTGTGCTCTTCTTCATCCTTGGAGTATATCAAAATGTCGTCGATGAACACCACTACAAATTTGTCCAGGAAATCCATGAAGACCTTATTCATCATACTCATGAAATAGGCTGGAGCGTTCGTCAGTCCAAACGCCATGACCGTAAATTCGCACGGGCCATACCGGGTGGTGAAAGCTGTCTTAGGGATATCCTCTTTTCTGATTTTCAGTTGATGATATCCCGTTCGAAGGTCAATCTTTGAGAATACCTGGGCCCCATTCAGCTAGTCAAACAAATCGTCGATGTGAGGGAGCGGGTAGTTATTCTTGATAGTGACCTCATTTAGCTGGCAATAGTCTACGCACATTCGCAGACTTCCATCTTTCTTCTTGAAAACAGTACGGGTGATCCCCATGGCGAGACACTTGGACGAATGTACCCTTTCTGTTGTAATTCATCCAACTTCTTATTTAAGTCTACCAGCTCTGGGCTTGGCATACGATAGTATTTCTTGTAAATCGGTGAAGTTCCGGGAATCACCTCAATTGCAAATTCTAGTTCCCAGTCAGGTGGCATCCCTAGTAGTTCCTTAGGAAATACATCCGGGAATTCACAAACTACCGGAATCAAGTTCATATCCGTACCAGTAGCTTGGTATGCCATTCCCTTTCTTGACATCAATTTGCTGGCAAGAAATGTAACTGTCTGTCCTGCCGGGTTAACCAGTGTTACTGTCCTGGTAGCGCAGTTGATGCACACCTGATGTGGTGCCAACCAATCCATCCCTAGTATTATATCCAATCCAGGGGATTCAATGGCAACGAGTGTAGCTGGAAATTTCACTCCATGTATCGAGATTTCCAGACCTTTATATACCAGATTTGTTCTGAGCAGGGAGCCAGGGGATTGTACCACCATGATTTTATCCAAGAGCGAAGGGGAAAATTTGTGCAAGGTGGCAAAACTCTGCAAAATAAACGAATGGGAAGCTCCGGAATCAAATAAAATTACCGCGGGTATGTCGTTAACAGAAAACATACCGAGGACTACGTCTGGTGCTTCGCATGCTTCTTCGGTGGAGATATGGTGGACGCGTCCGTAGTTGAAGTTATGGTTGGGGCGGCGTCCAATAGTGTTGACCTGTGGCTTGAAGTCAGATGGGGGCTTCCCGTTTCTGGCAGGGCACTGCTTGGAGTAGTGTCCGCCTTGGCCACAATTGAAACAAGTGTTGTTGCGGCGACAGTCCTCCAACACGGGTTGTTTGCCAAAGGTCTTGTCCTGGCTGACTGTCTTATTGTTGTTGTTGCCATTGTTCCATGCGGGCTTATATTCGGAGGGGCCCGTCTGCCAAATACATGGCTTCTACGCAAATTGCTCCCGATTGTCCTTCTTGGGTTCAAACTTCCGTTTGCGGTCATCATACCCGGACTTGTGTTCACGCTCTACTATGAAAGCCTTGTTTACCAAAGTTTGGAAGTCCGGAAAGTCCAACATATAGAGTTGACAACGGAGGGCATGATTCAGTCCTCCTAGAAATTGGTCTATCTTCCTTTCTTCAGAAGATACGTCATGGGCAGAGTACCGTGCCAGATTATTGAACTTGTTTAGATACTCTCCCACGGACATATTTCCTTGTGTGAGAGCAAGAAATTCCCTTTGCTTCACCTTCATTATGCCAGTAGGGATATGATACTTGCGGAATGCCTCCTTGAACTTCTCCCAGGAAATATCTTCTTCAGAAGGCCATGTCATCTTGGTGTTGTCCCACCATATAGCTGCTGGCCCTTCAAGGTAATGAGTGACAAAAGGAACCTTATCTGCCTCTTCACATCGAGCTATATCCAGCTTCTTTTCCATTGTCCTTAGCTAATCATCAGCCTCCATCGGGTCCATAGCTTGACCAAAACTGGGTGGCTTAGTGCGTTGGAAGTCAGACAACTTGGAGTATTTCCCATTGTTATTCTGGCCCACCATAGTCTGCATACTCTTCTGGAATTCCATGAGATCCTGGTTTCTTTTCTCTTCGAACATCCTCATGATTTGATCAGTGGTCGGTGCCTGAGGTGGTGGTGGTAAATCTTCCGGTGGTTGTCCTAATTGTCTGGCGGATCGACGAATGGGGGTTCCATCGCCGCCTTGGCTACTACCTCTCTTCATCCTAAATTTGTTCCCATTGCAAAATACCGAATCGATGAGCAACATCCATAGGGGAAACACAGTAACATGACACCTAAAGAAAGTTTATGAAAAAGAGGCGAATAAAGCAAACAACATAATTATACAAGATAACCCAACATCATACATGGCAAGCTAGTAGGGAAATATCATGACTAGACTGCTCATACGGCAGTTGACATATGAGAAGATGCATGCACTAAAACTCAGGCCTCCATTCTAGTGGCGCGGGTGGCATGAACACTGCCCAACTGAAGACTCCTCGTCATCTAATCCTGAGTCGGAATCAGAACTGATGATGTGGATCGCATCCTCCGGATTAAAGGAAACACGACGACGCTACTGAGATGGTTCTCCTTCCGGGGAAGTAGGAGCACGACGTCTCAGCATCGGAGCAGCTGGAGTAGCTAGGAGCGTGGCCCACTCTGCCGGGGTCTCACGTCGGCTACCAGAAGAAAGGCCTGGTGGGGTAGTGGAGCTAGAAGGAGTATCAAATGTACGGGGAGCTGGAACTGGCGGTGGATGCACAGGTGGAAATATAGGATAAGGCAGAGATGATGCGATAGTCACAGCTGCAAGTGCCCCTTGGACATGAGACAGCTCCTCTGACAAGGAAACGATCATACGGTAACTGGCATTCAAATAACGAGATAGAACACCCATAGCACGATCACTCGCCGGGTCAACAGGTGCGAAAATGACTCGCCTTGTCGCAGGTTACAGGGTGGGATAGTGAAAGAAACCGGGATGAGTCTGCATCTCGACCTCGTAGAAGCGCAAGTCAGTAAGAGCCTCCATCGCGGCAAACTGGATCGCCAGCTCCGGAGTTGAAGCCGTTTCGCCCTTAGAAGAGCGAGAATAGCTACCAATGTCCGAGCTCACGGTCATAAAAGCCTCCGCGTGATACTCATACACTGACTCGGCAAGCTGCTCTCGGAACACCTGGTACACTGGATCTTCGCCGTTGGGATACAGCCGAAGCCAGACGCTACGGAGCAGTACAGGAAAAGTGAACGGTGCTGGCTCAAGATGGTAGTGGTACGGAACTGGTGCCATCTACACTCACAATGCCAACGGTTAGTAAAACAATGGATCATGATGCATGCTATGCAACAATCAAATGCAGCAATCAGGATGCACACTCAAACCCTACACTACTCGTGGTTTCTAGCGTAGGCTAACTAGGGTGTCCTACGGTCAGCACGGCTCTGATACCAAGCGTTGTGGCACCCCGGCTCAGTGAACCGGTTTACCAGTGTTTTCAACTCAGAGATCATGTCTTCTAGAAACACTCAACAACTTGGAACAGAACAGAACTGCACTTTATTGATAATCTTGGGGTACAAGCTCATATTTTACGTAGATAGCGAGGCCAAAAGCACTCTCGGTGCAATGACAGTATCTACATTATTTATGAAACATAACAGGGCCTCGGTACTACTGGATACTTCTATGGCGTAGCGGAACATAGCGGAACTCCAACCACGGGGACACTGCCGTGGACACAGCCTAGTTAGCATAGCCTGAGCCTTCGGGACCTCTGTCCTCGACTTCTCCTGCATCTGGCATGATACACCAGGTGAGTACTTTGAATGTACTCGCAAGCTCATGGCAACCAGATAATGCAGCAAACAATAGCATGGCAAATAACACGTTAAGTTCTTAAGTGATTCACTTACTGGTTGTCAACTTACTCTCTTACGGGTTGTCCCACAACCCTCGGAATACTTACCGAGTACTTCCGATCATAAGATGAGTTCTTCTCTCATTATTATCACTGTTACGGTTGACCATCTAGTGAGGTCTGGACGGGCTGTCCATTACCGTGGACGCGGCTATTCGAATAGATTTGACACTCTGCAGAGGTTGCACACTTTACCCACACCATGGAGCACCTGACCTCGTGATCCCATTCGGGCTGACCAGCGTTGCTCCATTTTTGAATATAGTTCCTGTGTAAACCACATTCTGGCCCAGAAACTTGATCAGCTTAGTTCACTCACATGGTGGATCTGGTGAAGCTAAATTTTGGTGTGTGGGATTCATTTGGGGTATATGAGATGCCATAAAAACTTCAGCTCAAGGGGAAACCTCTAGGTGGTACTTCCTTCACAGAGGTTCAAAATGAGCAGAAACTTGGCAGAATTTTACTGCTAAAAATTTGTATTGGCCAAGATGATATTTTTGAATATTGTGGCTAGATAGGTCCCCTAGTACCTCAGGGAATTTATTTGGGGAGTTATGAGTTAGGAAAATAAGGGTTCCTTCACAACTGGATTATTCTTGCCAGAGAGAAAATAATTATTCTGGCCATAGTTTAATATTGGGCAAAGGAATATTTTTGAAGATTATGAGGTTGTATGATGATGAGGAGGTGTGGCAAAAATTTGGGATTCTTCTGATCATCAAAACTATAGGTTGCTTAACAACCCATAGTGATGTCATAGCCTCCCAAGGAAGAAAATGAATTATTTGGAAAAGATCAAATATTGAAATTTGATCCAGGAGGGATGTGACAGGGTTTTGGCAAGGTGGTGATGGTTTTGGGTCAAGAGGTTCAAGGATTCATAAGTCCAAAGTTACTTGAAAAGATTCAAAAACCATCCAAAATTCAAATAAAGCCAAAAAGGATTTTGAAAAGAAAAAGTTGTCAAAACCAGGGTGTCACAAAAATCATCTTGTGGGAAACCAAGAACAAGAAAATTAGTAGGGTATTTTATTTTCCCACACAAGACTTCAACATCTCTAACAATCCCAATTGGTGATATAGTATCTCTATTGGCAAGCTTAATAGTAACATCAATATCTTCTATTTCAGCAGGTGCAATATCATTCATAATTTCTTGATATAAGGTATAAGGAATTGCACTCACACTAGCACCCACATCACATAAACCATGATAACAATGATCTCCTATTTTAACAGAAACAACAGGCATGCCAACAACAGGTCTATGCTTATCTTTAATATCAGGTTTAGCAATTCTAGCAGCTTCATCACAGAAATAAATAACATGCCCATCAATATTATCGACCAAGAGATCTTTAACCATAGCAGTACTAGGTTCAACTTTAATTTGTTCAGGGGGTGTAGGTGTTCTAATATTACTCTTACGAACCACAGTTGAAGCTTTAGCATGATCCTTTATTCTAACACGAAAAGGTGGTTTCTCAATATAATCAGTAGGAACAATAGGATCTACATTATAAGTAATAGTTTCTTCTTCAGCTTTAATAGGTTCTACTACTTTTACTTTAATGGGAGGATGATATTTAAACCACTTCTCCTTAGGGAGATCAACATGAGTAGCAAATGATTCACAAAAGGAAGCTACTATCTCAGAGTCAAGTCCATATTTAGTCCTAAAATCACGAAAAGCATCGGTATCCATGAAAGATTTAAAACAATCAAACTTGAGCTTTATACCTGACTCCTTACCTTCATCGAGTTCCTAATCTTCAGAGTTGTGTTTAATTATTTCCAGTAAATCCCATTTGAATTCAATAGTCTTCTTCATAAAAGAACCAGTACAAGAAGTATCGAGCATGGATTGATCATTACGAGAAAGCCGAGCATAAAAATTCCGAATAATAATTTCCCTTGAGAGCTCATGATTGGGCCATAAATATAACATTGACTTAAGCCTCCCCCAAGCTTGAGTGATACTTTCTCCTTCACGAGGCCAAAAATATTAAATATAATTCCAATCACGATGAATCAGATGCATAGGATAAAACTTTTGATGAAATTCCAATTTCAATCGGTTGTAGTTCCATGATCCAATATCATCACATAGCCTATACCATGTCAATGCCTTTCCCTTCAAAGATAAAGGGAAGACCTTCTTCTTGACATCATCCTCGGGCAAACCTGCAAGCTTAAATAATCCACAAACTTCATCCACATAGATTAGGTGCATATCGGGATGTAATGTTCCGTCTCCTGCATAAGGATTAGCTAGCAGTTTCTCTACCATACCCGAAGGAATTTCATAATAAATATTTTCAGTAGGTGCAGTAGGTTGAGGAGAAACTCTTTGCTCTTCTGGTCGAGGTGAAGATACCCCGAACAAGCCCCTCAAAGGAATATTTTCCATAGTGACAAGTGACAATAAATTTCAGCACACTATATAAATGTTTCCTTACCAAATTCCACTTACTAAAGGCGCTTCACTCCCCGGCAACGGCGCCAGAAAAGAGTCTTGATGACCCACATGTATAGGGGATCTGTCATAGTCCTTTCAATAAGTAAGAGTGTCGAACCCAACGAGGAGAAGAAGGAAATGACAAGCGGTTTTCAGCAAGGTATTCTCTGCAAGCACTGAAATTATCGGTAACAGATAGTTGTGTGATAAGATAATTCGTAACGGGTAACAAGTAACAAAAGTAACTAAGGTGCAGCAAGGTGGCCCAATCCTTTTTGTAGCAAAGGACAAGCCTGGACAAACTCTTATATAAAGCAAAGCGCTCCCGAGGACACATGGGAATTACCGTCAAGCTAGTTTTCATCATGCTCATATGATTCGCGTTCATTACTTTGATAATTTGATATGTGGGTGGACCGGTGCTTGGGTGCTGCCCTTACTTGGACAAGCCTCCCACTTATAACTTGACAGAGAGGGCCATCCGGGAAGAAACGGACCTCATCCGAGCCACCACCGACGAAGAAGTGGCATACATCGCCACTAGGGCGGAGGAGGCGAATCTTGCCGCGGAGGCTGGCAGCGCCGGCTTCATAGAATGGGAAACCAGTGACGCAGAGGTAGTGGTAGAAGAAAATCCTGTCGGGAAGGACAAGGCTGCCGGGGAACAAAGCAGCACAGCCGCTGAGAGCTCGTCCGACGAAGACGCGGCTGAAGAAGAACCGCAAGAAGAGCTCCCAGCCGCGAAGAAGTCAAAGCATGTTCTTTGAAAGGCTGCATCTGGCATCCCGGCAAGCCAACCTTCCTCGAGCAGCGAGGCTCCCGGCAAGAAAGCGGCTGGCAAGACTACGCCGCGGCAAGGAGTTCGACAGCAACATGCGCGGCGTGCGAGACCCACACCAGCGGCAAATGCTGAGGCGGCAGGGGTGTCTCGCACTACCGCACCGGAGGCTGAGGTGGCGAAAAAATGCCAACCCCCCATGCCTGCTACAGCCAAGCGACCTAGGACCCCTCCTCCGCCTCCCCACACACACACTGCAACGGAGGTCGATTTTGACATCTCCGGCTTCAGTCCGGAGCGAGAAGAGGAAGAGTGAGTATCTTGCCACAGCCTTTATCTTCCAAATTCTGGATCAATCTTATTGACTTGCTTGTTTTGTCTCTGCAGTGATGTAGAAACCTTGGCGGAAAGGATGGCGAAGAGGGCAAAGACTTCCACGGGCGACGAGCCCCCGGCAGGCTTCATGAGCACGCCGGAAACTATTACCATCAGCCCGGAGCTTAGTCCTCGACGCAGCCCCCAGGGCAGCCCCCAGCGTAAGTTCATTACTCTTTTTCCGTTGGGGAATGCTGAGGTTCCTATCCTTGCCACTGATATCTTTGGGCTTGCAGGAGAAGGACGACAACAAAGGGAGTTATCAGGAGATACCCTCGTTTCGCCACCTCCGTCAACCACGCCGCCCACAAGCGCATCCTCGGCAAGAGATCACACCGACGAGCTTGTCTTGGTTGAGGAGGAGCCGACAACCATGGGTACTGGCATCCTACCCCCGACAACCGAGGTTGCCGGGAGGGGCAAGGCCACCTCTCGACAGCTTGATGCAGGTAACCAATTGCCTCAGAGCGCTTGCTATTCTTTCCTTTATCTCTCTTTCTTTTGTCTTATTGAACTTCAATCTTGATCTCATTCTGTTTCTCTCCCTTGTCCTTTAGAATTCCATGAGATGGAACACATGGACATCGACGCTGTCATCGAGGAGACCGCCAGGGATGTTACCGCCGAAGCCGACAAAATCGCTGCCAGCGAGGCCGCCATGGATGCCACCGTAGAAGCCGGCGGTGCCTTTGCCGATGAAGCCGCCAAGACTGCACAGGAGGAACCCGCCAAGGAGTCTACTGAAGAGGGCGGCAAGGAGGCTGGTGACTGCACTGACGGCATTCCTGCCGCAGGAGCGCCAGGCGCTGCGCCGGCCACGGAGCCCTCTACTACTGGTGAGGCGGTTGCTGAGGATCAACCATCAACATCCGAAGTCCCCTCATCCAGCAAATATCTCAAAGTTGGCAAGAACCTGTTTGTCAACTTGCCGGGGACGGCAAGCATTGGGGCATCGGCCGAAGGGGAAGTCTTTGATGAAGAAATCATCCCCGCTGCCGGGCTCGAGATTGTTGATGATCCAAGCGCCAGCAGTGGCAAATCTAAAGAGGATCAGCTCCTCCAGGCCATGGGCGAAAATTTCCGCAAGCTCCAGGCACTTCACCGTGCTCGGAAAGAGAAAACAGATCCCATAATGGCAGTTGTCGAGGCGGCTGAAGTAGATTTTCAGAGGCGTGTCGAACAAATGCAAGTCTGGTACGCCGAGGCCCTTCAAGAGTTGACTGCCAGCCGGGAACAAGTGAGCCAAAACTGGACAGAGATCCTCTTGAAATGATCTGACCTGGAGAAAGCGCAGGAAGAAGCTGCACAAAGAACTGCCGCTGAGGATGCTCTCCTGACAGAGCGTTGCATTGCACTTGACGCCCATGAGGAAGATCTTGTCGCACGTGAGCAGGCACTCGCCGCCAAGCTTCGCAGCAAAGATGAAGAAATTGAGAAGCTTGCTGCACGGCGGACCCAGGAGTTGGAGCAGAAGCATAAGAAGGCGCTCAAAGCTCTGACTGTAGATCATGCCGACAAGCTCAAGAAGGCCGTCGATGCTGCCGAGGCTACAGAGGCCGCCAAGAATGAACTGAGCAACAAAGTCAAGAAACTGAAAGTGGATCTTGAAGAACACGGCAAGGAGCTCTCGACGCTCAAAGGTGACAGGGAAAAAACCCTCCACACCCTGGCGGAGATGCAAGTTGCCATGTCTAACAAGACCAAGCAGCTCTCTTCTGCAAATGATGCTATTGCCGATCTGAGGCTAAAACTGACCACGCTGGAGAAATCACTTGAGAACAGCAGGGCCCGCGAAAAGGCCCTGAGCAAGGATCTCCAAGACAAGAAAAACCTGCTCAAGAGCGCTGTCGCCGCCCAAGTTGATTACGAGAAGCGGGTGGAAATCTGGACTGGACGCCTCATCGATGCTGCGGAGAAGCTCACGGCACAATTATCATCCATGGGCCTGTCAAACTTCAGGTATTCCTCCGAAGAAAGAATATCCTCGAGCGCCAGGTTGACCATGTTCTTCGAAAGCATCATTGATGCTCTGAAGCTGCTTCAGTCTAACCGGGCGACCCAATTGGCTAACGAGTCCCGCCAGCTTTGCCGGGCCATCCTCCGTAAGGTACTTATCAAGGTGGTGCACAATAATCCTGGCATCGACCTCACCAACGTGCTCGGCTGCCTGCCAAAGGAGGCAAATCTTGAGGCACTTGAGGAGCTTGTCGCACCTATCCTTGAGAAGGTGGATTCAATCAAAAGGGTTGAAGGCCAGCGCAGATATTAACTGCTCCACCTCTCCTTGCCGTCGCCATTCCATGCCAAAGACAATTAAGTCTTAAGTTAGAATTGTGGCAACTTATTAATGTTGTATAACTTGCTTATGTTTGGGTACATGTATGCTATCTCCCTTGTCTGATTCCTTTATGTATGGAGCTCACCCTACGCTTACAGAAAAACTTGCCGGCGCGCAACCTGCCCCGAGCGCTGGGTGCGGGACTTCAGCAGCCTGCTGGAGGTGCACCGGCCGGCAAGACTCCGTGGCGTTCTCAGTGCAGCCACTTAAATCATTGAGCGGACTCGAAACAAAATAAGGGCGCAACCGATTACAACAAGGGTTCCTTCGCGTGCAGGTTTTCCATACAAAAGTCGAAATCATCCAAGGAAAATAACTTTGCAATAAAGGAAACTTGCCCTAAGTTTTAGAACTTAGCTTTCTGTCGCTGTTCTTCCTCCGGTAAAGCGTCAATTCTGAATGTTGCCAACTGGTACCCATATCCTCCTTCCCCCCCGGCAAACGTGCACGCGAGGAATCCTTTTGTCTTTCGAGAAAAAGAAAGAAGAGAAAATAAAGATATGAAACCTTGGCGGTTCGTTAGAACTTACCGAGAACAAGTGTCATACAACTTCTTAGACAAACATGCATATATATATATATATGAACATGGAAATCAATAAGGAAATGCACAACACTTAAATTTATTCATCTGGGCTCAGGGTCTGTGCCTGGCTTTGTACAAAGGATTACATGCCTTGCCGACAAGACTTGTACAAAAAGGGGGGTTGCCGGGGGCCCCCGGCAACCGCGCCTTCTGGGTAGAACTTGCGAAGATGTTCGATATTCCAGGAATTGCTCACTGGAACGCCATCTTTGGTCTCCAAGTGGACAGCGCCGGGCCTAGTGACTCGTACTACCCGATAAGGGCCTTCCCACTTCGGCGTCAACTTGTTTGAATTCTTGGCGGATTGAATCCGCCGAAGAACAAGGTCGCCTTCCTCAAGGCTTCGGGCATGAACTTTGCAGCTATGGTAGTGGCGCAAAGCATGCTGGTAGCGTGCAGCTCGCACAGCAGCCTGAAGACGATTCTCCTCGAGGAGCACAGCGTCATCTTGCCGCAGTTGCTCTTGCTCAAGCTCATCATAAGCGAGCAGTCGAGGTGATTCGTACATGAGTTCCGTGGGGAGAACTGCTTCCGCTCCGTAGACCAGAGCGAAGGGTGTCTGGCCGGTGGCTCGATTTGGTGTCATTCTGATTGACCAAAGAACCGCTGGCAACTCATCAATCCAGCGTCTTCCGCACTTTCTCAGCCTGTCAAAGGTTCTGGTCCTGAGACCGCGCAGCACTTCAGCATTAGCCCTCTCCGCTTGGCCGTTGCTTCTCGGGTGAGCAACAGAGGCAAAACAAATTTTGCCGCCAAGGCCTTGGACGTACTGCTTGAAGGTGCGACTTGTGAATTGCGTACCGTTGTCGGTGATGATCCTGTTGGGCACACCGAAACGGCAAACTATTCCTTTAAAGAACTTGACGGCTGATTGTGCTGTCACCTTCCTCACCGCTTCCACTTCCGGCCACTTTGTGAACTTGTCAATTGCAACGTACAAGTACTCAAAGCCCCCGGCAGTACGGGGGAAGGGGCCCAATATGTCGAGCCCCCAGACCAAAAATGGCCAGGAGAGAGGGATCGTCTCAAGAGCTTGAGCTGGCTGATGTGATTTCTTCGAATGAAACTGGCACGCTTCACACTTGGTTACTAGTGCAGTTGCATCCTGGAGAGCGGTGGGCTAAAAGAAACCTTGCCGGAATGCTTTCCCGACAAGTGCTCTTGATCCTATGTGAGAGCCACATATGCCTCCATGTATCTCTGCCAACAGCTCTAGTCCATCCTCCCGAGGAATGCACTTCAATTTCACACCGTTCGGTCTCTTTCTATACAGGACGTCATCGATGAACTTGTACATAACAGACCGACGGGCTACTTTTTCCGCTTCTTCCTGTTCCTCCGGGAGTTCTCCTGTCTAAAGGAAATGGACAATGTGCTGCGCCCATGCTGGAGCCTGGGGCTCGACAGCTAGGACTAAAGGCATCTCCTCCGCCGGGGGAACATTTGTCTCGACAGCGAAAGCGTGAGGTTCCGCCGGAGCCTGTCGTTCCCCGGCAGGTTTGTCGTTGATCCCGGCAAGTTCATTGCCGGCGGCTCCGGGGAGCTCTGCCGGAAAGTACTGTCCAGAATTCAACTTTCTTCTCTTTTCTTGCCGCATTGATGGCGCCACGGATGGTTGAGTCAAATGGAGCACAAAAGTTGCTGGTTCCACAGGCAATTTGAGGGCGGCGCGCTTTGACAGGTCATCAGCAATACTATTCTCGGCACGAGGGATGTGCTTCATTTTTAGACCGTCAAAGCGCTCTTCCATTTTTCTCACTTCATCCACGTAGGCTTGCATTAATGGACTCTGATAATTCTTGTTAACTTGCCTGACGACAAGCTGCGAATCGCCTCTGATGACGAGCTTCTTGATACCAAGGTCTGCCGCGATCCTGAGACCGGCAAGCAAGCCCTCGTACTCCGCAGTGTTGTTCGTTGAACTCTCCCGGGGAAAATGCATCTGGATTACGTACTTGAGGTGCTCTCCGGTGGGTGCGACAAGCAGCACGCCAGCACCGGTGCCTTGCAGCGAAAAAGCCCCGTCAAAGTACATACCCCATTCCTAATCGATTTCCTTGCCGGGGAGAGTTGTTTCTTGAACCTCTTCATCTGGCATTGGGGTCCATTCCACAATGAACTCTGCCAAGGCCATACTCTGAATTGTCGAAGTGCTTTCAAACTTGAGACCAAAGCTCGACAACTCCAACGCCCACTCCACAATCCTGCCGGTTGCTTCTGGATTTCGCAAAATCCGTTGCAACGGGAAGCGAGTGACGACGGTGATTTCATGTGCTTGAAAATGATGGCACAGCTTCCTCGAGGCCATAAGGAGGCCGAAGAGCAACTTGTGCACGCCAGAATATCTTGACCTAGCTCCTTGCAAAAGAGAGCTAACAAAATAAACTGGGCGCTGCACCACCTTCTTCTTCTGCACTGGTTCTTCTGACTGCGCAGATTCAGTCTTGCCAGGGGAGATCCTGCCGCGTCGCCTGACGGTCCTACCGCTGGTGTTGCTTCCTCATCAGCTTCTCTCTGCGCCACTAACGCAGCGCTAACCACTTGATTTGTCGCTGCCAAATATAGCAGCAACGGCTCTCGTGGTTTAGGCGCGACTAGCGTCGGCGGAGAAGAAAGGTATTTCTTCAAATCTTGCAGCGCAGCCTCCGCCTCCAGAGTCCATTTCATTGGACCTGCCTTCTTCAAAATTTTGAAAAAGGGCAGGGCGCGCTCAGTAGATTTGGAAATAAACCTGCTTAGAGCTGCAACACAGCCGGCAAGACGACGGACATCCTTGACGCGTCTTGGTGCTTCAATCTGCTCAATAGCTTTGATCTTGTCGGGGTTCACTTCGATCCCTCGTTGAGATACAAAGAATCAGAGAAGCTTGCCGGAAGGAACACCAAACACGCACTTCTCAGGATTGAGCTTTAAGTTGATCTTGCGCAGATTTGCAAATGTGTCTTCTAGATCTTGTATGAGCGTCGCTTTGTTCTTGGTTTTGACCACTATATCATCCATATATGCCTCCATATTTCTATGGAGCTGAGGCTCAAAACCGATTTGGACCGCTCTCGCAAATGTAGAACCAACACTTTTCAACCCGAAAGGCATTCGTATAAAACAATATGTACCACATGGGGTGATAAATGCGGTCTTTTCTTCATCTTCTTTTGCCATGAAGATCTGATGATACCCTGAGTAGGCATCAAGGAAGGACAGTAGATCACAACCTGCGGTGGAGTCCACAATCTGGTCGATGCGCGGCAAGGGAAAAGGATCTTTTGGATAGGCTTTATTGATATCTGTATAATCAATACACAACCTCCATTTCCCATTCGCCTTGCGCACTACAACCGGATTAGCCAACCAGGTTGGGTGAAGTACTCCTCTGACCAATCCTGCCGCCTCCAGCTTCCTGATTTCTTCGGCAATGAATTCTTGCCACTCCAAGGCTTGCTTCCTGACCCTCTGCTTGACGGGCCGCGCGTGAGGACAGACAGCAAGGTGGTGCTCAATTACCTCCCTGGGAACACCGGGGATGTCAGACGGTTGCCATGCAAACACGGCGACATTCACCCGCAGGAAGGCAATGAGCGCGCTTTCCTATTTGTCATCTAGGGTGGAACTTATGGTGAAAGTTCCTCCCGTTTCGTCCTCCCTGACGGACACCATCTTGGTCTCTGGTGGAGCGGCCTTGGATCTCTTGTTCTTGCCGGTGGAACTCTCTGGTGCATCCTCAACGGAAGCGCAGCACTCTGAGGAGGTGCGCTTGCCGGAGTTCGCGCCAAGATTCTCGCCGGTCTTCTTCTTCCCCCAGGAGTTCCAGCGGCAGGAGCAGATGCCTTGACAGTAGGTGCTGCAACTGCTTCCCGGTAGAGTTGGTCGGCACAGATGAGCGCATCCTTCTTATCGGAATGGATAGTAATGACACTCAACGGCCCAGGCATCTTCAAAACATTATACGCGTAGTGTGATGCCGCCATGAACTTAGCCAGCGCTGGCTGACCAAGGATCCCATTGTATGACATAGGGATCTTGGCGACATCAAACACTACCTTCTCTATCCTGTAGTTGAGCTTGCTACCAAATGTCACCGATAACGTAATCTTGCCCTTTGGCTGGGTTCTTCCTGGATTGACCCCTTGAAACGTGCCCGTTTCCTCGAGATCTTCATCAGGAATTTGGAGCCTCTTGAGCACATCCGGTGAGATTAGGTTCAGCCCGGCCCCACCATCAACTAACATTTTCATCACCTTGAGGTTGCAGATTGTTGGTGAGACCAACAATGGCAAGCACCCGACCGCGGTTGTGCGATCAGGGTGATCCTCGGCGTCGAAAATGATAGGCGTGTTGGACCACTTCAGGGGCTTACATGCATCCAGTGATGGCTCTGTTGCATTAACTTCTCGCACCCACTGTTTAAGCCGATGGTGGGAAGAATGCAACGAGGCGCCCCCATCGATACACATGGCCTCTGTAGCTTTCTGGAATTCTTGCTCACTGGACTCATCATCTTCTTCATCATCATCACCTTCTTCTTTGTCACAGCCTCGAGCAGGCCTCTCCCTCTGTTGCTTGGCCTTGCCGTGGTGACCCCCTCGGCCACCGCGCTTCTTGCCGGACCCTTCAGCACCGTCATGGGCCTTCTCCTTATCTCGCCTTTCATACTCAGCCCTCTGCTTCTCGACAAGCTGCTCAACTTGCCGGCAGTTTTGGAGATCGTGGCCCTTGGTGCGATGGATCTTGCAATACTGCTTGCCGGAATTTTCTGACTTGTCGGCAGCCGCCAAGGCTTGGCATGAGGAGCACCCGGCAAGTTCCTTGCCGGGGTCGTCAACCTTGGCCTTCTTGGCGATGCCGGGGTTGCCGGATTCCTCGATAGCAAGCACGGCCTTGCCTCTGCACTTCTTGTTCCGCCGCCGGATTTTCCTTGACGGGGTTGCAGTGTCTTCATCTTCTGATTCGCCCCCCGCGCCAACAGCCTCGCCAGGGAGTTTCCTCCCCTCCTCAGCTCGAGCGCACTTGTCAGCCAAAGCATAAAGCTCGGCAATACTCCTGACTTTGTTCATTGCCAGCTCTTCCCGCATTTTGTGGTTACGCACGTTCTGGTGAAACGCGCTAACAACAGCGGCAGGGTGAACGTCAGGAATATTGTACTGCACCCGGCTAAATCTCTGAGTAAACTTGCGCAGGGATTCGCCCTCCTTCTGAGGAATGATATGCAAATCACTCTCTTGGCCAGGAGCTTGGTGGCCTCCGACAAAGGCGCCAAAAAACTGATGACGCATATCTGACCAAGAAGAAATAGAATTCTCTGGCAGATGCATCAACCACGACCTGACGTTGGGTTTGAGCACCAACGGTAAGTAGTTGGCAAGTATCTTGTCATCTCGGCCCCCGGCAGCCTGCACCGCAATGGTTTAGATGCTCAGGAACTCCGAGGGATGAGTCTTGCCGTCATATTTCTCCGGGACCTCTGGCTTGAAGGTTCGGGAATTGGGCCACTGGACTTGCCGCAGCTCACGAGTAAACATTGGAGTCCCTACCTCATAAGGCAAGTCACCTGCGTCCCCTGGCGTAGGCTCGTCGACAGCGGGCCCTACGTGCTTATCAGATTGATAGCGCGCTTCCCATCGCCGCTCGATGGTGGTTCGAGCATCCTCTTTGCTTCGTTCCTGGAGAACTTGACGCTGGTCACGGCGCATCCGTGGATCGGACGATGCCGTGAAATCATCATCACGGCGATCAACCCGCTGGGTTGTCGACCGCCGCTGGTGCCGCGGGGGGGAGTGCACCGTGGTTGCACCACCTCCGGTTTTCTCCACATCGGCTCGCGCCGGATCGATGGACCGCCGCTGTGAGGGCCCTGCCTCCTGTGGCCCATCTTTGTTGGCGAAGCCAATGAGGCTCTGGATAGTAGCTCGTCACTCCTCCATCTTCTCTGGAGCAGGAGGGAAATCGAGGAGCAGCTGCACACGTGCCAAAGCTTCCGCTGGCGTAGGCGGCGGCGACAGGTGCGAGGTACATGAGGTGCTCTGACTCCTAACCATGTTAGAAGGAGCACCGTCACGGTCACGCGACCGCGCGCCACTTCCGCCGGCAGCTCGGCGTGCATGCTGGGCATGCGCACCTTGGGATCGATGCGCAGAAATCTTTTCATGGGGACGCCCTGAACCACTAGCGCCATGCCGTTGCTCATCGTACACGGCCTGGGAAGGCCGTGACGCTGGTGCCGGCGCGGGAGCCCCAGAAGGCGTCCTCCGATCTCTGGAATTCGTTGTGACGCCTATAGGCAACACATCTCCATCTCTGGATCCAGCGGCGTGTGGGTTGCCGCTGCCGCTGCGAATGACGCCGCTCGCCTGGCTTGGATCACCGGAACGCCGTGGAGGCTCTAATCCTCTTCCTTCTGCACCCACGCCATCGCTCGTACGCGAGGGCACAGGCAAAACAGACGTGGATGGTTGCGCTGTTGCGGCGCTCTTCTTCTTGGGTGGCATGATGATGAAGATGATGAAGAAACTAAGGCGCCGATCACTGGATCAGATTCACACAACCTGCTCCCCCTACCTGGCACGCCAAAGATGTCGGCGTGTGACACCTATGGGACCCCCAAGGGATCCCTTTACGATTCGGCAGGGAGAGAGGTATGCACAAAGAGCAGAACCAACGATCGATGCGAGGCGATTTTACCCAGGTTCGGGCCGCTGATCAGCGTAAAACCCTACTCCTGCCTTGTTTTATTATGAATGTTCTTGAGCCCAGGCTCCAGGAGCGCTTGCAATGAACAATACGTTCAGAGAGCAGCTATGCATGCAGAATGGGCCAGAAGATCCTCTCTCCTATAGCAATTGCCTTGGGCCTCCTTTTATACGCTCAAAGGGGTCACCACAGTGGCAAAATGTACATACATTGAGGTGTAAAGTAGCTACAGGGTCATCATACCTAACTACTGACGGATTAGGATGAATGCATTTAATGCACCGTGAGGTGTCCGTTTAGGTGTCCTCACTTTCTTGGGGATCGAAAAAGGGGCCATCCCATCAGCACCGCTTAAGCTCTCCTCCACTGGCACATTGCCACGCATCCAGAGAAGGACCCAGAATGTCGGGCTTGTTGCTGTGTCGAAGCGGTGGCACAGTAGCATAACATTGCCGGGCGCCGAATCTTGCCGGGCGCAAAATCTTGCCGGGCTTCGCAGGCCACCCCGGCAAGATCTTGCCGGGGAGGCTGGCTTTCGGATTCCAGCTCTTCCTATCTGCTGATCCTCAGATCTTTGACTTGAGAATTTCTTTGATAGCCTGAGTCAAACTCGAACTGTTCCCCGACAAGCCTTGCCGCGAGTATGGCTACAACTACCCGTGCACAAGTACGGGGTACTAATGGCCCAATACTTAGTACACCGACACAATCTATCCCCCTAGGAGCATGCGTATTAGTACTTTGCTTTGATGGCTAATAAATTTTTGTAATAAGTATGTGAGTTCTTTATGACTAATGTTGAGTCCATGGATTATACGCACTCTCACCCTTCCACCATTGCTAGCTTCTCTAGTGCCGCGCAACTCTCGCCGGTGCATTAAACCCACCATATACCCTTCCTTAAAACAACCACCATACCTACCTATTATGGCATTTTCGTAGCCATTCTGAGATATATTGCCATGCAACTTCACCGTTCCATTTATTATGACACATACCATCATTGTCATATTGCTTTGCATGATCATGTAGTTGGCATAGTATTTGTGGCTTGGCCACCGTTCATATTTTTATACATGTCACTGTAGATCATTGCACATCCCGGTACACTGCCAGAGGCATTCATATAGAGTCATATTTTGTTCTAGTATCAAGTTGTAATTCTTGAGTTGTAAGTAAATAAAAGTGTGATGATCATCATTATTAGAGCATTGTCCCATGTGAGGAAAGGATGATGGAGGCTATGATTCCCTCACAAGTTAGGATGAGACTCCGAACTTAAAAATAAAAAAGAGGCCAAAGAGCCCAAAATAAAAAAAGAAAAGAAAATAAAAAGAGGCCAAAGAACCCAAACAAAAAAAATGAGAGAAAAAGAGAGAAGGGACAATGTTACTATCCTTTTTCCATACTTGTGCTTCAAAGTAGCACCATGTTCTTCATGATAGAGAGTCTCCTATTTTATCATTTTCGTATACTAGTGGGAATTTTTCATTATAGAACTTGCGTTGTATATTCCAATGATGGGCTTCCACAAATTTCCCTAGGTCTTCGTGAGCAAGCAAGTTGGATGCACACCCACTTAGTTTCCTTTTGAGCTTTCATACACTTATAGCTCTAGTGCATCCGTTGCATGGCAATCCCTACTAACTTGCATCGATATCAATTGATGGTCATCTCCATAGCCCATTAATTTGCCTAGTTGATGTGAGACTTTCTCCATTTTGTCTTCTCCTCACAACCTCCACCATACTCTATTCCACCTATAGTGCTATATCCATGGCTCACGCTCATGTATTGTGCGTGAAAGTTGAAAAAGCTTGAGAACATTAAAAGTATGAAACAATTGATTGGCTTGTCATCGGGGTTGTGCATGATGAAATACTTTGTGTGATGAAGATAGAGCATAGCCAGACTATATGATTTTGTAGGGATAACTTCCTTTAGCCATGATATTTTGAGGAGACATGATTGCTTTATTAGTATGCTTGAAGTATTATTGTTTTTATGTCAATATTAAACTTTTGTTTTGAATCTTATGGATCTGAACATTCATGCCACAGTAAAGAAAATTGCATTGATAAATATATTAGGTAGCATTTCACATCAAAAATTCTATTTTTATCATTTACCTACTCGAGGACGAGTAGGAATTAAGCTTGGGGATGCTTGATACGTCTCCAACGTATCTATAATTTTTTTTGTTCCATGTTATTATATTATCTGTTTTGGATGTTTTATATGCATTAATATGGTATTTTATATTATTTTTGGGACTAACCTATTAACCTAGTGCCCAGTGCCAGTTGCTGTTTTTTCCTTGTTTTTGTCTTTTACAGAAAATAAATACCAAACGGAGTCCAAATGGAATAAAACTTTACGATGATTTTTCTTGGACCAGAAGAAACCCATGAGACTTGGAGAGGAGGCCAGAAGACCTACGAGGCGGCCACAAGCCATAGGGGCGCGCCCCAGGGGGGCGCCCCCAGGGCTTGTGGGCCCCTCGAAGACCTTCCAACCCTAATTTCACCACTATATATTCTCAAATATCCCCCCTATACCAGAGGGCACACCAAAAATACGTTTCCGCCGCCGCAAGCTTCTGTTCCCGTGAGATCCCATCTTGGGGCCTTTTCCGGCACTCCGTCGGAGGGGGATTCGATCACGGAGGGCCTCTACACCAACCTTGCTGCCCTTCCGATGATGTGTGAGTAGTTTACCACAGACCTACGGGTCTATAGCAAGTAGCTAGATGGCTTCTTCTCTCTATTTGATCGTCAATACAATGTTCTCCTCGATGTTCTTGGAGATCTATTTGATGTAATCTTCTTTTGCAGTGCGTTTGTTGAGATTCGATGAATTGTGGATTTATGATTAGATTATCTATGAATATTATTTGAGTCTTCTCTGAAATCTTTTATGCATGATTGAGATAGCTTTATATTTCTCTCCGATCTATCAATTTGGTTTGGCCTACTAGATTGGGTTTTCTTGCAATGGGAGAGGTGCTTTGTGATGGGTTCAATCTTGTGGCGTCCTCACGCAGTGACAGAAGGGGTAGAGAGGCACGTATTGTATTGTTGCCATGAAGGATAAAAAGATGGGGTTTATATCATACTGCTTGAGTTTATCCCTCTACATCATGTCATCTTGTTTAAGGCGTTACTCTGTTCTTACGAACTTAATACTCTAGATGCATGCTGGATAGCGGTCGATGTGTGGAGTAATAGTAGTAGATGCTGAATCGGTTTGGTCTACTTGTCACGGACATGATGCCTATATTCATGATCATTGCCTTAGATGTCTTCATAATTATGCGCTTTTCTATCAATTGCTCAACAGTAATTTGTTTACCCACCGTATGTTTTCTTCAAGAGAGAAGCCTCTAGTGAAACCTATGGCCCCCGGGTCTATTTTCCATCATATATTTTCAGATCTATAAAACCAAAAACCCAAAAATACCTTGCTGCAATTTATTTATATTTACTTTATTTTACTCTTTTACTTATCTTTTATACCTATCTCTATTAGATCTCACTCTTGTTCATGACCGTGAAGGGATTGACAACCCCTTTTTCGCGTTGTGTGCAAGTGTTTGTTAGTTTGTGCAGGTGCATATATTGAAGACTTGCTTGTGCCTCCTACTAGATTGATACCTTGGTTCTTAACTGAGGGAAATACTTATCTCTACTTTGCTGCATCACCCTTTCCTCTTCAAGGGAAAAATCAACGCATGCTCAAGAAGTAGCAAAGATCTCTGCTATAGCTGAATGGCCAACTCGAGACACTGTTACTAAGCTCAGAAGTTTTTTGGGTTTAGCATGTTATTATAGGAGATTTATCCAGGGTTATGGCATTACATGCAGACCCTTGCATGACCTTCTTAAGAAAGGAAATTTCTCTTGGAAACCTGAACATGACAGAGCATTTCAATAATTGTAGCACGCTCTGGTTACTGCACCAGTATTGGCATCGCCTAACTTTTCTTATCCATTTGTTTTGGAAACAGATGCTTCAGGTAAAGGTATTGGGGCAGTATTAATGCAGCAAGGCAGACCCATATCATACTTCAGTTTCGCTTTATGTCCTCGAAATGTAGCAATGTCCACTTATGAGAAAGAGGCCCTAGCAATTCTAGAGGCATTGAGGAGATGGAGACACTATTTGTTGGGAAATGAGCTCACTATCAAGACCGATCAACAGTCTCTGAAGTTCATAACTGACCAGAACATCACAGAAGGAGTGCAACATAAACTCATGATGAAGTTGCTAGAGTTTAGTTTCACCATCCAGTATAAGAAAGGAGTGCAAAACAAAGTAGCGGATGTATTGTCAAGGGTGCTACCTAATTGCATGGCCATGTCAGCAATCACTCCAGTTTGTGCTGAAGACTTAATATCAAGTTATCAGGAAGACCCATAGTGCAAACAGCTCTTGGAGAAGTTATTACTAGATAAAAACAACTCAGTGTCTGATTACAAACTTGCTGCTAGTATCATCAGATACAAGGGTAAAATCCTAGTTGGCAATACACCTGCATTGAGGCGGAAGTTATTAACAGCTCTTCACAGTTCTCCAGTGGGTGGGCACTCTGGAAGAAGAGCAACATATCACAGGGTAAAAAGTATTTTTTACTGGCCTGGCCTCAAAATGGCAGTTGAAGCTTTCATTGCTGCTTGTCCAATATGTCAAAGGGCCAAACATGAAAATTGCTTACAACCTGGTCTATTGGATCCTTTACCGGTAGCAGATATGGCATGGCAACATATTTCCATGGATTTCATAGAGGGTCTACCAACATCTCAAGGTAAGGATGTGATTATGGTAGTAGTGGACAGATTTACAAAATACTCTCATTTCATTCCACTATCTCACCCATACAGTGTACTGAGTGTAGCCCAAGCATTTGTGGACCACATAATTAGGTTACATGGTCCACCCAAGCTCATCATCTCTGACAGAGATAAGATCTTCACAAGTCAGTTGTGGAAGGACATTTTCTCTGCTCTCAAAGTAGAATTGAGATACAACACAGCCTATCATCCTCAAACTGATGGCCAAACCGAGAGGACGAACCAATGCTTGGAAACATATTTAAGGTGTATGACTATAGCTAAACCCAAGAAGTGGCTGTCATGGTTATCCTTGGCTGAGTACTGGTATAATTCCACTTATCACACTGCACTCAAAATGTCACCATTCCAAGCTCTCTATGGATTCCCAACTCCCCTCATTTCTGAATTGGCAATCCCTGGTCCAGAAGATACGGAAGCACAAGACTTCTTGACTGCTAAACAACAGATGTTGGAGCAAATCAAGGAGAATTTGTTGCAAGCACAACACAGAATGAAGAAGTACGCTGATACTTAAAGAGTGGAAAGAGTATTTCAAGTGGGAGATTTGGTTTATCTCAAGCTGCTTTTGGGTTTAGGGGAGCACTCAAGCTGCAAAATAAATATTATGGACCATTTCTTGTAATCCGAAAGGTGGGTAAGTCAGCTTGCAAGTTGCAATTCCCAAGAGAGGTCAAAATACACCCAGTTTTTCATGTGATCTAGTTGAAGAAGCACATTGGTAACAAATCTATCCCCAGTCCTCACTTACCAATGGTGAACTCTGATGGTACAATCAAAACAGGCCCTGCTGAAGTTTTGCAAGTGCGTCAAGTACCTAGGAACAATATCCCAGTGGTGCAATGGCGCATACGGTGGGAAAATTTAGCTGCAAATGATTCTACCTGGGAAGATGCGGATTTTATCAAGTATACTTCCCCAACATTCTTTCATTCTACTACCCAAGCATGGAGGCAGAATGTTACAATGCCGTGAGGGCACGTCGTTTCTCAAGAACGGGGCAATGTCAGGACAAAAGATGGAGATTTCAATTTCTTCAGTTTGCTGTTGACATTTCAGACAAAAACACTTTGTGGCTGCTAACGGCTGAGATCGCTCCTCACCTTATCACTCATCATGAGCCGTCGATGCGTATTGTAACTGTATCTGTAGTTACTGTACTTTTCTACTCTCTTGCCGGGTAAAACCTCTGCCTTTATAATAGCCAGGCTGTGGCTGGGGTTGGTAGCTTATCTCTTCTAGAATTGCCGTAATGGCTTGCTATATACTCTATAGTTGATATGTAATAGAAAATACATCCAGATCAGGAAATTGAATCCCTGGTTCATCCCCAAATTCGTTGATCGTGAGAGAGAGCTAGGTCGGGTCCTGACAGAGGCGGATGTGCCTGTCGTGCGTACAACAAGCCAATAGGTGCTGGCAGGCTGGCCCAGGCGGGGCGGGGAAGGCCGAGGCGCGGACGCGTGGATGCTGGGCTAGGCAGCAGGCCAGGCCCATTAGAGGTCGCGGGTCACTAAGATTTGCTGTGTTCAGGCGCGCAAGGCCTAGGCGCTGGAGGCGTGTAGCCTAGGGCTGGTGCTTGGGGCGTGGAGGCTGGCGTGCAAGAGCTGCTGAATGACGTATTGTGCATAGCCGAAGAGTAAAAAGGGCACGAGATTTTGTCAAGGAAAAAAGGTCCATGAGCTTACATGCGAAGCTATGAGCAGATGAAGACAAGGAAAAGAAATTGTGCATACAGATCATCATGGTCAGTTTTGCATGGAAGATTTTTTCTAGTGGGTCTAGTTTGCCAGGAGGGCTTGGAGCATGTGTGGCAAGGATGACGATGTGCGTATAAGGCTCAGAAGGAGTCTGGAGTGCGCCGTGATAGGATCATGCATACACAGGGCGTCCAGCAATGCACGGAGTGCGGGCAGACATGATGCAGGGTGGAGCATGATTACAGTTGGATCATTTTGGCTGGGTTGGACCGGATAGTCTGACGGATCAACGGGGATGTCGGTCAAAGCAGAAGATGGCGGTGATTCGGCGACGACGACATAGGAGCGTGATGCTGATGGTGGCCGACTTCTGGGGCGTGGAAACACGTGGTGTAGGCCTGAGGGCTTGTGCGGCTTCGACAAGACTATGGCGCGGAGCTGATTCAAGACAGTGTACACATGAGAGCTTGAAGTTGACAAGGCGCGGGGGTGGCACGTACAACCACCATGGATTCATGTTGTAGGTGGAGTTGAGGTCTCATGGAAGACTTCACTCTGTGCTGATGGAGGGGCTACGGCGTAAGAATTCGGAGAGTCGAAGCCTATTTTAGCGGGATAGCGAGAGACACGTGCATCGGACTAGGTACCAGTGGTCTGATGGAGACGTGATGCTCGGCATTGGTCGATGATGATCGGTGGTTCTCTGTAGTGGGGTTGAGGCAGTGTGGGTTAGCTACCCGGAAGGCTCGACCAGGACGACAGAGGCTCGACGTGGTGATAGCAGCGAGGAGTGCGGTAAGCACGGGTCACAGCGACAGGCCAAGGCACTGGTGGTCAGACATGTGGTCAGACAAGGTGTGCAGGGGTGCTGAAGCTGTGTTGACGAGTACCATATTCAAGTTGGTGACTGGGTCTATCGGTGCTAGTTGATGGAGAGGAGTTGACCGTGAAGAATCTGAGAAAGTGGCGGAAGGTCTGAATTGTCAAAAGCTGAGAGAGTACACGGCTGTATATTCTGTGGTGTTCAGTGCACATGGCAAAGTGCGGATGACAAATATAGAAGGAGGTGGAGTGCTATAGCTGTGGGACATGTTAGAGACTATCCAGGAAAAGGGTGAGACAACTGTGAATTTGACTCAGGATGACACAGGGCCACGGTGAAATTCCTTCAAGTTTCAGACAGACGGTCATGAAAGAGCAGTGATGTTGAGTTCAGGTAACTCTAATATGTGGCGTCCAATATGTGAGTTGTTCACTTTCACGCAGACAATGGTTGGTGTGTGATGACATTGAATGGATACTACGGAAGTTGGGAGCACACAGTTGAGTAATGAGGAACTTAATTTTTGCTCGAGTGTTAATTGTGAAGAAGGCGAGAAGGGACTACAGTTGCAGGTGGAGTCACATGGAGTCTGGGATTATCACTGGTGCTCATGGTGTATCTCAAGTCCAATGTACATGGAGGTTCGATGCATGGATGAATCCAAGGTGGTGGAGAATATTCGCCAAGGTGGAGTTTGTTAGAGTTGTGTCGAATATTATTTGTACAAGTTAGGTTACAGTTGGACTTGGAGTCGTATGGTGTGTAGACAAGATATGGAGTCGTGCCCAAGCACTGGTGCAGTGACATGCTATACAAACGGTTTTTACCCCCTTTCCGCGACGGAGTTTTAAACCGTCACCTAGTGAGTGTGTGCGATAGGGGGGTCCTTCCCACACGACCCAGAAACCGTCGGGGATAGGCCCTCCGGCCACACAGGCAGGGGCAAAATGAGCCCGTGTGCGATCGGGCGAGGCATCGAAGCCCAATCGTTTTCGTTCGTATGTACATCCCACACGGTGAATCCCAGAAATACATTTCCGTTCGTATGTATATCACACAAGGTTTTTTGTGTGGAAACGTTTGTGCAAGGTGGCCTAACGCAAATAGTTCTTTGCCGGAAGCCATGTGTGATTGTTAGTTGATCCAACACGCCTACTTTCTAGAAACCGTGTGGGTTGTTTGAGTTCATCGCCCACGGTTTTGTCTGAGTAACCGTCTGCAATAGAAAACCCTAATAAGCAGGGTAATTAGCCTATTAATGATAATCCATGTAGTAATCAAATTGACATTTCTTATAAAACACACCAGATATTTCTTATCCATATAACGGCAACCAGGATTTCATAATTGAATTACATCAGATAGCTTCAGCACTCAGTTACACCAAAGAGGGATATAGCTAGCTACGCCATTACACAACAGCACCAAGTTTCACATGCAACATCAAAAACCTTTGGAAAAGTAGCATCATACACGGTAAATAGACAGATGAATCTCATCTGGGAAACTGCAGAAGCGGAAGGCGAATATTGAGCCTTCAGTGATGTTGAATGTCCTTGCAACTTTAGGCCAGTGGCTATGGATAATTGCCCGCCCAACCTTTGTCCTCTTCAGGAAGACTTCAATATTGTACCATGGGTGTTGAATGAATACCTTCCTCGCCTCTTGACCATGCAGGTGGTTTGAGAGGTAATCATCGGTGAACTGCTTTGAAAAGTACTGAAAACAAAGATATGCATAAATCGCTGTTATAAATTTTGAAATGGCGCAAGGGGTAAAAACAAGGTAAAAGAGTTAGTACCATCCTATAGTCGACTGATGTCTTCTTCATTGTGCAAACAAATATCTTGCTGTTATTCGTCGCAAGTTTCTTCGTCATAACAATCTTTCTGAGTTTCTTGAATTGACTAATATTCATGGACATCTTATTTCCCCATATGCAAAATGGGTCGAACAATGGGTCTAAGCCTCTGACAGCAGGACCTACATGTGCAAGACCAAATTGTAAGAAACCTAAATATTAGAATGATTCCTGCAACTGCACAATAATGTGCTATTAGTGAAAGGACCATGCATGAGCGCACCTCGATGGTAAACCGCAGTGTCTCCCATTGTTTCCCTGCAACACATATAAGGAAGATCTTGATCAGGTTAACTGAGAGTTGCCATACTATCAGTAGAATATGTATTGAGTACAGCCAAATTCGATTTATTTCTCACATGCATAACAATACAAAATTGTACCCACAACAAATCAAAATCAAATTGCAGAATTGAACCAAACAGTTAAATGGACAGCAGACCAAATGAACCAAAACAGTTAGCTGAGCACGACATTGCAGAATAGAAACATGTACTAGAAGATAAGACAGTTAACGAAACAAAGAATGCTTGAGAACAGTACTACGAAATGTAGCAATTGTTGGACCAAACTGTTAACTGAACATTACATTTCAGAATATCATATTGCATATTAACATTATAGAGGAAAAATCACTAGAAGGCACTGGCAGTGGCCTCGAGAAAATAGCACGAACTATATTTTAAAGTAGACAACCGCGTGGCGGTGTCGACGGTGGCCTCGAAGACGAGGTGCTCCTCCAAGATCTGGTGGTCGGCATGCATGGCAGCCATAGCGACCTCGTCCGCGCGTGCGGCCGCGATTTGCTTCTCCGCTGCCAGATGCTACTGAGCTCCACGTTATACTGCGTGCAAAATGGCTGTGGGCGGCGCTTAATTGGAGGATGGGGCCAGTGATTTCGGCGGAAGGTGTCGCACCGTTGGTCGGGGCATGTGGGACGGGGAAGGAGGAGGATGGTGTGGGTGGGGTGTGGATTACCTGACCATATCGACGAGACCACGCAACAAGAAGAAGGGTCGGCGGCGAGGAGGTGGCGCTGCAAGAAGAAGGGTCGCCGGCGAGGAGATGGCGCTGCAAGAAGAAGGGTCGCCGGTGAGGGGGCTGAGCTGCCAGGAAGCAGTAGTGAAGGTTTGAACTTGGAAAGCAAGGAGGAATAGTGGAAATGTGGCTTTTGGTGGGAGGGAAGGGGCGGGGAGATAGATATTTCCGCGATGGCAGAAAAATTTCACTCGATGCCGCGAGAAACTGGCGCGCAAGTGTGGTTCAAGCGCGGGCGATGGACTGTAGACAACGAAGCTTCCTGCATAAGCCAGACAAGACGGTGCGCCAAGATATTTTATATCGCATCCCACACGATTCTTGCTAGTAAACTGTTTGTAGTATACCTGATTTTTTTCATTATGTTTTGAAAGACAAAATGGTGTTATGGAGGGAAAGGATGGTGTTTGAATTGCTAGACATTTATCTACAGTGAACATGCAACTACATTAGTGTCGTGTTAAAATTTGGAATTATTTTGGGTTCGTTTGGCATTTTTATGCATTAATTGAGTTTCTAGGCATTTAATGCGCATAATTCAAATTTGAACTACAATCATATGCTCCAGTGCACCAAAGTTTGTTGAAAAATCACATGTGTGTCTTTGGGTGAATTTATAGGTCCCATGCAAGAATGGGAATGAAATTCAAACATCTAGGTGTCGTGGCTCGGCCGGAAACATTGAGAAACTTGGTTTTTAAATTCCTGTAAATCCCAAACTCGCCTAAAAATCATGAAACTTGGCATGGTGTCAATTCATGGCACCAGCATGCTGTGGTAAAAAAATTGGCCGAATTGGGACAAGTTTTGGCATAAGCTTCTTGCAAATTGTAGCTTCTCTGAAGAAGGCGTGTGGTTTCGAGAGGGAATGTGTCACCTTTGTGTGCGAAACGACATACGCTGCCCCCCCTCCTTGATTTTTTTACAAAGCAAACATAGAACTATATGAGTGTCGTGTTTAAATTTGGAATTATTCCAGGTTCGTTTGGCCCTTTTTATGCATTAATTGAGTTTCTGGGCATTTAATGTGAATAATTCAAATTTGAACTACAAGCACATGCTCCAGTGCATCAAGGTTGGTTGAAAAATCACATGTGTGTCCTTGGGTGAATTTCTAGGTCCCATGCAAGAAATGGGAATGAAATTCAAATATCTAGGCACCGTGGCTCTGCCGACACTACAAAAAAAATACACTTCCGTGATGATACGTGTTTGTCATAGTAGGTCACATTTTCTGTCATGCATGTACATCCATGACGATTTTATGACAGAATCAAGATAGTCATACCTGTGCTGTCGTAGAAGTGTTCCATGACAATACCAAAATTATCATCACGGAAGTGTCCACTTCCATGACGATAAATGGCGCGTCATGGAAGTGCTTTCGTCAAGGGTAACCGACACATGGCATCCACCGTAACGGGTCGCCGTTAAGCTATCGGGTTCCGGTTTGGATCCGATAACCCGTTAACAGCCCGGACCAATGGGGATTTTGTAACATCCCCAGCCTCACACTACAGTAATCTCTCCTTAATAGTGGCCATGTCATCATGATCACTATGCTATCTGACATTTGTCCAAAAAATCAAAGCCAACTTCAAATTCAATTCTTGAGTGAATAATTAAGTTGCTGGAAAAATGTTCACCTTCTAGCAAATATTCCATAACATTTATTTGTTAAGGAAAACAACATCATCCTTATGTAAAGATGAACAGTATCAATTAAATCAGTACCAATTCAGTATTTTTAAATGCTATTCCATTTATGAAAAATCCATTTGATTCCACTTTGCCTCCAAATTAATTGTGGCAGTGCCAAATATTGCTAGAGAGTTTTGTGGCTTAGTCCCACATTTTTCTAAAATGTTTGGTGGCCCACAAAATCCATTTCTATCTCTGTTAATAAATAAAAAGAAACAGAAAAACTTAAAAGAGAAAAGGCCGGAGGCTACTTACCTGCACCCACCTGTTATTGGGCCCACCCTTACCTACTTCTCCCTCCGTGTCAACTTCCCTGTGGCCACGCCAGCGCGCACCGGCCGACCGGCGACACGGCGATGCCACCGACGCGAGGAGGGGATAAGGACCCCCCTCGGCTTCTCCCCTTCGTCCTCATCTGCTCCCCTTTTCCTCTTTCCCTCCGCACTCACCCACTCCTCCCTCCTCTCTGCCGAGCACAATCGAGAGCTACCGCCGCTGCGCCTTCATTGAACTCACAGCCACCAGCGCCCGCTCGTCCTCCCGCACTATCTAGAAGGTCCGCCGGCGACCGCCTCGTTGTCTGGTGCTCTCCGCTGGAGCCGGGGAGCCCTGCTGAAGCCGTTCTGCCTTCGTCCCCATCTCCGACCACCGCGACGCCGCCGTCGTCGATTCAGCCTCCCCTACGCTCCCGATCACCCGAGGGGCCTTCGTGTGCCTGCGCTGTAAGCTCCGCCCCTTCTCCCCCTTCTCAGCGCGCTGCTGCACCGCCCCTAGCTAGCCGTACACGTCGCCGCCGCCGTTGCCTGACTTTGCTCCGCCACGGAGCTCGCCGTAATCGACGTGCTTGCTCACTGACCGAACCAAGGGCACGGGCGTGTTCCTGGTGAGCACCCGCTTCACCCTAGCTAGCTTGCACACTCGGAAACGGCCCGTAGCCATTTCCCATCATTGACCCATAGCTCGCCGCCGCCATTGCCGCCGTTGTCGTGCTCTCGAGCCGCTGCGAGCTCGCACGACTACTCTGGCGTGCTCCTATTGCGCCGTAGACCTCGCCTAGCTAGTTAGAACGGCCGCTCGCGCGCTCAAATGCCAAACCCGATGAGCTCCTATTTCGGCCTCCACCACGGCTCATCGCCGGCGCCAATTCCGGCCGTCCCAAGTTGCGATACTATCACCATTGGACGCGGGGCACTCTCCTCGTTCGAACGCAAGTGACCGCACACAAAAAGACCCATCGTAGCGCGATTCCAACGCTCTCCGGAGAGTTCACCGCCGCGGGAGGCTCGCCGAAGCAGCTCCGGCACCGGCCGCCGATGTGGCACACCTGGGGCCCACCCCTGGGTCACTGCCAGCGGACCCCACGGGCCCCGTTGACTGGGTTGACCCAGTCAACGTGCTGACTGGGCAACCTAGTGCCACTGACATGCGGGCCCCACCGCATAATTAGTTTAACTAAAATGTTTTATAATTAAAATTAATTAGTTAGTTAAATGAGTCACTGACAGGTGGGGTCCAGAAGCTAATTAACTCTGCTTAGTTAAAATAAAACTCGATTAGCCCCTCTGTCTATGACAGGTGGGACCCACTGGTCAGTTTGACCAGTCAGGTCCTGGTTGACTTGCTGACCTGATGCTGACATCATGTTGACGCAATAATTCATTTCTGTTAATTTAAATAATTTCAAAAAAAATGCTAAAATCTTTGTAAATTCATAGAAAATAAATCGTAGCTCGGATCGAAAAACTTTCTACATGAAAGTTGATTAGAAAGACGAGACGAAGCCGACCGTGCTATCTGTTTCCGTGTCGGAACCCTCTACAGAGGTGAGCCCACAACTTTCAGCCTGTTTCCGGTAGATGAATAGTGCATATACACCGGTTAATAATTCCAACTTAAATCCTAAAATAAGTAAAATGATTTAGACATGTTTTTAGGCAACCCTGCACTGCACGTTAGCATAGCATGCTCTGTGTTGCATATGATTGCTGTGTATTTATTTGTTTCCTCCCCCTCTTCTCTCTCGGTAGATCCCTGTACCGACGTAGTCCTCAAGACCGACGCAGCTCCGGAGACCGACAACACCACTGACGACCCTGCCTTTACCGCAGAGCAACCAGGCAAGCACCCCCCTTTTGAACATACCGATATGGCCTATTTCTTTCTCTCTTATGCTTGCATTAGAAATTGCTGCTGCTGCTGTTTATCCTATTTCTGATGCATAGCCTATTTTTGTAACTGCTGTTGATACCTACCTGCTTATCCTAAACTGCTTAGAATAGGCCGGTTAGAGACCCACCAGAGACCCCCACTTTGTCCCAGTTGCCCCCGCTGGATTATCAGATGACTCGATCAACGTGATCGATAACTAGGCCCCGGCACCGCACATCACCCCCCTTAGTTGTACGACACTGCAGCATTACTATCGAGTGCCGAGGGTGATACCTCATTTAGCACTTTTCTGATGTTAACTCTGTAGAGTAGCTATCCGGTCGTGGTCATCGAGGGTGATTCCTCCTTCACCACTCCCGATAACGACGCCGTCGTGCAACACCTCAAGTGTGAACCTCGAGGGTGATTCCTCCTAAGTTCACCTTGACGATTACATCTGGTGGAATCCGTCAAGGGTGATTCCTTAGTTTTCCCCCTGGTGTTTGGACACACAGTTACTATGAGTTTAACCATGAACCATGATAAAGTCGGGTCGGCCCTAAGGTGTACCCGCGCGAGCATGTGGTGCGAGTGATGTGGAGACGGGTTGACCTGGAGGGTGCCCGCGAGATAATTACGAGGCGCGGCCGGGCATTCTTAGCCCTTGCAGCAAGTCCTCGAGACGGGGCGACGGGGTCACATCGATCGTGAGTCTCTGCTTGTTACCGCGCGCTCCTAATTCACTAACGATTTGGATATTTGATCCGAGTAGGCCTCTGGCCTTTTCGCACTACCATCACGTGGGATAAGTTATGGGCACTCTGCGTCGTGGCATCAGCCGAAGCTTAATGCACATCAGCAAGGAGTGGCACGCGCCGGGTTGGACCGCGTTAAGCAACTGCCTTGATAGTGTGGGTTGCTAGGTCTGCTCACGGCCGCGAACGTAACATGCAGGAGCGCTCAGGGCGAGGGGCCCAGACCCCTGGGCGCATAGGGTTAGTCCGGCATGCTGACCTCTCTGTTAAGACTAGGTCGGGTTGCGGCGTATCGTTTGGCCGAGGCCGGGCATGACCCAGAAAAGTATGTCCGGCCGGAGTTAATCGAGCGTGGTGGGTAAAGTGGTGCACCCCTGGAGGGAGGTTAATCTATTCGAATAGCCAGGTCCACAGTAACGGACGCTCGGAGTTGTATCCCGCTCAATACAACTAGAACTGGATACTTGTGATGAGAAATGGATAGTATGGCTCTGGGATTGCTTTCTCGCAGGGAGTCGAGGAAGGATCTCTGGCTGAGGATGATAATACTACCACTTCTTTTTACTGTGCTAATCTACACTCTTCTAATGCTTCAAGACCGCTGAAGATGCTTGTCTTCGATAGGACTAGGCCTTCTCTCTATTCTGGCATTTCTGCAGCCAGTCCACATATACAGCCCTTCTTTGATAATGTTGCATATGTAGTGTACATCCTTGCTTGCTGAGTACTTCAGATGAGTACTCACGGTGGCTTTGCTTGCTCTTTTTCCCCATATCCGTTTGATGCAACCAGATGATGGAGTCCAGGAGACAGCTGCTCCCGCCGACGATCACTGCTACTACCTCGAGGGTGGCTACTACTATGAGTTGGCTGACGACCAGGAGTAGGTTCGGAGGGTCCCAGGCAGGAGGCCTGTGCCTTTTCGATCGTAATGCTTTCTTTTGCCCCGCCTGTTAAAGGCCTAACTATCTTTCTTTTATATCTGTACTCAGATATCTGATGCTTTCGCTGACGCTTGTATGCGAGCTTATGTATTCGAGCCTTCGAGGCCCCTGGCTTGTAATACAAATCTTGTATGACTTTAATTATGTTTAGAGTTGTGTTGTGATATCTTCAGGTGAGTCCTTAGGCTTGATCGTGTGCATTTGCGTGTATGGTTATTGCACGATTAAGCCGGGGCCGTCACAGGTTGGTATCAGAGCCGACTGCCTGTAGGATCCCCCTTTCCAACTCCTTGGCCGAAGTTGAGTCTAGTCTTTCAAAAACTGTTTTACTAACATGGCTGTGTGGCTTACGGGTCCATGTCGCCAATTGGGTGGTATTAGGATATTTTATTCCTCGTCTTTACTCTAGGGCTCTGATCTCTCGTCTATTCGGGTTAAAAGATTTTACTAACTCAGACATTAGGTTCTCGCAACCGCTTCCTCCCGGAGAGCCCCCTCATTCCAGATGATCGCTTGGTGCACCAGAAGATTCTGGAGATACTCTCCGATGTTTTCCGAGACCCTTGTGACCTCCGCCTTTGCAATTCCCTACCACCGTTATATCCATATGGATAGCGACTTACGCGTGTTGTTCATACAATCATTCCCAATTGCTCTTGATGACTACAAGTTAGCCCAATACTCTTCGTTGTTCCGAGAATCCTTTGTGCTTCTGCTTTGCAGCTTCTTCTCGCACTGCGGATAATTCAATTACCCGGGATTCGTTCATCCCAGTTGTTCTTGTGTTTCATGAAATACCTCGTATTGCTTTCCGATCTCCCAAAAATCATCTGCAGCCTACTGCTTTTGATATTCTTCTGATCTACTTGCATTATGGTTAGTTCCATATGTCAAGTAAACATCATTGATACCCCTTGTCACTATCATTTTGATCCTATTGATTCAACATGTGAGCGAATACTCGCAATCATCAGTTGTTTCCTACTAATTCATCCTTCCTGCTTAGACGTCATTCTGGACATGAGCTGGATCTCGGCAAATCAATTCTTGATTGATTGGCCATCTAATTCTATTCAACATACTCATCTTTTTATCAGAACATCTGCCTCTGATTCCCCGATTTTGGAATCGTAAACCCTTCGCATTTAAGTCGGCCTATTCAAATATTTCCATAAACCGATGCATCTGCATCCCTTCTTCTTCGGGTGGGGTACCGATACGCACAACAGATCCTTTGCGGACCACCTGATCTTTTGGTGGATTACTATCTGGCAGCTCCTTCGTATTTTAAATCATTGACGACTTTCCCCTGCTACAAAATGTCTCTGGCAAATTGCATCATCTACTCTGTATCGCCAGCCCTTTGCTTTCGAGCGTGTATCCGTCGCTCCTGTTAGTGTGTCGTATAGGTTCGTAAAAATGTCCCGATGGGTTGAACCTATGCTTTCCCCAAAACCAGTGAACCCAAAAGTTATGCGGGTTATACTCCACTGACATTTCATCAGATAATTTTCAACTCTACTACTTCCTTAAAAGCGAGAGGTGAATGAAAGGTTATGCATTGGAGAAGTGGGAGTCGACCTTGAACCTTTGTGTTCATGCCCATGGACTCGATGTAGAACTTATCATGGAAGCTGCTCATAAAAATAATTACCTCTTGATATAAGTTCATCTTGTATCTGTGGTTTGATCATTTATAATCATGGTTCCGACCATAGTTTCTCCTTAATTCCTTGATCTAACATGTATATCGTGCTCTACTTTTCCTTGGGAAAAGTTACACTCCTAATTATTGTGCATAAACACATTTTCCTTTCCTTTGGTCTGATTAATCCTGATAATCACATTTTCCTTTCCATTGGTTTGTTAGTATTTCTTTTGATCTAAATGATATAAGCAGAAATAATTCCCTGCTTAGAAGAACACCTCGAGGTACAATTCGGTCAGTACGGCCCTGTTACTAATGTTGATGACATTCCGGTAACCACCGATGGATGAGAACTTTGCCTATTGGTCCGCCTCGTTCAACGAGCAGGAAAATGGTTCTCTTCGTCCCTCGCCCTTGGTACCGATGTTGTCGCCGACATAACTGACAGGCTATCCTCCGACATACCTTGTTGTCGTGGCCGGTAAGATGCCACCATTCTCCCTACTTTTGATCGACACCCCCCACAGCTCCACAGGATCGGAACCTGACTTTCCTGTACATCCTTAATTCCGAAGTATCCTATGCACTTGACCTTGTGTGTTATCATGAGTCACCCTCCGAGAGATGATCTATTCCTGATGCTCTGAACCCCCTTCTCACACTCTGTTCAGGTATCGATCATTTGTCCATCCGCTTGAAACTTCCTATTGTACCTTCATACTTTGCTCTCAATGTTTTCTTAAGTTTCAACTCGAGAGAATACTTCTGCCACATTCCCTGAATTGTCCACCAGATAATCGACCCTACAAGGGTCAGTTCTCCCGAAGTTACCCTTCACTTCCCCACTTAAATCTCGGGACGAGATTTCTTGTGGTGGAGGAGATTTGTAACATCCCCAGCCTCACACTACAGTAATCTCTCCTTAACAGTGGCCATGTCATCATGATCACTATGCTATCTGACATTTGTCCAAAAAATCAAAGCCAACTTCAAATTCAATTTTTGAGTGAATAATTAAGTTGCTCCAAAATTGCTGGAAAAATGTTCACCTTCTCGCAAATATTCCATAACATTTATTAGTTAAGGAAAACAACATCACCCTTATGTAAAGATGAACAGTATCAATTAAATTAGTACCAATTCAGTATTTTTAAATGCTATTCCATTTATGAAAAATCCATTTGATTCCACTTTGCCTCCTAATTAATTGTGGCAGTGCCAAATATTGCTAGAGAGTTTTGTGGCTTAGTTCCACATTTTTCTAAAATGTTTGGTGGCCCACAAAATCCTTTTCTATCTCTGTTAATAAATAAAAAGAAACAGAAAAACTTAAAAGGAGAAAAGGCCAGAGGCCTCTTACCTGCACCCACTTGTTACTGGGCCGCGGCAACAGTGGCCGGCCCAGCCCACCCTTACCTACTGCTCCCTCCGTGTCAACTTCCCTGTGGCCACGCCGGCGCGCACCGGCCGATCGGCGACACGGCGACGCCACCGACGCGAGGAGGGGATAAGGACCCCCCTCGGCCTCTCCCCTTCATCCTCATCCGCTCCCCTTTTCCTCTTTCCCTCCGCACTCGCCCACTCCTTCCTCCTCTCTACCGAGCGCAACCGAGCGCTGCCGCCGCTGCGCCCCCATCGAACTCACAGCCACCAGCGCCCACTCGTCCTCCCGCACTGTATAGAAGGTCCGCCGGCGACCGCCTCTTCGTCTGGTGCTCTCCGCTGGAGCCGGGGAGCCCTGCTGACGCCATTCTGCCTTCGTCCCCATCTCCGACCACTGCGACGCCGCCGTCGTCGATTCGGCCTCCCCTGCGCTCCCGATCACCCGAGGGGCCTTCGTGTGCCTCCGCTGTAAGCTCCGCCCCTTCTCCCCCTTCTCAGCGCGCTGCTGCATCGCCCCTAGCTATCCGTACATGTCATCGCCGCCATTGCCGGACTTTGCTCCGCCACGGAGCTCGCCGTAGTCGACGTGCTTGCTTACTGACCGAACCAAGGGCACGGGCGTGTTCCTGGTGAGCACCCGCTTCACCGTAGCTAGCTTGCACGCTCGAAAATGGCCCGTAGCTGTTTCCCCTCTCTGAAACGGAGCTCACCGCCGTTGTCGTGCTCCCGAGCCGCTGCGAGCTCGCACGACTACTCTGGCGTGCTCCTAGTGCGCCGTAGACCCCTCCTAGCTAGTTAGAACGGCCGCTCGCGCGCTCAAATGCCAAACCCGACGAGCTCCTGTTTCGGCCTCCGCCACGGCTCATCGCCGGCGCTGATTCCGGCCGTCCCAGGTCGCGAGACTATCACCATTGGACGAGGGAAACTCTCCTCGTTCGAACGTAAGTGACCGCACACAAAACGACCCATCGTAGCGCGATTCCGACGCTCTCCGGCGAGTTCGCCGTTGCGGGAGGCTCGCCGGAGCAGCTCCGGCGCCGGCCGCCAACGTGGCACACCTGGGGCCCACCCCTGGGTGACTGCCAGCGGACCCCACGGGCCCCGTTGACTGGGTTGACCCAGTCAACGTGCTGACTTGGTAGCCCAATGCCACTGACATGCGGGCCCCACCGCATAATTAGTTTAACTAAAACATTTTATAATTAAAATTAATTAGTTAGTTAAATGAGTCACTGACAGTTGGGTTCCAGTAGCTAATTAACTCTGCTTATTTAAAATAAACTCTGTTAGCCCCTCTGCCTATGACAGGTGGGTCCCACTGGTCAGTTTGACCAGTCAGGTCCCTGTTGACTTGCTGACCTCATGCTAACATCATGCTGAAACAATAATTAATTTCAGTTAATTTAAATAATTTCAAAAAATGCTAAAATCTTTGTAAATTCATAGAAAATAAACCGTAGCTCGGATCAAAAAACTTCCTACATGAAAGTTGATCAGAAAGACGAGACAAAGCAGACCGTGCTACCTATTTCCGTGTCGGGACCCTCTACGAAGGCGAACCCACAACTTTTAGCCTGTTTCCGTTAGATGACTAGTGCATATACACCGGTTAATAATTCCAACTTAAATCCTACAATAACTAAAGTGATTTAGACATGTTTTTAGGCAACCCTGCACTGCACGTTAGCATAGCATGCTCTGTGTTGCATATGATTGCTGTGTATTTATTTGTTTCCTCCCCCTCTTCTCTCTTGGTAGATCCCAGTACCGACGTAGTGCTCGAGACCGACGCAGCTCCAGAGACCGACGACACCACTGACAACGCTGCCTTTGCCGCAGAGCAACCAGGCAAGCACCCCCCTTTTGAACATACCGATATCGCCTATTATTTCTCTCTTATGCTTGCATTAGAAATTGCTGCTGCTGCTGTTTATCCTATTTCTAATGCATAGCCTGTTTTTGTAACTGTTGTTCTTACCTACCTGCTTATCCTAAACTGCTTAGAATAAGCTGGTTAGAGACCCACCAGAGACGCCCACTTTGTCCCAGTTGCCCCCGCTGGATTATCAGATGACTCGATCAACGTGATCGATAACCAGGCCCCGGCACCGCACATCACCCCCCTTAGTTGTACGACACTACAGCATTACTATCGAGTGCCGAGGGTGATTCCTTGTTTAGCACTTCTGATGTTAACTCTGTAGAGTAGCTATCCGGTCGTGGTCATCGAGGGTGATTCCTCCTTCACCACTCCTGATAATGACGCCGTCGTGCAACACCTCAAGTGTGAACCTCGAGGGTGATTCCTCCTAAGTTCACCTTGACGATTACATCAGGTGGAATCCGTCGAGGGTGATTCCTCAATTTTCCCCCTGGTGTTTGGACAAACATTTACTATGACTTTAACCATGAACCATGATAAAGTCGGGTCGGCCCTGAGGGGTACCCGCGCGAGCATGTGGTGCGAGTGATGTGGAGATGGGTTGACCTGGAGGGTGCCCGCGAGATAATTACGAGGCGCGGCCGGGCATTCTTAGCCATTGCAGCAAGTCCTCGAGACGGGGCGACGGGGTCACATGGATCGTGAGTCTCTGCTCGTTACCGCGCGCTCCTAATTCACTAACGATTTGGATATTTGATTTGAGTAGGCCTCTGGCCTTTTTGCACTACCATCACGTGGGATAAGTTATGGGCACTCTGCGTCGTGGCATCAGCCGAAGCTTAATGGACGTCAGCAAGGAGCGGCACGCGCCGGGTTGGACCGCGTAAAGCAACCTCCTTGATAGTGTGGGTTGCTATGTCTGCTCACGGCCGTGAAGGTAACATGCAGGAGCGCTCAGGGCGAGGGGCCCAGCCCCCTGGGCGCATAGGGTTAGTCCGGCGTGCTGACCTCTCTGTTAAGACTAGGTCGGGTTGCGGCGTATCGTTTGGCCGAGGCCGGGCATGACCCTGAAAAGTGTGTCCGACCGGAGTTAATCGAGCTTGGTGGGTAAAGTGGTGCACCCCTGCAGGGAAGTTAATCTATTCGAATAGGGGGGTCCACGGTAATGGACGCTCGGAGTTGTATCCCGATCGATACAACTAGAACTGGATACTTGTGATGAGAAATGGATAGTATGGCTCTAGGATTGCTTTCTCGCAGCGAGTCGAGGAAGGATCTCTGGCTGAGGTTGATAATACTACCACTACTTTTTACTTTGCTAATCTACACTCTTCTAATGCTGCAAGACCGCTGAAGATGCTAGTCTTCGATAGGACTAGTCCTTCTCTCTATTTTGGCATTTCTGCAGCCCAGTCAACATATATAGCCCTTCTTTGATAATGTTGCATATGTAGTGTAGATCCTTGCTTGCTGAGTACTTCAGATGAGTACTCACGGTGGCTTTTCTTCCTCTTTTTCCCCATATCCGTTTGATGCAACCAGATGACGGAGTCCAGGAGACAGCTGCTCCCGCCGACGATCACTACTACTACCCCGAGGGTGGCTACTACTACGAGTTGGCTGACGACCAGGAGTAGGTTCGGAGGGTCCCTGGCAGGAGGCCTGCGCCTTTTCGATCATAGTGTTTTCTTTTGCCTCGCCTGTTAAAGGCCTATCTGTCTTTCTTTTATATCTGTACTTAGATATCTGATGCTTCCGCTGACGCTTGTATGCGAGCTTATGTATTCGAGCCCTCGAGGCCCCTGGCGTGTAATTTAAAGCTTGTATGACTTTAATTATGTTTAGAGTTGTGTTGTGATATCTTCAAGTGAGTCCTTAGTCTTGATCATGTGCATTTGCGTGTATGGTTAGTGCACGATTAAGCCAGGGGCGTCACAAATTTTCCACGTGTAAAATTCTCATTCGCCCCAGATCCACGTGTCGGCCCAGCATTGGGACAGTTGTCATCCAGCGAATGGACGGGACGCGCCTATGATACGTTGACACATGGCTCGGCCCAACAGTGGCCCATTCAGGTCAAAAGGCTGGCACGTTTGACCTGGTCAAAAGGTAACGGCCGGCCCACTTAAAGCCTGCTAGCGGCCTGTTCGCATATATCCCATTTGCAGCCCGCTAACTCACGGCCCATTATGGCCTATCCAAATTAGGCCCAGTAGCGTCATCTGGGCCATCCAATATGATTCCAGCCCATTGTAACTTCCGGCCCATGTATGGCAACGATGTCTTTCGGCCCATGCGAAGCCCTTTGTAACTCTTGGCCCATTAACGGCCCGTGGTGAAACTGGCCCGTAATGAACAGTCTATCGCTTTATACCCATTAACGGCACATGATTCCATTAGGCCGTTTCCATCCCGTGTTATCTTTTGGCCTTCTCAGGGCCCATTTATTCTTGGGCTGATTTGCAGCATTCGATTACTTACGGTTCGTTACTGGCCTGTTCCGGTTGTGGGCCAAATTCAGCCAGTGGTTAAAGTCGGCCCATTTCTGGCCCGTTAATCCATTGGGCCGTTTTCATAGCGTCATCAAATACGGCCGATTAACGATGGCCCATTATGGTCGGCCCATGAATGGACGATTCCAACTCTAGCCCATTTACGGCCCATAATGTGGTCCGTTATTGGCCCATGTTTGGCCAATCGATCATACGGCCAGTAGAAGGCCCACTGATTCTACGGTCTGTAGAAGGCCCATTGTTTCTACGGCCCGTAGAAGGCCCATTGTTTCTACGGCCCGTAGGAGGCCCATGGTCACTACAGTAAATATGTAGCCCATGGTTATTGTGGCCTAGTTTTAAAAAATAGGTTATTGCGGCCACTAGCAAACCGCAGAAAAAGAACTACACTGACTACAAGCAAACAAATAAACAAGACAACAAGGAAATAAATAAGCAAGCAACTTACGCTAGGCTATCATGGCTATTACACATATTACATCCACTGGGCATCAAATTTCGCCACCAGTGCAAATATGGGGAACAAAGCAGCATATTACATACACTGGTTGTCAAAGTTGGTGACCGGTGCAAATAAACACCGCAGCAAAACAAGTCCAACAATGAAACCACTTCACAAGAGCTCAAGAAACAATATCCTGGGTATCCACCATGCTGGCAAGACGCTTAGCAAGCTTATTAGCTTTCTCTTGTTTGGCGCTTAAATCCTCCAGCACTTGCTGTTGCACCAGAAAGTATGCATCTGAATTCTGTAGTGACTTCCTCAGTCCTTCGGCTTCCTGTCGCACCACATTTGATCGATGTCTTTCAACTTGAAGTTGAGACTCAAGAAGCCGAACTGATTCAGGCAGCGAGTTCGAAGAGCTTGTGCCAGCAGTACTGGCCAGTAACTCGAACACTACATCAAGACAGGACTTTGGGGTTGTCTCAGTGTCTTCAATATAGTTTTTATCAGCTTTCTTGGAGACCAACAAGGATGTCTCACTATCTTGAACCTTATCTGCATTACTTCCTTTACCATTGCATAACAGGGTACTCTTCTCCAATATTTTGTCCGCATTCTAAAAGAGAAACAAGCAGATAGATCACAGGTTCACCATGTTGTATATGAAACTCATTTTGGTAAACCAGTTCAGTAGTAAGGTGGACAGGATAACAACATGAAACAAACATATATCTATGTAGTATGGTCACTGTATGGTCTATATCATTCTAGTTTATGTTGCCAAATCAAGATAGAGACAGTTCAAATCATATCTGTTTAAGACAAAGCAGCATAGACAGAATATAAGTGTGGGAAACTACACAGCAATAACAACACTTGTAATGTGCATGGCATGAGAACATAACTGTTTATTCAATTGAAACTGAAATCAACATAGAGCAAGTTACAACAGCAAATACATTAAAGAAACAGGTTTAAAACATACCTATTGCGCCATTGGACTTTCAATTCCATCCTTCAAATTTGAAATTAGTTGGTATGAGTAAATACAGTGATGCAAGAGCAAAGGAGTATGAACCATAGCTACGGAACCTGAACTAAGAATAAATCTTCTTCTGCTTTAAGCGTTGACTTGTGGTTCGGAGTGGTGGTCCTCGTGCTTTGGGCACTGCAGTTGCCTTACTAACTGCTTGTGCTTGGGTGCTCTGTGGTGGAGACAGTGCTGTGTCAACTAGAACTGGGTTACTATCTGCTGGGGTTGGGGTTAGAAGGGGTGTAGCTGGTTCTCTGTCCAACTGGGTAGGGGTACAATCTGCGTGAGCCTGGGTTATGTGTGGTGGGGCTGGTTCTTGGGCAAGTACAACCGTGGTTCTATCTGCATCGACGGGTAGCACGATCTTTCCTGAAGACCGTGTTTTTACTCCCATAGATACGGCCATCACCCCCTCCAATTCAAATGGCTGATAAACAAGAAAAGTAATTGAATGTACAGACATTGTAAGATAGACAGGTGCAATGGATAGTAGGGAAGAAAACAGGGCATGAACTAATTCACATTTATGTTGTCTAACCAAACAGGATAGCATGACATAATTTCACATATATGATGGCTAATTAAACAGGATAGCATGACACAATTTCACATATATGATGGCTAACTAAACAGGATAGAATGACATACTTCAAAATATGATGACTATGTAAACAAGATGACATGATATAACTATACGACGTGTCTATTAAAGTGGTTGGCATGCCATAATTCACAAACATGCCGTCGATGGAAACATGATGGCATGATATAATTCACGGATAGAATGACATAATTCAAAATATGATGACTATGTAAACAGGATGAGATGATATAACTATATTATGTCTATAGAAAATGGGTTGGCATGCCATAATTCAGATACATGCTGTCTATGTAAACATCATGGCATGATATAATTCAAATATATGATTTATATACTAAGCAAGTGAGCAGAGGGCAATCGCATATATGATGTGTCAACTAAGGAGATTGCATTCAATATTGTGTATATGATGTAAAAACTAAGCATTGCAAGACAACATATGCATGATATGAGTAATATAACCCTGCCAAGTTTGAGCATAAACCTCAGGGGGGAAATAGGACTGATCATCTGCCTCTGAATCCTCCTCTGAGGAGTTATCTGTAACCAGCAAGATATCTGCTTCAGCAGGTAGCATTGTCTGCTCTGAAGACCTTGTTTTCACTCCAGATTTCTCCATCACCAATTCAAATGGCTGATGCACAGGAAGAGCAGTTGAATATACAAACATTGTCGACAAATGGAATGAGTAATACTAAAAAAGGATGGCATGATATAATTCACATATATGACGCTTGGCTAAACAGCATGGCATTGCAATTCACATACATAATGCCTTGCAACAAGATAGCATTGCATAATACACATATATTATATCTTGCAACAAGATGGCATTGCAAAATTCACATATATGGTAATTAGACACTAAACAGGTGGCATTCACACAAAGCATGTCTAAACTAAGCAAATGACATGCCAATGCAAGACACCATATGCACGATATGAGCAATATAACCCTGCCAAGTTAGAGCATGCACCTCGTGGAGGGGGGGATACGTGTAGCGACCCGACCTTAAACGGTCAAGCCTCTGTGTATCCGTGCCATCCCTGGATCAGTATGCTGGCACACACAGTACATCAATGTATATATCAAAGTGCAATCACATGTATAAATAACGTAAAACTGATATATACCTTATAGGTCTCAGCGGAAACAATCAATCGGGTGTGGAGTCCCATCAACGCCATCGGCAGGTTGAGTGTAGACCGTAACCCTGTATTGTAACTCTTACTCATCGAAGAAATATCTACAACATGATACGTTGCAGCTGTGTAGGTCAGTACATTGAATGTACCGGCAAGATCACTGTAAGAAAAACAGATGATAAAACTATACTATATGCAATATGGCTTGGTGGCTCTGTGTCTGAGTTTTGTTTGCGTAAAAGCTGCTTTTATTTTCCCTACATCAAAGGAATATCAGGAGTCTGTACTACGGAGTTTTCTATTATGACATGGTTCCGCCAACCGATGTCTCATAACCCAAATCATCATAAGTTGCCCACAATTAAATTATCAGTCCGGTGTTGAGAGTTCCGAGATAAATCCATGTCCACAGGCTCAAATTGTCCGTAACCGGGGACACGGCTAATCGATTAGGTTTAAACCCTCTGCAGAGGTTTGTACACTTTACCCACAAGATTCGATCCCTCTTTTTACGTTCTCGCACTTCAGGATGTTTGAGAACAAGACGGCCGAAACATGGTCTTCCGAAGAGTTCCCCTGACCACTGTCCGGTGCTCATCCAATCCTACCGTAGTTCTACATCTGCTAGCACCGTCCAAGCCAGAGTAACCACTAAGGTCAACCAAGCCAGAGCCCATAATGACTTGCGGTTGCACAGGTAAGCTTCCGGGCATGAAGTATTCTTCCGTCTCTTTGAGTCTGGGTGAAGCTTTCCGTAAGATGTCATGGCGCTTCTCCATGCATCCCGGCCATCCACTGGTTTCTCCAGGGTGCCCGTCAACCGTCCTTCACCCAGTAGTGTGTATTGAATTCTTGTCTCGAGTCTTGAAGTCTTGAGGCCTCGAAGGTGCAGTCCTTGCAGATTCCAGCATGGAGTTGTCGTCATTGACGTAGAGTCCTCCATTCTCACACCACTCCCGAACACTCATACCAACCCCGTCTACTATAGCGTAGCATTTAAACTACATAACGTCCCGGGCTTGGTAATCAGGGAGATGGGTTCCTACCTCATGCATTCTACTCAACTACAAGAATTCAATATCACTACTGGAGGGATTATGAATGGTGACACTAAATGCAATAAAAACATAGGTATGAAAAGCATGGTCAAAGTGAACTTGCCTGGTATTACTTGATGAAGATAAAAGGCTCTCAGAAACTTGATAAACTAGTCGTCACTCTCCGATGAAATCTATACAAGCAAGCATAGTATTCACATAAGAAAACATTCTAGCACTCAATCATAACAATCAAAATAACAATGAAGTCGAAATATGATCGAAGGCAAAACCAAATAAAACTCCAAATCACTCAAAGCAAAGCATAACACTAACCTACAACACAATCAACTCTACTAACAGCAAGTAAAAATCCTAAAACAATTACTTAACAGAGAGTAAAAATAAGTATTCACTAATTAACAGAAAATATTTTTCCTATAATAAAATTCTAGCAAAACAATAAAATAACGCTATTGCTATTACTAGCAAACTAGACATGCAACTTACAACACCTAGAACCTCAAGAATATAAGGTCTAATAACTCCTAAAATTTACCTACTGATAACAACAGGATATATGCTATAGTAGTGAAAACTAACAAAAGAACTAATAAAACTAATTACTAATAATTAAAATACAAACAGTACTAAAAACAGGGTTTATGGTACTGTTTACAATAAAAACTATTTTAATAGATCACTAACATGCAAACTGAACACTACTATATAGCTAAGCCAAAAGAACCAGTAGCAAAAGAATCGGTCAAAATAATATTCTAACTCAAAATAACTCAAATCTAGTGATTTGAGCAAATTCATACAAACACAAATTTAAACTGCTCAAATGTGAAATCCAATTGTACTAACAGAAACTTCATGAAATTTGTGATCCAACGCAGTTGGAATCACTCAAAAATACCTCGTAGATAATTAACTATGGATTTTACAAGATTGAAACTATTCTGTTTTAAAAACAGAACGAAAAAAAGGCAGGTGGGGGTTACTGTAGCAGTTCCGGAGATGGGGTTCTGGTGGAGCTCCGGCGACGTCCTCCGGTGGTCCGGGGCGGTGGCTGAGGGGCCGGGTGGGGGCGGCAGAGCGAGGGGAGTCCGGTGGTGGGGTCGGTGGGTGGCGGGGGTGGCCTAAGGTGGCGGGGCGGGGCGACAATGGCGGCGGTGGTCCGGCGAACTCCGGCGAGCTCTTGCGGGCGGCTTGGGGCGGGGAAGAGGGGGCTAAGGGCGGGGATGGATTGCGGGGTGTGTTATTTATAGGGGTGGGAGGTCGGTTTGGAGGAGGGGGCAAGGGATTTCGCGAATCCCGCGATCTCCGGCGGTGCTCCGGCGGTGGCTGGAGATCGAGAGGATCTCGCCTGGAGGAAAGAGATGATCCTGTTCGGATCGGCCCAGATTTGGCCCAAAAAAAAATAGTACCTTCCTTTTTTTAAATAACCCGCGAAGAAAAATCATTTTAGAAAATAAAATACAAATAAAATATAGGAGTATGATATATCAAAATTCTCAGAAAAATAAGCCCAATTTAATGGGATTGTTTTCACGGATAAATAAAATACTTTTTGAAAAATCATTTTTTTTAAATTCAAACAAAAATCCAAATGACTTTCAAAACTCATCGGAAAAATTCTTCCAACATTTTTGGGGTGTCATGTTAATCCCTCTCAACACTTTTGTTTCAAGTGTTCTTTGTCAGAAAAGTTTTTGAATAATATTCAAATGCCACTTTGAGTTAAAAACAAAATTTAAATGACAAATTCAAATGAAATTTTTTTCTTTACTTCCCACTCTCTTTCATTGAAGAAATCATGAGGATCATTGAGTGGCATGAAGTTTGAAATATTTCCAAATTCAAATATTTTCAAACAGAAACATTTTTTTTTGGAAAGTCCTTTTATTCCCTCTCATTCAAAACTTCAAAAGTTTAAAATTCCACTCAATCAATCACTCAACAATCAATCAAACAATCATATATTTTAATTATTATAACATTCAAAAATTTAGAATTTTGGGATGTTACAAACTACCACACTTAAAATGAATCTCGTCCTCGAGATTCGAAGAGGCTAGCAAGAAAAGGTTAGGGGTTGGGGTCTTCTAGCAAATCTTTTGGTCGGAAAGGTCACGGGTGCTACCACACTTAAAAGCAAGGTTACGGTTCCAACAAAACTCATGTATTCCATTCCTTTAGGTTGGCGGTGTCGGTCTTTTCATATCTTCGGGATAACTCTAATGCTGACGTTCTTACTGCAGGGGTATAACCTTTTCCTCTATTTCTTGTGTCCTTCCATCATGGTAAGGTTCTTCCGAGGTTGAGTCTTCTTATCTGACGGGTCTGTCGCCAATACTAAACAACTATCGAAACCTCCTGGTGGTCAACAACTTATGGTTTCTCCTGGGGGAAAATGGTCGGGGTTGAAATCTCACCGTATGTCTTACGGTTGGCAACGGTTGCCTGTACAGGGTTTCATCGTCGTACCATTCTAAGGTTTAAGCAAGGTTTCGATATCTTCATCTCTCTACTATGGGTAAGTCACTCAGATTTACCATCCCAAATAGCAAGAGCGAATGATAAGAGTAAGTCGGTATGGTGATCAATCCATTCCGCACCCAAATCATTACCCTGTATAAGGTTTAGCGAATCTCGCAGTTCTAACACTCGGGCATTCTCACAAACATTGCAGAATTTCTCTTGTCGATGAACTGAGTTCGGATATATCCATTACTTCTGCAAGCTGAACAAAACATCTATCATTCTTCACAACTCTCGGGTTTTCGTATCCTCCTAAGAAATGTCTGCTGATCAAATCACAGCTTCTTCCGAAATTTCTTCTTCCAGGGAGTACTTGATCCTTATTAATTCATGGGCATGTGGGTTATGGGCGCACTTCAACACATGTATAGCTTTAACTCATCCTGGGGTTACAATTGTTCCATATTACCAACATTATACCTCCTTTATATCCATTAGTACTTCATCCCTTCATATTCTTGGGGTATCCCACATATCGAGATAAAACTCATACTAGTTTGTCCGAAGTCCACTCCGTGGAATATCATTATCCTTTCCAGGGGTCAAGTGTCCTCACAGGGTACTACCACCCTTGAAATGCACAAATTCTTCCATGGACCATATTTCTCATATCCTCAAAAATGGTCAAGATCTTTGCTCATAGAGTAACATCTCGTACAATTCAACATATGAAATCATGACACATTAATTTTTTTGATTCATGAATTCATTACAAACTCTGAGACTTCTATTACATAATTCAACTCATCGAACTCATGAAAATAAGATTGCTTTCTACTACTCGTATTATCCATATCAAAATCACCACTACTCAGCTCCAGCTTTCATCTGATCTGAACATTCCCTAGCAAAATGTCCTGCTTCCTTGCAGCGAAAACAAATGACTTTCGACATGTCTCGGGGCTGCTTTGTGATTATGTAGGCTCCTTGGATTTTTAGCTTCTTTTCTGGGCATTTATCAGCGTAGTGACCCAAATCCTTGCACCGGTAACAAGTGATATTACTCAGGTCCTTCTCCGCAGAAATTGGGTTGTTCTGGGGATGCCTTCGTCTTCTCTTCTTGGGTCTCTCCGTAATTATCAGAGCTTCTATTTCCTGAGGGTCAAACTTCACTTCTGCTGTCTAGAAGTCTCCGAGATACTCTTGGCTTTCCTTCGGGCAATACTGTGAGAAATGTCCTTCTTCTCCACATGAATAGCAAGCTTGGGCGAAAAATCTGTTTAGGCCTTCTCCATCGAGGTCTTCAACATCTTCCTTCATCGCGGGTTCTTCTAAATTTTCCTTGAGGGCTTCTTTTTGCTGCTTGGTAATTTCTTGTACCTTGGGATAAAGGCGACACTGAGCAGGGTAGTGCGTAGTTCCTTCACACAGTAAACGAGTAACCTGCCCAGTCGGGCATTCTTTGGCTAAGTGATTTTTCTCACAATGAGGGCATCCATTCTTGTGTTCTTCATGGGTGTGTCCTATTTCTCCGCAAATCTTGCAGGCACAAGGTTTCTTCATCGGGTTATCACAATGCTTCCGGATGAGACGGGATCTCAACGGAGTCTTCTTGAATTCCTCCCAAGTTGTTGCTCCGTTGCATCCCTGTATGGCTTGATGCATCTGCCACCATGTTGCAGCACTTCCTTCAAAGTACTGAAGAGCGTACGATACTTCATTCTTCCTTGAAACCAAATTGCTTCCGAAGTGATTCTCCATGTTCTGAATCCATAGCTCTGCCTCCGGCTGAGTCATCGGTCCAGACAATACCAGTCCAACTTCATTCATCATCTATGGGGTCCAAGGGTTTTGGGATGAGATACGGGAGAGATAGAGAGAGAGTTACACACAATGCAAACAATATAGTTTTGAAAATGGGTTTTATTTGTGGCTGTCGGAAAAACATCAAACAAATGACAACTCACAAATCGTCACATCTACCGTAAGTATATAATAGGGGTTTGGTCTTCTAAAGGTCAAGTAAATCTTCAGAGTCTTCAATTTCTTTGAGTCTTTAGAGTCTTCAACGGTTGTAGCTTCTTTCTCCGAAATGTATGGTGAAATACTCTTTACTCTGAAGTGGACATCAGTTGTCCGATATCTTGTTCTTCTTGGAGCGGCTTCAGTTGATCCTTCGTGTGGTCAGAAGGGTAAAGGGTATATTCTAACTATTTGAGGTAAGAGGGAGTTTATGGTAAAATCAGAAAAGATGAGAAGTAAGGGTCTTTTTAAAAACAAAGTTTTAGAGATATCCTGTGCTAGGGGCTTTCTGATTTCTAGGGTCACATCCTACAGTCAACATGTGCTCTGATACCATATCTGTAGCGACCCGACCTCAAACGGTCAAGCCTCTGTGTATCCGTGCCACCCCTGGATCAGTATGCTGGCACACACAGTACATCAATGTATATATCAAAGTGCAATCACATGTATAAATAATGTAAAACTGATATATACCTTGTAGGTCTCAGCGGAAACAATCAATCGGGTGTGGAGTCCCATCAACGCCATCTGCAGGTTGAGTGTAGACCGTAACCCTGTATCGTAACTCTTACTCGTCAAAGAAATATCTGCAACATGATACGTTGCCGCCGTGTAGGTCAGTACATTGAATGTACCGGCAAGATCACTGTAAGAAAAACAAATGATAAAACTATACTATATGCAATATGGCTTGGTGGCTCTGTGTCTGAGTTTTGTTTGCGTAAAAGCTGCTTTTATTTTCCCTACATCAAAGGAATATCAGGAGTCTGTACTACGGAGTTTTCTATTATGACATGGTTCCGCCGACCGATGTCTCATAACCCAAATCATCATAAGTTGCCCACAATTAAATTATCAGTCCGGTGTTGAGAGTTCCGAGATAAATCCAAGTCCAGAGGCTCAAATTGTCCGTAACTGGGGACACGGCTAATCGATTAGGTTTAAACCCTCTGCAGAGGTTTGTACACTTTACCCGCAAGATTCGATCCCTCTTTTTACGTTCTCGCACTTCAGGATGTTTGAGAACAAGACGACCGAAACATGGTCTTCCGAAGAGTTCCCCTGACCACTGTTCGGTGCTCATCCAATCCTACCGTAGTTCTACATCTGCTAGCACCGTCCCAGCCAGAGTAACCACTAAGGTCAACCAAGCCAGAGCCCATAATGACTTGCGGTTGCATAGGTAAGCTTCCGGGCATGAAGTATTCTTCCGTCTCTTTGAGTCTGGGTGAAGCTTTCCGCAAGATTTCATGGCGCTTCTCCATGCATCTCGGCCATCCACTGGTTTCTCCAGGGTGCCCGTCAACCGTCCTTCACCCAGTAGTGTGTATTGAATTCTTGTCTCGAGTCTTGAAGTCTGGAGGCCTCGAAGGTGCAGTCCTTGCAGATTCCAGCATGGAGTTGTCGTCATTGACGTAGAGTCCTCCATTCTCACACCACTCCCGAACACTCGTACCAACCCCGTATACTATAGCGTGGCATTTAAACTACATAACGTCCCGGGCTTGGTAATTAGGGAGATGGGTTCCTACCTCATGCATTCTACTCAACTACAAGAATTCAATATCACTACTGGAGGGATTATGAATGGTGACACTAAATGCAATAAAAACATAGGTATGAAAAGCATGGTCAAAGTGAACTTTCCTGGTATTACTTGATGAAGATAAAACGCTCTCAGAAACTTGATAAACTAGTCGTCACTCTCCGATGAATTCTATACAAGCAAGCATAGTATTCACATAATCAAACATTCTAGCACTCAATCATAACAATCAAAATAACAATGAAGTCGAAATATGATCGAAGGCAAAACCAAATAAAACTCCAAATCACTCAAAGCAAAGCATAACACTAACCTACAACACAATCAACTCTACTAACAGCAAGTAAAAAGCCTAAAACAATTACTTAACAGAGAGTAAAAATAAGTATTCACTAATTAACAGAAAATATTTTTCCTATAATAAAATTCTAGCAAAACAATAAAATAACGCTATTCCTATTACTAGCAAACTAGACATGCAACTTACAACACCTAGAACCTCAAGAATACTAAGTCTAATAACTCCTAAAATTTACCTACTGTATAACAACAGGATATATGCTACAGTAGTGAAAACTAACAAAAGAAACTAATTAAAACTAATTACTAATAATTAAAATACAAACAGTACTAAAAACAGGGTTTATGGTACTGTTTACAATAAAAATCTATTTTAAATAGATCACTAACGTGCAAACTGAACACTACTGTATAGCTAAGCTAATAAGCAACCAGTAGCAAAAAGAATCGGTCAGAAATAATATTCCTAACTCAAAATAACTCAAATCTAGTGATTTGAGCAAATTCATACAAACAAAAATTTAAACTGCTCAAATGTGAAATCCAATTGTACTAACAGAAACTTCATGAAATTTGTGATCCAACGCAGTTGGAATCACTCAAAAATACCTCGTAGATAATTAACTATGGATTTTACAAGATTGAAACTATTCTGTTTTAAAAACAGAACGAAAAAAAGGCAGTTCGGGGTTACTGTAGCAGTTCCGGAGATGGGGTTCTGGTGGAGCTCCGGCGACGTCCTCCGGTGGTCCGGGGCGGTGGCTGAGGGGCCTGGTGGGGGCGGCGGAGCGAGGGGAGGAAGGGGCGTGAGGTAGGGTGGGTGGAGGCAGGGGGAGGGGCCCGGTGGACCAGACGGGAGGGTGTGGGGGGTGTGGGGCTGAGGTGGCGGGGAGGGGGGAGCGCGGCAATGGCGGCGGTGGTCCGGCGAACTCCGGCGAGCTCCTGCGGGCGGCTCGGGGCGGGGAAGAGGGGGCTAAGGGCGGGGATGGATTGCGGGGTGCGGTATTTATAGGGGTGGGAGGTCGGTTTGGAGGAGGGGGCAAGGGATTTCGCGAATCCCGCGATCTCCGGCGGTGGCTGGAGATCGAGAGGATCTCGGCTGGAGGAAAGAGATGATCCTGTTCGGATCGGGCCAGATTTGGCCCAAAAAAAAAACAGTACCTTCCTTTTTTTTTAAATAACCCGCGAAGAAAAATCATTTTAGAAAATAAAATATAGGAGTATTATATATTAAAATTCTCAGAAAAATAAGCCCAATTTAATGGGATAGTTTTCACGGACAAATAAAATACTTTTTGATTTTTTTTTAAATTCAAACAAAAATCCAAATGACTTTCAAAACTCATCGGAAAAATTCTTCCAACATTTTTGGGGTGTCATGTTAATCCCTCTCAACACTTTTGTTTCAAGTGTTCTTTGTCAGAAAAGTTTTTGAATAATATTCAAATGCCACTTTGAGTTAAAAACAAAATTTAAATGACAAATTCAAATGAAATTTTTTTCTTTACTTCCCACTCTCTTTCATTGAAGAAATCATGAGGATCATTGAGTGGCATGAAGTTTGAAATATTTCTATATTCAAATATTTTCAAACAGAAACATTTTTTTTTGGAAAGTCCTTTTATTCCCTCTCATTCAAAACTTCAAAAGTTTAAAATTCCACTCAATCAATCACTCAACAATCATATTTTTTAATTATTATAACATTCGAAAATTTAGAATTTTGGGATGTTACAATACGACTAGTCATCTGTCTCTGAATTCTACTCCGAGGAGATATCCATAACCAGCGAGACATGCTCTTCTTCAGATAGCATTGTCTGCTTTGAAAACCTTGTTTTCACTCCAGATTTTTCCATGACCGTGTCGAATGGCTGATGCACAGGAAGAGTAATTGAATGTAGTAAAATTGTTGACAAATTTATTAAGTAATAAAAAAAGGATGGCATGATATAATTCTCATATAAGATGACTGGCTAACCAGAATGGCATTGCAAAATTCACATATATGATGCCTGGCTAAACAAGATGGCATTGCATGATTCACATATATGATATAGAAACTAAACAGATGTCATTCACACTATGCATGTCTAAACTAAGGAAATGGCACATTTTATGTATAAAGTAAGCAATGCAAGGCACCTGATAACCCACAAGTATAGGGGATTGCAACAGTTTTCGAGGGTAGAGTATTCAACCCAAATTTATAGATTCGACACAAGGGGAGCCAAAGAATATTTGCAAGTATTAGCAGCTGAGTTGTCAATTCAACCACACCTGGAGATTAATTATCTGCAGCAAAGTGATCAGTAGCAAAGTAGTATGATAGTTTTGATAGTAGTAGCAACAACAATAGTAACGGTAATAGTGATAGCAATGATTTTGTAGCAAGTGCAATAGTAACATAGCAAGATCAATATGTAGGAAAATCATAGGCATTGGATCGGCGATTTGTTGGATGATATTCATCATGTGACAGTTACAACCTAGGGCGATACGGCACTAGCTCCAGTTCATAAATATAATGTAGGCATGTATTCCGTAAATAGTCATACGTGCTTATGGAAAGAACTTGCATGACATCTTTTGTCCTACCCTCCCGTGGCAGCGGGGTCCTATTGGAAACTAAGGGATATTAAGGCCTCCTTTTAATAGAGAACCGGAACAAAGCATTAACACACGGTGAATACATGAACTCCTCAAACTACGGTCATCACCGGGACGTGTCCCGACTATTGTCACTCCGGGGTTGCCGGATCATAACACGTAGTAGGTGACTATAACTTGCAAGATCGGATCTAGAACATAGATATAATGGTGATAACATAAATGGTTCAGATCTGAAATCATGGCACCCGGGCCCAAAGTGACAAGCATTAAGCATGGCAAAGTCATAGCAACATCAATCTCAGAACATAATGGATACTAGGGATCAAGCCCTAACAAAACTAAGTCGATTACATGATGAATCTCATCCAACTCCTCACCGACCAGCGAGCCTACGAAGGAATTACTCACTCCCGGTGGGGAGCATCATGGAATTGGCGATGGAGAAGGGTTGATGATGACGAAGATCGAAGATCCCCCTCTCCGGAGCACCAAACGGACTCCAGATCTGGCCTCCCGATGAAGAACAAGAGGTGGCGGTGGCTCTGTCTCATGAAACGTGATAATTCTTCCTCTCCTAATTTTTTCTGGAAATATGTGATTTTATAGCGTCGGTTTCAGGGTCTGCGGGGCCACCAGGTGGGGACAACCCACCAGGGCGCGCCGGTGGTTCTTGGCTCCAAAAATTATCTTTTATTGAATAAAAAATCCTAGAAAAGTTTCGTTCCAATCCGAGAACTTTTATTTCTGCACAAAAACAACACCATGGTAGTTCTGCTGAAAACATCGTCAATCTGGGTTAGTTTCATTCAAATCATGCAAATTACAGTCCAAAACAAGAGGAAAAGCGTTAGGAAAAGTAGATACGATGGAGACGTATCAACTCCCCCAAGCTTAAACCTTTGCTTATCCTCAAGCAATTCAGTTGAAAAACTGAAAGTGAAAAAGAAAAACATTTACGAACTCTTTTGCTCTTGTTTACATAAATAAGCTTAAACAGCACCAAAGTTTTCAGCCAAGATTATAACTAACCATGTCGACAATAACTCTTAAAAATTATATTAACTCATATCAATGACATAATCAGCTAGCGAGCAATAATAAGATATCTCAAACAACAACACGTTATCAAAACAACTATGATATAATCTGACAATAGTGGTATCTCGCTAGCCCTTTCTGAGACCGCAAAACATAAATGCAGAGCACCTCCAAAGTTCAAGCAACGACTAAACATTGTAATTCATGGTAGAAAAGATCCAGTCATGATGCACCCAACATTAGCTACACACAATGCATGAGGATGACAATAGTGCTCTCAGGTTCTGGCGCTTATTTGAGAAGGTGATGACACAACATAAAAGTAAATAGATAGTCCCTTCGCAGATGGAAGCAGTGATTTGCAGCGGTGCCAGAGCTCAAGTTTTTAAAATAGAGGTAAATGAACTTTTGAGAAATGCACCCTTTTTGTTTACTTTGCGACCATTAGTTATCGGTATCTTCCATGCTAAACACATTAGTGGCGGTTCCCAAGCGATAAAAGTAAAGGTTTACTTCCCCTCCACCAACAATGACACTCCACGGCTTGTCCGAAACAACGGGTGCCGTCCATACCAACAACAGTCCTAGGGGAGTTTTGTTTAATTATTTGCAATTTGAGTTCGGGACTGGGAATCCCTATTACCGCCCCTCTCGTGCAAGGACGAGTGAATAAACACTCATCATGAGAATAACCCGCTTAGCATGGAAGATACTGACTACCTCCTGTCGCTCTATGAACAATCCAGGCACACAAAAAGGATATTTATTTAAAGTTTTTAGAGGTGGCACATGCAAATTTACTGAGGACGGCAGGGTAATACCGCATATAGGTAGGTATGGTGGACTCATCTGGAATAACTTGGGTTTCAGGTTTTTGATGCACAAGCAGAATTCCCACTTAGTACAGGCGAAGGCTAGCAAATAGGTTGAGAAGCGGCCAGCTAGAGAGCGAATACGGTCATGAACATGCATTATGCATAAGTAACATTGGATACTAGCATGAGTAGGATATGAACACCATGAACATAAATATCATAGAGGCTATGTTGGTTTTGATTCAACTACATGCTTGAACATGTGCCAAGTCAAGCCACTCGAACATTCAGAGGAGGATACCATATCATCATACTACATCACAATCATTTTAACGCAATGTTGACATCCAAGATAAATCATTATCCACTCCTAGCTACTTAAGCATGACATGAGAAACTATAATCTCTAATTGTCATTGCAAACATGTTTGATCATAATAGGCTGAATCATGGATACTAGGTTAAACATATTTACAAAAATAGAACAAGTCGAGTTCATACCCGTTTCTCTCTGCCACAGCCAGTTCATCAAATATCGTCATTATTGCCTTTCACTTGCACGACCGAGCGATTTGAAAATAATAATAGTGCAACAGTGCTGTGGACTAAGCTGGAATCTGCAAATATTTTATTCAAAAGGAGAAGACAAAGTAATATGGGCTCTTTGTTAGATCAACAATAATGCATATGAGAGCCACTCAACATTTTCATCGTGGTCTTCTCCTCGGTACGACTCAATAAAAAGAAAACAAATTCAGAGAAACACAGTAAAATATTTTTAGAGTTTTTGGTTTTTCTTAAACAAGCAAATAAAAGGGAAAAGCAAAAATGAGAAAAACTATTTACACGGGAAAGCTCCCAACAAATAAAAGAAGAACAAGGAAATCTTTTTGAGTTTTTCTTTTTAGTGCTGCAACAATTTAAACTAGGAAGAAAAATTGAAAAGAAGCAGGAAATATTTTTGGATTTCTCAAAGTTTTTCAAACACACAAGAAGAAAGCGAGAAAATAAATCTGACATGGATAATACAATGAAAGAGTGTGAACACCGACAACTGGAATGAAATGTGTGAATATGAATGTAATGTCGGTGGAAATACGTACTCCCCCAAGCTTAGGCTTTTGGCCTAACTTGGTAATCACCACTCGAAGAAGCCATGGGGTCCTATGTTGAAATGCTGAGAGCGGGCACCTGAGGATCCCACTGCTGAGGCTCCACCTGTGCCGCAGCTAGGTTGTTCCGGTAGGCGACGATGTCCTCAGGCATAATCCTGTTTCCGCCCCTAGCAATAGGATCAAACAAAGCAGGTGCAGGCAACGGAATAACATCATGAGTAATTTCACTAAAGACCAAGTTATATGGAACATCCATAGTGGTGTTCTCGCTATCAATAAAGTGGTGGTGTGCCATAGCCGTGCGATCTAGGTAAACCTTGGGCAAAGGATAATCATGCTGGCGCATCTGAATGTTAAAGTGAGTCGCCAAGCGAGTAGCGTAAATACCACCATGTATTTTTCCCTTGGATTTGTTAATGTGGAGGTGATGTGCCACAATAACTCCCAAGCTATAAGTGTTGTCGCCGTAAAGTGCACGACGTGAAACAGTAAAGTCTGGAGCACTGAGTGCACCTACCTTCTCTCTAGCAAGCAAACACTTCGCAATGAATAGAGCAAAATAATGTACAGCCGGAAAGTGTAAGCTAGTGGCAGTGGCAGCCGATACCCCTCTCTCAGCCCCCACTGTCAGAGTACGGTAAAAACCATCAAACTCCATGGGCCTAGGCTCTACTAAACCACCATCAGAAGGAAGCAAGCATATGTCACAAAATTCAGTAAGCGGTATCTGATGGGGTTCAGCATATAAGTTAAACTGCACCTCAGGGGGATTATTCCTACTCAAGAAATTAATACTTTGCACAAAGGAATTTGTCAGGAGATGATACTGTTCACATTTAGCTGCGATGAAGTCGGTGAGGCCGGCATTAGCAGCATATTGTGCAAACTCCTGAAGGATTCTGGCCCCTTCCATGAACGGGTTATGCGGCTATTCACACGGCCGTACCTCCGCCATTCTGCGGGTATGGAGATCACTGTCAGATGACTCCTCAATAACTCCCTTAGAGTTCTTCTTGGAAGCAAACTTCCTAAAGATACTCATCTTTTTCCTATGAACAAAATTCTGAAATTTTTAGTCCACAAAATTTTTCTCAACAAAACTTCACAAGATTGAAAGCAACTACTCATAAGGATGCATAGAGGACATAGTAAGCATTCAAACTACTTAGAACTCTAAGAATTCAACATGCAAGCTCATCTACAGCAGCACCAAGAGTAGCTAATTATTCAAAATACAAACCACTAAAGCAAAAACTAATTGGACTAACGGAGGAGTCACATACCAAGCAACAATCCCCCGAAACTATTTCAGAAATGGAGCTTCGAGCAAAGAGATCGAAATCCGCGGGTTCGGGAGCAAGAACACAAGAGAGAGAGCAATGGTGATTTTTTCTGGAGGTAGGTGGTGTTGTGGGATGAAGAGATAAGTGAGGGGGCCCACAACCCACCAAGGTGCGCCTGGGGGTCCTGGCGCGCCCAGGTGGGTTGTGCCCACCTGGTGCACCTCACTCTGATGTTATTTGCACCAAAAATTCTTAAATAATCAGAGAAAAATCATATTAAATTTTCAGAGCATTCTAAGAACTTTCATTTTTGGGTCATTTTTTTTATTGCACGGGAAATTCAGACAATAGACAAAACATGGCAATTTATTTTATTTAACTAATAAAAACAGAAAACAAAAGGTAGGGACAGAAGGTAGTGCTCACTAAATTCATCAACTTCATACCTCTAAAAAATGATCAATTAATAAGGTTGATCAAGTCTTATTAACAACCACTTTCGATTAGCATGAAACCGAAGAACTTTCGTAAATCACTAAGTTACCTCAACGGGGATATGAATGTACCCAACAATAAGCATTTCATATTTCTTTTTAACAGTAGGTAGAAGTAGTTGAAAACTTCCAATAGTGATTGTCGCAGATTTTTCAATAACATTAATACCATTAACTTGGAATTGTTTCTTCGGAAAGTGCACCGTATGCTCATTACCATTGATATGAAAAGTGACCTTGCTTTTATTGCAATCAATAACAGCCCCTGCAGTATTCAAGAAGGGTCTACCAAGGATAATCGACATGTTGTCGTCCTCGGGCATCTCAAGTATAACAAAGTTAGTCAAAATAGTAACATTAGCAACAACAACGGGCACATCCTCACAAATATCGATATGTATGGCAGTTGATTTGTCAGCCATTTGCAAAGATATTTCAGTAGGTGTGAGTTTATTCAAATCAAGTCTTTTATATAATGAGAAAGGCATAACACTAACACCAGCTCCCAAATCACGTAAAGCAGTTTTCACATAATTTCTTTTGATGGAGCAAGGTATAGTTGGTATTCCCGGATCTCCAAGTTTTTTAGGTAATCCATCTTTAAAAGTATAATTAGCAAGCATGGTGGAGATTTCAGCTTCCGGTATTTTTCTCTTATTGGTGATGATGTCTTTCATGCACTTTGCATAAGGAGGCATTTTTAAGATATCAGTCAAGCGAGTACGCAAAAAGACTGGCCTCAGCATTTCAGCAAAGCGTTCAAATTCTTCATCATGTTTCTTTTTAGTTGACTTAGGTGGAAAGGGCATAGGTTTTTGAACTCATGGTTCTCTTTCCTTACCATGCTTTCTAGCAACAAAGTCTATTTTATCATATCTTTTATTCTTAGGTTGTGGGTTATCAAGATCAACGGCTGGTTCTATCTCAACATCATTGTCTGGTTCTTTAATATTTGTTTGAGTATCTTCACAAACCTCATCATTATCTTTTTCATTATCAGAAGGTGAGTGTTTACTACCAGATTGAGTTTCAGCATCAGAGATAGAAACTTCATTATCATTATCAGGAGGTTTTTCTACTTCAGGTTCCCTAGAGGCATGCAAAGTCCTATCATTTTTCTTCTTCTTTTTCTTTTTAGAAGGACTATGTACATCAGTGTTAACCCTTTGAGAGTCTTGTTCAATTCTTTTTGGGTGTCCCTCCGGATAAAGTGGTTCCTGAGTCATCCTACCTCCTCTAGTCATTACTCTAACAACATGATCATTGATATTATTATTCATTTTATCTAACAACTCTCTTTGAGATTTAGCAACTTGTTCTAACTGAGTTTGAACTGTAGAAGCATGCTTCCCCACACCTCTAACATCATTTGAGATTCTATATAACAAGTCACTCAAGCGAGCAATCATATCAGAATCGTATTTCAATTGTTTCATCACATTTGCCTTGAAGTGATCTTGCTTTCTAATGTAATTTTCAAACTCATAAAGGCATTGGCTAGGGTGCATATTGTGAGGATTATCATTATCATTGAATTTCATTAGAGAATTTACCTCTACCACCTTAGGTGGTGGTGGTGTATCAAGCCCATGTATTTCTTCAATAGGAGGTAAATTTTTGACATCCTCAGCTTTAATACCCTTTTCTCTCATAGATTTCTTTGCCTCTTGCATATCTTCAGGACTGAGATATACGATACCCCTCTTCTTTGGAGTTGGTTTAGGCGGTGGTTCAGGAAGAGTCCAATCATCATAATTTTTCAATATGTTATTCAATAATTCTTCAGCTTGCCCAATAGTTCGTTCCCTGAAAACACAACCAACACAACTATCTAGGAAATCCCTAGAAGCATCGGTTAGTCCATTATAGAAGATATCAAGTATTTCATTTTTCATAAGAGGATGATCAGGCAAAGCATTAAGCAATTGGAGAAGCCTCCCCAAGCTTGTGGGAGACTCTCTTCTTCAATTTGCATAAAGTTAAATATTTTCTGTAAGGCAGCTTGTTTCTTATGAGTAGGGAAATATTTTTTAGAGAAGTAATAAATCATGTCCTGAGGACTACGCACACAACCAGGAGCAAGAGTATTGTACCAAGCTTTAGCATCACCCTTTAATGAGAACGGAAATAATTTGAGAATATAATAATAGCGAATTTTCTCATCATGAGCAAAAAGGGTGGCTATATCATTCAACTTAGTAAGATGTGCCACAACAGTTTCAGTTTCATAACCATGGAAAGGATCAGATTCAACCAAAGTAATCAACTCTGGGTCGACAGAGAATTCATAATCCTTATCATCAACAAAGATATGTGAAGTAGCAAACTGAGGATCACATTTCATTTTAGCATTCAAAGTCTTTTCTTTATACTTGCATAATATTTTTTCTAGATCATCCCTATCCTTACAAGCAAGAATATCCCTAGTTGCCTCCTCATCCATAACATAACCTTCCGGTACCTTTGGCAATTCATATCTAGGAGGGCTAGTTCTAATAGGTGTTTCAAGATTTTTAGTTTCAAGCTCTTCATCAGTTTCAACAATCTCATGCTGTCTTACTCTACCAATTTGTTCATCAAGAAATTCACCCAGTGGCACATTATCATCAAGCAAGGTACTAGCATCATCATGAGTAGCATTCATAGTAGAAGTAGCATCATCAATAACTTACGACATATCAGAATTGATAGCATGTGGTGGTGTTGCAAGTCTACTTATAACAGAAGGTGAATCTAAAGCGGAGCTGGATGGCAGTTCCTTACCTCCCCTAGTCTTAGAGGGAAAAATCTTAGTCTTAGCATCCTTCAGATTCTTCATAGTGACAATTTGATAATAATCCCAAGTGACTCAACAAATATAGCTATGATCCCCGGCAACGGCGCCAGAAAATGGTCTTGATAACCCACAAGTATAGGGGATCGTAACAGTTTTCGAGGGTAGAGTATTCAACCCAAATTTATAGATTCGAAACAAGGGGAGCCAAAGAATATTTGCAAGTATTAGCAGCTGAGTTGTCAATTCAACGACACCTGCAGATTAAATATCTGTAGCAAAGTGATCAGTAGCAAAGTAGTATGATAGTTTTGATAGTAGTAGCAACAACAATAGTAATGGTAACAGTGATAGCAATGATTTTGAAGCAAGTGCAATAGTAACAATAGCAATAGTAACTTAGCAAGATCAATATGTAGGAAAATCGTAGGCATTGGATCAGCGATTTGTTGGATGATATTCCTCATGTGACAGTTACAACCTAGGGTGATACGGCACTATCTCCAGTTCATAAATATAATGTAGGCATGTATTCCATAAATAGCCATACGTGCTTATGGAAAGAACTTGCATGACATCTTTTGTCCTACCCTCCCGTGGCAGCGGGGTCCTATTGGAAACTAAGCGATATTAAGGCCTCCTTTTAATAGAGAACTGGAACAAAGAATTAACACATGGTGAATACATGAACTCCTCAAACTACGGTCATCACCGGGAAGTGTCCTGACTATTGTCACTCCGGGGTTGCCGGATCATAACACGTAGTAGGTGACTATAACTTGCAAGATCGGATCTAGAACATAGATATAATGGTGATAACATAAACGGTTCAGATCTGAAATCATGGCACCCGGGCCCAAAGTGACAAGCATTAAGCATGGCAAAGTCATAGCAACATCAATCTCAGAACATAATGGATACTAGGGATCAAGCCCTAACAAAACTAAGTCGATTACAGGATGAATCTCATCCAACTCCTCACCGACCAGCGAGCCTACGAAGGAATTACTCACTCCTGGTGGGGAGCATCATGGAATTGGCGATGGAGAAGGGTTGGTGATGACGAATATCGAAGATCCCCCTCTCCGGAGCCCCAAACGGACTCCAGATCTGGCCTCCCGATGAAGAACAGGAGGTGGAGGCGGCTCCGTCTCGTGAAACGCGATAATTCTTTCTCTCCTATTTTTTTCTGGAAATATGTGATTTTATAGCGTCGGTTTCAGGGTCTGCGGGGCCACCAGGTGGGGACAACCCACCTGGGCGCGCCTGGAGGGGGGGCGCCCTAGGATGTGCCCACCAGGTACCCCCCTCCGGTGGTTCTTGGCTCCAAAAATTCTCTTTTATTGAATAAAAAATCCTCGCAAAGTTTCGTTCCAATCCGACAACTTTTATTTCTGCACAAAAACAATACCATGGTAGTTTCGCTGAAAACAACGTCAGTCCGGGTTAGTTTCATTCAAATCATGCAAATTAGAGTCCAAAACAAGAGGAAAAGCGTTAGGAAAAGTAGATACGATGGAGACATATCAGCAACATATGCATGATATGACCAACATCAGCATGCCAAGTTAGAGCAAAAGCCCTCAGGGGGTAAATAGGAGTGGTCTGCTCCCTCTGAATCCCCCCTCTAAATAGTTATCTTCCTCTTGATTACAGTCTGGAATGGGGGGAGCGGGGGTTGCTTTTGGGCCGACCATGGAGCGACGTCTGCATGAAATTTTATTGCCACGCAAGTCTCGTCTCTTTTGCTCTACATGTTCAGTACCATTGTGTACAATAACTGACATGCATTGGAATAAAACATAGTGAGATTATGTAAGGAGTGCATGCACAAATTCAGAGTGATGGTAGCAAACTGTGGATAGACCAAAAACCAATGATAGCAGGCAGATAATAGATTCAGTTAAAAAATACAGATAATGGCTCCTTTAATGTTTGTTTCCACCCAACATGAAACTCATAGTAGACACCCGAGATTAACCAGATAGTAGACAGATAGTATCGATTGCTGCCCCAATATGTACCCCACAACCATTTAAAAACTCAAGTTTGAGGATTAGTTGTACCTGACTCGGAGTCTAATCGGTGAACAGGACGATAAAGTAGCATGTCATCATATTAAGTGATGCATAACGAAAGCAGACACGAAAGAGTGCGACCTCTCTTGCGAACCCGTGTAGTCCCCAAGGTCATCTGCTCAGTTGATGATGGTAATGCAGTTGTCGTGGCTGCCGGCGGTGGGGAAGAAGATCTGAGGCGACGAAAGACAGTCTGGAGGGCGGATCCCTGTTGTGGTGAACCCGTCCGTCATTGGAGCAGCTGAGCTGGGGTGGACCACAGCGCAGCAGGAGCGGGACAAACCACACAAGGTTTTCTTTGACACATATCTGTAACAGAAGTAATTCTGTAAGGGCTTGTTTGAATTGGAGGATTCTAACAATTCAGGGATAGGAAATACACAGGAATATGATAGGAATGCACGTGCAAAACAGAGAATTTAAAAACACAGGATTTCTGCCAATCTGGGTGTTTGGTTCACAAGAATTGGAAGATCACAGGATGCAAAGAAGCATGGTGAGATTAAGTCAAACCACAAGAAAATGTACGGTTATAATGCTATTATGCTACTATCTCTTAGTCTTGTGCTTCATGAATAGGAATTTGAAAAGGAGGACAAGTGGATATTAAAATCCGTACGGTTTTTGTTTCAAGGAGACACTAAAGAACAAATCCTATAGTTTTCCTTTGCTCCATTCCTTTGTACCAAATGCATGAATAGTAGTACCATACGAAACTTTCCAATTCCTACGTTTTTCCTTCACTTTTCCTTTCAAGCACTGGCGATTCTAGTAGGCAGGCTTGAACAGGGAAAAGCCTACACTCAAAAAATGTTTTTGTGCTACTTCTACTACTTTGGACCCAGGCCACTGCCCTACTAGCTCAACTCCCAGGCCCATCTACAAATGCACAGCTCAAATGCGCAGAAATAAATAATGATGGTGTTCAAGAGAGTCCATCACGGATAGCTAAGTTGCCTGGTACCTCACTACTTGTCATATAGTAGGAGAAACTAATCGTATTTCACGTTACTACGTGTGCTCAGTGGACCATATATATAACATGTAGAGTAAAAAAGAGATGCAACAAGTGTAAAACCTCTTTGGCGAAGCCATGTCGATCTCAGCATGATTGGGTTGGTCGGTGAGGATGCTCCGGCTGATTTGGCTGTCGGAGGAGGGGAAGAAGATCTTAGGCGTCTGGAGATGGAGCCGAGGGTACTGCTCCGGTGTGATGGAGGGTTTCGTCGTTGGAGCAGCTTCGGTGAGTTGTACGACGGCGAGGCTGAAGCAGGATAAGAGAGACAATGTTAACCTGAGTGGAATTCTAATAGCATCTCCAATAGACGATGTAAAATACATAACCACAAAGAGCTAGATGTAAGATACATCAGCCGCTCATCTCTGAACTTAACTGTCGAAACTAAATTTAACTGTCGAAACTGAATTTTACTGTCAAAATTGAACGCACTAGTAGCAGAAAAGTAATAGCAGCAGCAGCGCTCGGAGCAGCAGCGCGTGCGAGAGCCGGGGCAGCTAGTCTTGTAGCAGCATCTCGGGTAGCAGCTGCAGGGGCTCGAGCGAGAGCAGGATCTACTGCTCGTGCAGCAGCAGCGCGAGCAAGAGTAGAGCAGCAGCGCAAGCAAGAGAAAGAGCGAGAGCAGCAGCGCGAGCAAGAGCAAGGGCAGACCAGGCAAGGGACCGAGAGCAAGAGCAGCAGAGCGAGCAAGAGCCAAAGCAGTAACAGCTCCTACTGATGTGGACGTCGCCGCCAAGGGAGCGACGCCATGGAGGAAGTGGCCGGCGACGCCGCCGTAGATTGAGCCGCGCCTTGTCGGCTCGGGACCGAGCGCTGGCAGCACTGTGAGATCGAATCAAGAAGAAAATGCAGCGATTAGTGTAGAACCTCTTTGGTGGTGCCGATTAGGACTCAGCTTCATCTGAGGAATCGGTGATGATGCTGCTCTTCCGGTGGTGCAAGTGAAGACGGCGGTGTGGGAATGGAGGTGACGCGAAAGACGAGGGGAACGTCGGGGCAGCTCCTTGGAGGTGGAGGACGGGGTGGCTGAACCGGTGGGACGACGAGATCAACGACGGATCCTCATCCGGTGCGGTGGATGAGGGACGTCGAGGTGTTGCTGTGGACGACGTCATCGGGGAAGAGGCTCCGGCTGGGTGGCGGACGGAGGAGGGTGTGGTGCTTCGTGGGTTTTTGCGGCCTCGGTGTACGAATAGGGGGGAGGGCGGATGGGAAGGGAGGGGGGAACCATGGCTTAGGGACGCGCTTGTCCGAAATGTGGGGTAAGTTACGAAAGTACCCCCACCGATTTGAGCAAGGCGGTTCTTTCGGTTCTGGGGTATCACGGGCATTTCACGTGTTGGGATTTCGCAGGAGGTGGGAGTTTTCGCCCGCGTTGTAATTTTGGGATAGCAAGGCGCGGGTTGAGATGGAGGGAGTTTTCGGAGCACAACGAGACAAATAGCTATCTTAAAATTTCAGGGTAACAAGGCGCGGGTTGAAGAGGCGGGAGTTTCGCAGCATGATAGACAGAGATGCTAGCTTCAAATTTCGGCATAACAAGGCGCGGCTTGAAATTTCGGGAGAACAATCTTAACGTGTACAAAAAAAAGATAATTCACACCTCACTAGAGAGAGCCATGTCCCGTTTTACTATATTACTAGAAATGCATTCACATACAACAACAAAAAACTAAAAAAATCGGGACAACAAACTTAACGTGTACAGTACCAAATAAATTTGCACTTCCCTCAACAATAAAAAAACAATTTGTGTTGTCTAGCATATGGACTAAATTTGAGTACATTTTCCCTGTTTGAATGGGATTGTACTCGGGTTAGTTATACAACCATCTAAATATTATCTTCACAACACATGACATGAATATAGGAGTAGTAAATTCCCATATAAATATGAACTACATGTACATACGATCTCGAATTCAAATATATGTATCCATTTTATGTTTAATTCAAATCATAGTACATGTATGCTCTAGCTAGATGTTCGGAAACTAAACCATGTATGATACTACGTACAATGTGTTTAACACGCACAAGACACACACACATACACCATTTAGACTAGTAAGGTACACATGCATTGCACGCATGAGATTTGGCAACCAAATTATGAATAAATATCACATTATAGCATGTAAGCTTTGAGTCATAGATGCATGCTGTAGATGTTCGTTTATTCTTATAGTTCATCTCATTCAAAATCAATTAGTTTTTATAAAAAAGCTAATCTATTTTAAGATTCATGGAATTGTGCATTGTAAAGCATAAAGTAAAAACAAATAATGGCAATTCATCCAGAAAAAAATTGGGCAATTATGATACGGAAAATTCTAGAACAAAGGAGAAGTGCTTGTGTTTTGAGGTTTGTGCATTATGCTTAAGTTTAACCATGGAGTCTTCTAGATTGTACATGCGGCAAAATCTGGTGGAATGTAGATGATATCTAACGGCCAGTAGTGCTCGGATTTGCCATCTCTACACAGTCGGATTGGCTTCATCCAACGACCATCTTTCAAAGTTATTCGCACGCTATGTAGGGGTAGGTATAGATATGTGATGTGAAAGCCACCAATCATCTCCAATTTGAATAGTGTGTCCATGCACGGATGCAATGTGGCCAAACGATGCCTGCCATTGGTATCCCAAATTCAAATCAGTCTGACCTTATTCAATGTGTATACAGTATAGCATGCTCGTTTACAAACCACACCACGCATATCTCAGTTATATTCATGCATGCATGGGTTTCAAACATCATGATCTCTTATTCAAGTATTTGAATTCAACTTTACATTGATTATGACCTCACCTAGTCTTTTACACCCACACAGTCGTCTTCTCTTTATAATTGTACCACTAACTTTCTCCCGTGCATGCATGCACACACACTACCACTCGGCATTATCCATCACACACATGCAATCTTTTTCTTCAGGTCGGTCTCCCATGCATGCACACACACACACCCCTCCCCCTCTTCATCACTTCGGGCATTCTTTATCTCTCACTTGCATGCGCAACGATCGATGTTCCTCTATGTGTGTATATATATAGCTAGGTCTTTCCCAGTTTTCCACACAAACCGATCGATCTATATATCTAGTCAGGTCTCACCCTCTTCCCCACATACACATCGATCAATCTATACCTCTCTATATAGGATTACATAGCTGATACACCCACATTATCTACCCATCGCCCCCCTCTCATCATCCATGCCTTCCGCTTCATCTCTCAGACGCGCGCACAGTGGCGAAGACAGGGGCAGCTAGGGCCCTGCCCTCCCTAACATTACCATATACTGAGGCTAATATGAATATGATCAGTAGATCAATTGTTGGTAAAATGGTTTAAGTTGATGAATTGGCCCTCCCCGTAAAGGATTAGCAATGCCTGGCCCCCTAGCTCATTTATTTTTCATGGCTCAGCCACTGCGCGCAGCCGCGCACGTTCTCGCCCCCTCTCTTTAAATATCGATCTCGCACTTGTGCATCTGTGAGAACCCGGAATTATCTTCCAGATCCTCCTATGTTTAATTGTCAACCCCAGGATCATTGTTGACAACACAGTGAAATGGTATCATTGCAGAATACGTAAAAGCATTATAAGTAGTATATTTGTCACAGGACATACCTAGTGAAATGTCTCATGACATTTATTACAATCAGAAAACAGCGGAAAGTACAAATGTGTAGCGACTCCATCTCAGCCACAGGCAGTCGATGTAGTCCACGTGACCTCACTCCTATGGATCGCCATACTAGTCGTAGTTATCACCTTCGTCTTCATAGATCTCTGTTGTTCAACAAAAGTATTGCCATGAGTACATTATGTACTCAACATGCCTCCCACGGTGAAGGACCCAATAGCTACATGTGGCTTGAAAGGAAGGCTGATTGGCTCATTTGCATAAAAGCTAATTTTGTTTGAAATAACATAGTAACTGGACGATAGCAGTTTTAGATGAAAATGTTTTATCTCAGAATAACTTCCATCAAAGTGAGGATCCTCGATCAACTCACGTCCTTCATAGGTTTTAAGAAGAGGGCAAAGAGGGAATAAGCAAGACAGGTCCTGTACGTCAAGAAAGATTCATGTGTCGTCCATGACCGTGGACACGGCTATTCGAATAGTTTTACACTCTGCAGAGGTTGTACACTTTACCCACACGACACAATCACGACTTGTTGCCACTAGCCGTCGCTAGCGTAGTACACCATCTGGTATACCGGCAGGGAGATTGTGACGAGGTCTTTCATTAGACCAAACTTATTGTGCCAAGCCCACTAGGTTTCAACACGGAAGTGACCGCAGTTCACAGTCCGGGCCCCCCTTTTGTGCCGAGGATACTCCTCGCAAGGCAGCTATCCCATCTGCGGTACGGCGATGACGACAATAAGAGTGAACTAACTAATTAACCAAACCAGTGCCCATATAGCATGTGGCTGTACTGTTATCACAATCTTCAAATCCAAGACTTATTAGGCCTCATGCGGCACGGACGACTGATTGCCCCCTTCAACTTGTGAAGGGCAGCCAATCGCTCCTTCAATCCTTGATTCAGTTGTCGCCCGCTCCAGTATTCAGATGGTAAGTTTCACCCAGAGTAGACGAGAGTAGAGGAGATTAACAAGAGCCAACCGGCCTAGCTCAACGATAAGTTTCAACTGTCAATGACTCAGAGGTCATTCAACAAAGCACCTATAGGGTGATAAGCATGGCTAAGCATTTCTACTCTACCGGAACTATATACTTCTACTCAGGTGTCAAGTAAATAGGTGACAAGCGGATCAAGGTAATGTGTCAATCGACACGCTAGCTACGAGAATTAAAACAGCATGCATATCGTAACCATAAAACACAATGCAATTTTGTAAAACATAGGATAAGTATGATCAAAGAAGGAGGCATGCCTTCGTTGTTGAGTCCTTCTTCGGTAACCTGTTTCTATCCATGTCCAACCTCGCCACTCCCTACTCGTCGTAACGATAGCAAATGAAAATAAATAAATACCAAAGCAATAGTAAATCCAAATATCATCCAAAACAAATTAAGAGTGAATAGATGAAAAGATATCAAGATGGGGATTCCGAAATGAGGTAGCATGATAGGAAGATAAGAGATAGGATTCAATGAAGGGACAATGTTTGGTTGACGATGACTATGGATGGCTTGCCAACATGCTAATGGTTAGATACAGACTGTGTACTAACCACTAGTAGTGTTCACTACACATCGCGCCTAATAGGTAACTATCATATAACAAACACAATGGCATCAACACACATGAAATGGAACCATTTTATGCATCTTAACTACACAAGCACAACATGGCATGATTAAAAGTAACAATTAACCACAAACAAATATTTAGAAGTATCTAAATATTTATAATGGTTAACAACAAGGAAAGTCTAAACATCAACCATAACAGCTATTAGGAAGCATTTCTATAATAAAAGACAAACCAATATTATGGTAGAAACTAATTAAACAACTTAATAATAACACACATCTCACACAAGGCATGTGAGTATAGGATCATAAAGATGTATTAACTAATAAGACAAAGATCGACATATGAGTTATCATGAGAAGCTACTAAACTAGGGCATTGTCTTATAAAGGACAAATAATACCCATAACTAGTAGCAATAATATTATCACCACATGCGTAAAAATAACAAAGCACGGTACACACACTGAGTGTGTGATCAAAGCACAACTCTTCTAAAATGAAAGGTAAACTATCCTAAGCATGAGATGAACTATTGCAACAAGTACAAAACATCATAATACCAACTTCATACAAGTCAATCATATATAAGCAACACAATTACAACTATACCACATCAAATAGAACAAGATATGAATGATCACTTACATGAATAGTGGCTAGATATATGACAATGCAACAATTAGATGAACTATACTAAGCATGGAGATGATCATCACACACGTTACCACACTATGCTACCAATATAAAACAACTCATATCTATGACATAGCTTGGTTGATGACAACTAACATAAACATCAAGCATGGCAATATCATACAACCCTACATACCACTTCCGATACATAAGCACATTTCTTATGCATACAAGCATCTAACCAAGTAATAATAGATCATGGCATAAAACAATCAACTTGTTTTATACCAGCATGATTGCATTTCTATCTAGCATGTCCTACACTTGCAAAGACATAGATAAACAACTAGGCATCACACAAGACATGAATTCGTAGACACATGCTATACATTCTAGTTCTAGAATTATAACAACATGACAAAGTATTAATCAAGCAAGAAATTATGAATTAAAGGATGTACGAGATCAAGAAACTACTATCATGTAAATCCACCAAGTGAAGGCTAACCATATGTGCAATCATAAGACACAAGCAAGCAATCATAACACATGGAAGGACACAATAAAATCATGTATTCAACTTCAGGAAGTGATACAACGTCATGGCAACCAACTAAGCATGCACATATATTGCCATATGTAAATAAAACACGTTTGCTAATTACCAAGAAGTAATAAACTAAGCTCTATGTCACAAAGAATAAATTCTATATAGGAATGCAAATATGACAATGACATAAAGCAACTATCCATGCTGCAATACTACACAATAAACATCTACAAAATTGTGCTAACAATTACTCAAAAGTTGCTACTAAAATAACACATAAAACATGTCATGTCACACAACTTAGCAAAGTGAGAAAGTGACCTTAAACCATGCATGATGCGACAGATAATTAAAATGCTAATAGAGTGTCTACAACAAGCAATTCATCACAACCATGGCTATGTTCTAAGTTAACATGCCAATTCAAGACAACTACTATAAAGAAACTAAACAACAAAATAATAGATTGACAGACCACTATCATAGGCATGACATGATTTGGAATATATAAAACACACATGCTACATACATGTAAATGAATATAGAAAACATATCTAAGATATATTCATGCTAAACAAAATAAAAATAATCAAAGACATGAACTATTCTATGTTTAAATAAACAAAGCAAAGCTATGAATAATTCTACAAAATTATAAACATGGCACACGTCCACCAAATATTTTACGCATGCAATATAGGGCTACATGCTACACAAAAATAACACATGAGACAACGTACAAAGATAAATAAAAAAATATATCCTTAAAACAAATCTAGTCAATCACATCTAACACATAGAATTATGGAATAAGTAGGAGCGACTCCTACGCATATAATGAACATACAAATATCATACTAACATAAAAGTGCACCAATCAACTACAACGCGTGTTACTAAATCACAAGAACTAATATAAAATAAAAGCGTAACACACTACAATTATGCATGAATGAAATCATATAAAACTATATTTAAATCTATAGACATGTCTAACACAAGACAATAACAATAGAAAAAAATATATTATTTACTTGCGACAACAAAAACTATAATCGGTGAACAAATAAACCTAATAAGTCATTTGTCACACACAAAAATTATGAGACCAATAGGATGCACTCCTAGACATATGTCAAACATATGAACAATAACATATTAAAACAAAATTTAACCTGTGAACAAACCTTATCCAATCTTGCGCAAGAACGGCTATAACAAAATTTATACAAAAATCCTAGTAATGAAACTAGCGATCTAACTCCACCATGGGGTTACTATGGGCAAGAGAAACAAATCATATGTTGAACACAAAATCATCCGAGGAACTAAAAGTACGCAGACATCTCGATGCCATCGCATGGCCTCCGATTTTGGACGTGCGCGGCCAACAACATAGATAGGTTGAATCATGATGTCTAGGAGATACTACATGTGACACTGAGAAGGCATGCAAGAGGAATTGGATAGACCCTCACCGAGTTTGACCGAAAGGAGCGATGAACTCGACGAATAGTGTTGACGGACATGTGGAATTCTCCGCGTGTGGTCGACGGATCGCGTTCTTTCTTCTCTGAATGGAGCGGTCGCATGGAGGAGCATCATCTTGCCCAAGGACATGGATGGAGATGCTTGGAGTCATCGGGATGGAGACCTCGCATCCATGGAGGTTCAGAAGTTCATGGAGAGTTCTTGGGAAGAGGAAGAAGGGAACAGGGAGGAGAAGTGATCGGACTGACAGAGGAGATCAAGGCACACGTATATATACTCACCGATTTGGAAACGGTGAAGAGTTATGCGAATAAGCAGGGGCAGCACTAGATGTACGCACCCAATGTTTTTGGCCTTCTGTGTAGGTGCGCCTGGAGGTGGAAGATGGAGAGCTAGAGCTCTGGTGCTGGAAGATAGGCTACATATCTTCAGAATAGGAAAGGTAGCAATTAAAGGGAATTAAGAGAAGGAGTTTCCATATGGCTGTAAGTTTTCTCTTTTCTTTACGTGGTGAGTCGTGAACGTACATAGGAGAGAAGAAGGTGCGCTCGCTAAGCTAGAGAGATGGGCAGGTTTGGCCAGGCCCAAATGGGAAAGTGGAAAGAGAAAAGAGGAAAAAAAAAAACAAAGATGGGCTTGGCCAATTTGGTTTGAAGAAAAATAAATAAAGAAGCAAGGAGACAGATTGAGCTAGACCCTTTCAGTTTGAAAGGAACAAACAAAGATTTGGTCTGCACCCAAGAAGAGAGAGACTTATAATGTGAGGGAGAAAAGAAATGAGTTTCTTTTATGAAAAAAGTAGAAGCGGAATAGAGACTCAAAAAAATCAAATGACTTCGGAAACTTCAAAGAAATATACACACGCGCATAATTTAATATGCTGAAGGGAGAAAAACAAAACAGAACAAAACTCAAATTTAAATTTAAATTTGCATTAGATCAAATTAAATCCTCCAAATTATAAAATTCCAATTTAAGCTTTGTTAACAAATAAAACAAACGAAATTTTCTCGCCCTAATTTCTGGAAAACTTTTTATTAAACATTCCGAAAAGCGGGATGTTACAGGGTTTAGGGTTTGTACGCTCGCACCATCTTCCAGCACCCCACTCCCCATATTCCAGTGCTTATACGCTCGTAGAGCTCTTCTCTCTATCTATCTCTATCGATATCTCGCGCGGTCCATCCCTCCCCTCCCTTCTCGTATATCACCCCGGCCCCATGCACATACATATATGTATATAGACCTCTCCTTCACACAAATTGCATTGACACGTATTCGCTCACCATATCTTAGTATCTCTCACACACACAGACTACTTGTGCGAAAGAGAAGAGATGCACACACACACTCGTTCCCACATACAAACGCGCGGGTGCACGGTGGAGCACACTTGTACAAAAAATAAGCATATAGAAAGGCTTTAGATGATGTGCCACTAGTCTATATCTATACCTCTATATCTATATCTATATCTATATCTATACCAATATATTGAGTGCGAATAAAATTGAAAGATGGTCGTTGGATGAAGCCAATAAGACGGTGCAGAGATGGCAAATCTGAGCACTACTGGCGATTGGATATCATCTATATTTCACCAGATTCTGTCACATGTACAATCTAGAAGACTCCATGGTTGAACTTAAACATAATACACAAAACTCAAAACACAAGTACTTCTCATTTGTTCTAGAATCTTCCGCATCATAATTGCCCAAACTTTTTTTCTAGTTGAATTGCCATTATTTATTTTTACTTTATGCTTTACAACGCACAATTCCATGAATCATAAAATAGATTAACTTTTTTATAAAAACTAATTGATTTTGAATGAGTTGAACTATAAGAATTAAACGAATGTCTACATCATGCATATATGACTCAAAACTTACATGCTATAATGTGGTATTTATTCATAATTTGGTTACCAAATCTCATGCGTGCAATGCACGTGTACCTTACTAGTACTTTCAGTATGTGCAAAACATGTAAATTAAAATTCCAATGACACGCTACACAGTGTCTCTCCCTTTTTCAGTTAATATATTATGATTAAAATGATGTGGGAGCATCCATGAAGCCACGTGGCACATGTGGAGGCGTTGTCGCGATCTCCTTGTGTGGATTGATCACAGTGACGTGGTGCTGGTTCCAGAAGAATGTACTCGTCCTCTCTCACGCACACTGGCAGTACATGCATGAAGCGAAGATGTGCACACAGGCACTCACTCCCTCGCACGCACACGCGAGTACACGGTGGGACGCATTTTTGTACGAAGATCCACCCCATGTGATAATTTGACGCGTGTAAAGTCGTTCACTTCATTGATGGTCAATTAATACAGTGCATGCAAATTGAGTGGACGTGAGGGAGGAAATTGTTGAGAAAGACATTACTACTCCACTGTGTGCATGCGAGTAGTTAAATCATTGGTTGCTACTTCCATTGGTCTCCTTCGTATTTTGTGCCAATTTTTGACCATAATTTTAAGTAACACAATATTTATGCATGTCATGAAAATTAATGTCATCGAAAACTATGTTCAAATGTGATTCCAATGATATAATTTTTGGTGACATGCATTAACATTTTCTTAGTTAAATTTTTGGTCAAAAATTGGCACAAAATAAAAAGGGGGCCAATAAACCAGGACGCAGGCAAGATGATCAATTTTTGCCTGGTTTACTGTTGGCGGCCTTTGTATTTAAATATGGACGTGGAGTAGTACTATCTTTATCTTAGCCTCATATAGGGCTCTCCCAGCGCCTACGCTCGCCTCCCCGCCTCACCCATCGGATCCTGCCATGGAGGATCCCGCCATGGATAATACCTTTGTTCCCAGGATCCCGCGGGCTGCCCTCTCGCTGCGGCCCGCAGCACTGCCGTCTTTGAGCGAAACCCACATGTGTTTCAGAGGGGATCCATTGCTCTGGAATCACAGATCAGTGGCGCCGGAGGACATGCCAGGGCTGCGTTTCAGGTGGTGGGGAGTAAGGGCAAATCGGATCGAGGAAGCGTCACATCGATTGGAGACAAGTTCGAAGGAGCTGCGCCTGGCGAAGCACAAGGCGGAGGCGCAAGTCGATCTCAGGGGAGCGATGCTGAGGGATGTCAGCATCTGGCAGAGTCGCGTTGATTTCGAGTTGGGGCTAATGGCAGAGATCATATTCATGGAGTCGACTGCGGAGGAAAGAACGCGCATGCCTGCGGAATGGCATGAGCAGCCGGTGCAACTGTTCAAATGGGCAGTAGGAGAAGCCAAATTGCGGGACCAGCTGTGGTGGCGCCGCTGGGCATGCATCGTAGGCGAGGTGAGCTGCCCTCCTTCCCCGCCAGCGATGCAGTGACCTACTCGGTTGCTGCTGCAGTGAACTTGCGGCGCCATGGCGGTTTGCAACCGTGACAATCACTCCATCTATATGTATTGTATTCCTGTGAAAATACTTGGTCATTTGGAAAAAGATGGTAATTGATTTATCACTAGTTTTTGAATGCTTGGTCGTGACAATCACCCGAAGCCACAACCAGAAGTCTCCATCGCGTAATACTTACGGTCGGTCGCACCAACAGACGGTCGGTCGCACCCGCGTCTCACTGAAGGGACACACATCGGCTTGGTCTGACATGTACGACCAGTTAAATCACTGACTTGTGCGACCGCATTTGAGCAGTAGTACTTGAAATTTGTGTTCCAGGAAACTCATCGGGAGCCGTTTCGGGCCTCGAAACCAAAACCATCAATTAATCTTTAGCTTGTTCCCATCACATTCCAAAGTAGTACTACCATGCTATAATTAAGTGCAAACCTGCTCACACCTAGTACGTATCAAACCTGAACGTGTTCCCACTATGCAGGTTTTAGTACTAGCGCTAGTACTAGGTTATAAAAAGGGGAACTACCGAGCCGAAAATCACTCTACCTTCCTCCTCATAAGTCTTTCTTGTTCGTCCGTCCTTGCCATGGCCGGTGTGCAGAGCTCTAGGTCGAGAACTACTCGTCACAAGGGAGTGAAGACCAAGGCCGCGAAAAAAAAGAGAGGGCTCGCCGCCTCACAGAGACCTCGAAAGATCTCTCACGGGCAGGCGAGGGCTCCCAGGAGCGCCCTAGCCGCGGAGGCGAACATGCCGAGCTGGCGGTGCTGGAGTCGTTATCCCTCGACGACATGCCCGATCAGCTCAATAAGCAGAAGGAGTTCATCGACGGCTTGGTGGAGCTGCTGAAGGAGAGCCTCGACGACATGCCCGCTGAGCTCAATAAGGAGGAGTTGACCGCCGGCTTGGTGATGCTGCTGAAGGAGAGCATTGCCTCGGGTAAGAAGGCGACCGGCGAAATCCTGCAACTTCAGGAGGACAAGGCGAAGCTCCACCACGAGCTCGACCTGCTAAAGGAGGAGAACGGCGGCTGGAAGAAGCTACATGAGAAGAGTAGTTCCTCGGTGAAGATGCTGCATGCCCTCGTCATGGAACAGAAGGAGGAGTTAGCGAAGCTCCGCATCGAGCACCCGGCTGCTGTCAAGGTACGTAATGCGGCCGTGGAACAGATGATGAAGGCTCGCGTCAAGAAATCCCGCGTCATGGACAGAATGAAGAAGATGGCGGAGGAGATGTGCGAGGAGATGGAGGTCGTGGAGGCGATGAAGAAGCAGTTATGACTCCGCGGCTAGCAACCCTTCATGTAGTAGAGAGCAGCGCCCCAGACTTGTGTGTGCGTCTTCCTTCTTTTTTTGGGGGGATAATCTTCCTTCTTCTTTTGCTCCTGTGTTTCTTCTTTTGCTTCGGGTGTTTCGCCGCACGTGTCACGTTCTCTGCGAGGCATGAATAGAACAATGCTAACGATGAGCGGCACCGTGGGATCGATGACTAGCAAATTAGATCATTTTTTATCGCCATATCGCACTGGGCTACCGTGTTTCATGCTCCTCCATCGTACTAGTACTCCAGTGGAAAACTTGAGTATACCGCACGGTTCTTTGCTCCTCCTCAGGTCGTTGGCAACATTTATATGAGCAGTCAAATCACAAGGCCCCACCTTCCAGCAGTAATGAGCCGTCAAATCACAAAGGCCCTCGCCTCTCGTGAAACCGACTAAGCGAGACTGCCCCGCCCTCTAGCCTTTTAAATGTATACTTTTGTACAGTAGTAGTATCGATGGATTGCGCCATGGAGCAAAACTAACAAGATGAAATTAAAGAAAAAAGGTGGTACATATATATAGAGAGCGCTCGTCACCAAATTATGCATATAGTACTATTAAAAAAGCTAGTACGTGCTTAGATGGGGTGCTAAAGTCTATTAAAGAAATTAGCATACCTATTTTATTCTTTGACAACTAAACTCCTTCATGCTTTGGGTAAACTTCTCTCATTTAAGTTTTTTTTAGAATTACACATCTCATTTAAGTGTTTTGCGTTTGTGGCATGCTTAGGGCGTGTTTAATAGTATAGCCAACTGCTGGCTATATGATGTTGGCCATATATATTGTACGTATATAATGTGAAGAAACGAGTGGTAGTACTACCAACTACAAGATGAACTGTAAGAAATACAAGTATGTACGTACTGAAGAGTTAAAGTAACGAGAAGGAACATAACATAGTTCTGCTGGGGGCAAAGCACAACACACTCCTCAAATAAAACTAAGCACCCTGAAATTAAACTAAGCAACTAATCCGGTAGACACTGCATTAGAACCACCATGAGCAACGACACTGCCACCTTACTCGGACTCCTCGTCCATGTGCTCGACTTCGTCCTTGTCCCTCTTCCTCTTGGCCGATACTTCTTTGCTTGAACCGCACACTTGGCTCTCGCTCTTCATCCAACCCTTGTAGATATTGAAACAAAGGTAGGCATCCATTGCAGCGTACTGGATGTGGTCTCTATCTAGTACATTCCACTGCCATGTAAGATGTAACTCGGGCGGAGGTTTCGTCAGTTTACCGTACGAAAGATCAACCCTGGCTCCTGCTAGGGTCAGCATTGAAGGCTGACGGGAGGGCACCAGCCCATTCTTCTGGAGGTCGAAGGGCTGGCCTACAACGAAGCCTATCCGACTCAGGACACTTCTGTCGTTCGTAAAGTCTACAGTAACGACTTTGACTTTGCCGCCCGCGAGGAAGTTCTTAAAATCCTCGCACTCAACGTCAGCATGGCATATGTGGTAGACCAAGCACAAGTTATGAACGCAAACCTGGATCACGGCAGGCTTCTTCCTCTCTTCCTCCTTTAGATTCTTCTCTTTTCCCGGGAGTGTGGTGTACTCAACATCTAGCCCAGCGACCCACTCATCACCATTTGACTTGTAGAACATGCGTCTGAAGCGAGCAAGGCATCCTTGAAGGGGAACGTAGCATGCAATTTCAAAAAAATTCCTACGATCACGCAAGATCTATCTAGGAGATGCATAGCAACGAGCGGGGAGAGTGTGTCCACGTACCCTTGTAGACCGAAAGCGGAAGCGTTTAGTAACGCGGTTGATGTAGTCGAACGTCTTCGCGATCCAACCGATCCAATTACCGAACGTACGGCACCTCCGTGTTCAGCACACGTTCAGCACGATGACGTCCTTCGAGCTCTTGATCCAGTTGAGGACGAGGGAGAGTTCTGTCAGCACAACGGCGTGGCGATGGTGATGATGATGTTACCGGTGCAGGGCTTCGCCTAAGCACTACGACGATATGACCGAGGTGTGTAACTATGGAGGGGGGCACCGCACACGGCTAAGAGAAGGCTTGGTGTCCCTTTGGGGTGCCCCCCTCCCACATATTGAAAGGAGAGGGGAAGAGGAGGCTGGCCCAAGGGGGGCGCGCCAAAGGGGGGAGTCCTACTTGGACTCCCGGTCCAGGTAGGATTCGGCCCGCCCCCTTTCCTATTCCAACTAGGAGAAGGAGGGAAGGAGGAAGAGGGGAGAAGGAAAGAGGGGGGCGCCGCCCCCTCCTAGTCCAATTCGGACCAGCCATGGGGGGGCACGCGGCCACCCCTTGAGGCCCTTCTCTCCTTTCCACTAAAGCCCATTAAGGCCCTTTACTTCCTAGGGGGGGGGAGGGGTTCGGGTCACCCCCGTTACTCCGAAACTCATCCGAATCAACCCGAACCATTTTGGTATCCGAATGTAACCTTCCAATATATGAATCTTTACCTCTCGACCATTTCGAGACACCTCGTCATGTCCGTGATCTCATCCGGGACTCCGAACAAACTTCGGTCATCAAATCACATAAATCATAATACAAATCGTCATCGAACGTTAAGCGTGCGGACCCTACGGGTTCGAGAACTATGTAGACATGACCGAGACACATCTCCGGTCAATAACCAATAGCGGAACCTGGATGCTCATATTGGCTCCTACATATTCTATGAAGATCTTTATCGGTCAAACCGCATAACAACATACGTTATTCCCTTTGTCATCGGTATGTTACTTGCCCGAGATTCGATCGTCGGTATCATCATACCTAGTTCAATCTCGTTACCGGCAAGTCTCTTTACTCGTTCCGTAATGCATCATCCCGCAACTAACTCATTAGTCACATTGCTTGCAAGGCTTCATATGATGTGCATTACCGAGAGGGCTCAGAGATACCTCTCCGATACTCGGAGTAACAAGTCCTAATCTCGATCTATGCCAACCCAACAAACACCTTCGGAGACACCTGTAGAGCATCTTTATAATCACGCAGTTACGTTGTGACGTTTGATAGCACACAAGGTGTTCCTCCGGTATTCGGGAGTTGCATAATCTCATAGTCAGAGGAATATGTACAAGTCATGAAGAAAGCTTTAGCAATAAAACTTAACGATCATTATGCTAAGCTAACGGTTGGGTCTTGTCCATCACATCATTCTCCTAATGATGTGATCCCGTTCATCAAATGACAACACATGTCTATGGTTAGGAAACTTAACCATCTTTGATTAACGAGCTAGTCAAGTAGAGTCATACTAGGGACACTTTGTTTTGTCTATGTATTCACACATGTATCAAGTTTCCGGTTAATACAATTCTAGCATGAATAATAAAAATTTATCATGATATAAGGAAATATAAATAACAACTTTATTATTGCCTCTAGGGCATATTTCCTTCAGTCTCCCACTTGCACTAGAGTCAATAATCTAGATTACATAGTAATGATTCTAACACCCATGGAGTCTTGGTGCTGATCATGTTTTGCTCGTGGAAGAGGCTTAGTCAACGGGTCTGCAATATTCAGATCCGTATGTATTTTGCAAATCTCTATGTCTCCCTCCTTGACTTGATCGCGGATGGAGTTGAAGCGTCTCTTCATGTGTTTGGTTCTTTTGTGAAATCTGGATTCCTTCGCTAAGGCAATTGCTCCAGTATTATCACAAAAGATTTTCATTGGACCCGATGCACTAGGTATTACACCTAGATCGGATATGAACTCCTTCATCTAGACTCCTTCATTCGCTGCTTCCGAAGCAGCTATGTACTCCGCTTCACACGTAGATCCCGCCACGACGCTTTGCTTGGAACTGCACCAACTGACAGCTCCACCGTTCAATATAAATATGTATCCGGTTTGAGACTTAGAGTCATCCGGATCAGTGTCAAAGATAGCATGGACGTAACCATCTACGATGAGCTCTTTGTCACCTCCATAAATGAGAAACATATCCTTAGTCCTTTTCAGGTATTTCAGGATGTTCTTGACCGCTGTCCAGTGATCCACTCCTAGATTACTTTGGTACCTCCCTGCTAAACTTATAGCAAGGCACACATCAGGTCTGGTACACAGGATTGCATACATGATAGAACCTTTGGCTGAGGCATAGGGAATGACTTTCATTTTCTCTCTATCTTCTGCAGTGGTCGGGCATTGAGTCTTACTCAACTTCACACCTTGTAATACAGGCAAGAAACCTTTATTTGACTGATCCATTTTGAACTTCTTCAAAACTTTATCAAGGTATGTGCTTTGTGAAAGTCCTATTAAGCGTCTTGATCTATCTCTATAGATCTTGATGCCCAATATATAAGCAGCCTCACCGAAGTCTTTCATTGAAAAATTCTTATTCAAGTATCCTTTTATGCTATCCAGAAATTCTATATCGTTTCCAATCAATAATATGTCATCCACATATAATATTAGAAACGCTACAGAGCTCCCACTCACTTTCTTGTAAATACAGGCTTCTCCAAAAGTCTGTATAAAACCATATGCTTTGATCACACTATCAAAGCGTATATTCCAACTCCGAGAGGCTTGCACCAGTCCATAAATGGATCGCTGGAGCTTGCACACTTTGTTAGCACCTTTAGGATCGACAAAACCTTATGGTTGCATCATATACAACTCTTCTTTGAGAAATCCATTAAGGAATGCAGTTTTGACATCCATTTGCCAGATTTCATAATCATAAAATGCGGCAATTGCTAATATGATTCGGACAGACTTAAGCATCGCTACGGGTGAGAAGGTCTCATCGTAGTCAACTCCTTGAACTTGTCGAAAACCTTTCGCAACAAGTTGAGCTTTGTAGACAGTAACATTACCGTCAGCATCAGTCTTCTTCTTGAGGATCCATTTATTCTCTATGGCTTGCCGATCATCGGGCAAGTCAACCAAAGTCCACACTTTGTTCTCATACATGGATCCCATCTCAGATTTCATGGCCTCAAGCCATTTAACGGAATCTGGGCTCATCATCGCTTCCTCATAGTTTGTAGGTTCGTCATGGTCTAGTAACATGACTTCCAAAACATGATTACAGTACCACTCTGGTGCGGAACGTACTCTGGTTGACCTACGAGGTTCTGTAGTAACTTGATCTGAAGCTTCATGATCATCATCATTAGCTTCCTCACTAATTGGTGTAGTCATCACTGGAACTGATTTCTGTGATGAACTACTTTCCAATTCAAGAGAAGGTACAACTACCTCATCAAGTTCTACTTTCCTCCCACTCACTTCTTTCGAGAGAAACTCCTTCTCTAGAAAAGATCCATTCTTAGCAACAAATATCTTGCCTTCGGATCTGTGATAGAAGGTGTACCCAACAGTTTCTTTTCGGTATCCTATGAAGACGCACTTCTTCGATTTGGGTTCGAGCTTATCAGGCTGAAGCTTTTTCACATAAGCATCGCAACCCCAAACTTTAAGAAACGATAGCTTAGGTTTCTTGCCAAACCACAGTTCATACGGTGTCGTCTCAACGGATTTAGATGGTGCCCTATTTAACGTGAATGCAGCTGTCTCTAATGCATAACCCCAAAACGATAGTGGTAAATCGGTAAGAGACAAAATAGATCGCACCATATCTACTAAAGTACGGTTATGACGTTCGGAGACACCATTACGCTGTGGTGTTCTAGGTGGCGTGAGTTGCGAAACTATTCCGCATTGTTTTAAATGAAGACCAAACTCGTAACTCAAATATTCGCCTCCGCGATCAGATCGTAGAAACTTTATTTTCTTGTTACGATGATTTTCCACTTCACTCTGAAATTCTTTGAACTTTTCAAATGTTTCAGACTTATGTTTCATTAAGTAGATATATCCATATTTGCTCAAACCATCTATGAAGGTCAGAAAATAACGATACCCGCCGCGAGCCTCAACACTCATCGGACCGCATACATCGGTATGTATTATTTCCAACAAGTCCGTAGCTCGCTCCATTGTTCCGGAGAACGGAGTTTTAGTCATCTTGCCCATGAGGCATGGTTCGCAAGCATCAAATGATTCATAATCAAGTGATTCCAAAATTCCATCAACATGGAGTTTCTTCATGCGCTTTACACCAATATGACCTAAACTGCAGTGCCACAAATATGTTGCACTATCATTATCAACTTTGCATCTTTTGGCATCAATATTATGAATATGTGTATCACCACGATCGAGATTCAACAAAAATAAACCACTCTTCAATGGTGCATGACCATAAAAGATATTACTCATATAAATAGAACAACCATTATTCTCTTATTTAAATGAATAACCATCTCGCATCAAACAAGATCCAGATATAATGTTCATGCTCAACGCTGGCACCAAATAACAATTATTCAGGTCTAAAACTAATCCCGAAGGTAGATGTAGAGGTAGCGTGCCGACGGTGATCACATCGACCTTGGAACCATTCCCGACGCGTATCATCACCTCGTCCTTAGCCAATATTCGCTTGATCCGTAGCCCCTGTTTCGAGTTACAAATACGAGCAACCGAACCGGTATCAAATACCCAGGCACTACTACGAGCATTAGTAAGGTACACATCAATAACATGTATATCAAATATACCTTTGTTCACTTTGCCATCCTTCTTATCCGCCAAATACTTGGGGCAGTTCCGCTTCCAGTGACCAGTCCCTTTGCAGTAGAAGCACTCAGTTTCAGGCTTGGGTCCAGACTTGGGATTCTTTCCGGGAGTGGCAACTTGCTTGCCATTCTTCTTGAATTTCCCCTTCTTTCCCTTGCCCTTATTGAAACTAGTGGTCTTGTTAACCATCAACACTTGATGCTCCTTATTGATTTCTACCTCCGCAGCTTTGAGCATAGCGAAGAGCTCGGGAATTGTTTTATTCATCCCTTGCATATTATAGTTCATCACGAAGCCTTTGTAGCTTGGTGGCAGTGATTGAAGAAGTCTGACAATAACACTATCATCCGGAAGATTAACTCCCAGCTGAGTCAAGTGGTTATGGTACCAAGACATTCTGCGTATGTGTTCACTGACAGAACTGTTCTCCTCCATCTTGCAGCTATAGAACTTGTTGGAGACTTCATATCTCTCAACTCGGGCATTTGCTTGAAATATTAACTTCAACTCCTGGAACATCTCATATGCTCCATGACGTTCAAAACGTCTTTGAAGTCCCGATTCTAAGCCGTAGAGCATGGCACACTGAACTATAGAGTAGTCATTAGACCGTGTTTGCCAGACGTTCAACGCGTCTACATTAGCAGGAGCGGGCTTGTCACCTAGCGGTGCATCAAGGACATAATTCTTCTGTGCAGCAATGAGGATAATCCTCAAGTTACGGACCCAGTCCGTGTTGTTGCTACCATCATCTTTTAACTTAGCTTTCTCTAGGAACGCATTAAAATTCAAGGGAATGGTAGCACGGGCCATTGATCTACAACATAGATATGCAAAAACTATCAGGACTAAGTTCATGATAAATTAAGTTCAATTAATCATATTACTTAAGAACTCCCACTTAGATAGACATCCCTCTAGTCATCTAAATGATCACGTGATCCATATCAACTAAACCATGTCCGATCATCACGTGAGATGGAGTAGTTTTCAATGGTGAACATCTCTATGTTGATCATATCTACTATATGATTCACGTTCGACCTTTCGGTCTCCAGTGTTCCGAGGCCATATCTGCATATGCTAGGCTCATCAAGTTTAACCCAAGTATTCTGCATGTGCAAAACTGTCTTACACCCGTTGTATGTGAACGTAGAGCTTATCACACCCGATCATCACGTGGTGTCTCGGCATGACGAACTGTCGCAACGGTGCATACTCAGGGAGAACACTTATACCTTGAAATTTAGTGAGCGGTCATCTTATAATGCTACCGCCGTACTAAGCAAAATAAGATGCATAATAGATAAACATCACACGCAATCAAAATATGTGACATGATATGGCCATCATCATCTTGTGCCTTTGATCTCCATCTCCAAAGCACCGTCATGATTTCCGTCGTCACCGGCTTGACACCTTGATCTCCATCATAGCGTCGTTGTCGCCTCGCCAACTATTGCTTCTACGACTATCGCTACCGCATAGTGATAAAGTAAAGCAATTACATGGCGATTGCATTTCATACAATAAAGCGACAACCATAAGGCTCCTGCCAGTTGCCGATAACTTTTACAAAATATGATCATCTCATACAATAACGTGTATCACATCATGTCTTGACCATATCACATCACAACATGCCCTGCAAAAACAAGTTAGACGTCCTCTACTTTGTTGTTGCAAGTTTTACGTGGCTGCTACGGGCTTCTAGTAAGAACCGTTCTTACCTACGCATCAAAACCACAACGATTTTTCGTCAAGTGTGCTGTTTTAACCTTCAACAAGGACCGGCCGTAGTCAAACTCGATTCAACTAAAGTTGGAGAAACAGACACCCTCCAGCCACCTATGTGCAAAGCACGTCGGTAGAACCAGTCTCATGAACGCGGTCATGTAATGTCGGTCCGGGCCGCTTCATCCAACAATACCGCCGAATCAAAGTAAGACGTTGGTGGTAAGCAGTATGACTATTATCGCCCACAACTCTTTGTGTTCTACTCGTGCAAATCATCAACGCATAGACCTGGCTCGGATACCACTAAAGGGGAACGTAGCATGCAATTTCAAAAAAATTCCTACGATCACGCAAGATCTATCTAGGAGATGCATAGCAACAAGTGGGGAGAGTGTGTCCACGTACCCTCGTAGAACGAAAGTAGAAGCGTTTAGTAACGCGGTTGATGTAGTCGAACGTCTTCGCGATCCAACCGATCCAAGTACCGAACGTACGGCACCTCCGTGTTCAGCACACGTTCAACACGATGACGTCCTTCGAGCTCTTGATCCAGTTGAGGACGAGAGAGAGTTCCGTCAGCACGACGGCGTGGCGACGGTGATGATGATGTTACCGGCGCAGGGCTTTGCCTAAGCACTACGACGATATGACCGAGGTGTGTAACTGTGGAGGGGGGCACCGCACACGGCTAAGAGAAGACTTCGTGTCCCTTTGGGGTGCCCCCCTCCCACGTATATAAAGGAGAGGGGAAGAGGAGGCCGACCCAAGGGGGGCGCGCCAAAGGGGGGAGTCCTACTTGGACTCCCGGTCCAAGTAGGATTCGCCCCCCCCCCTTTCCTATTCCAACTAGGAGAAGGAGGGAAGGAGGAAGAGGGGAGAAGGAAAGAGGGGGGGCGCCGCCCCCTCCTATTCCAATTCAGACCAGACATGGGGGGGGCGCACGGCCACCCCTTGAGGCCCTTCTCTCCTTTCCACTAAAGCCCATTAAGGCCCATTACTTCTCGGGGGGGGGTGGGTTTATGGTAAATCCGGTACTCCGAAACTCATCTGAATCAACCCGAACCATTTCGGTATCCGAATGTAACCTTCCAATATACGAATCTTTACCTTTCAACCATTTTGAGACTCCTCGTCATGTCCGTGATCTCATCCGGGACTCCGAAAAAACTTCGGTCATCAAATCACATAACTCATAATACAAATCGTCATCGAACATTAAGCGTGCGGACCCTACGGGTTCGGGAACTATGTAGACATGACCGAGACACATCTCCGGTCAATAACCAACATCGGAACCTGGATGCTCATATTGGCTCCTACATATTCTACGAAGATCTTTATCGGTCAAACCGCATAACAACATACGTTATTCCCTTTGTCATCGGTATGTTACTTGCCCGAGATTCGATCATCGGTATCATCGTACCTAGTTCAATCTCGTTACCGGCAAGTCTCTTTACTCGTTCCGTAATGCATCATCCCGCAACTAACTCATTAGTCACATTGCTTGCAAGGCTTCATATGATGTGCATTACCGAGAGGGTCCAGAGATACCTCTCCGATACTCGGAGTAACAAATCCTAATCTCGATCTATGCCAACCGTACAAACACCTTCGGAGACACCTGTAGAGCATCTTTATAATCACGCAGTTACGTTGTGACATTTGATAGAACACAAGGTGTTCCTCCGGTATTCGGGAGTTGCATAATCTCATAGTTAGAGGAATATGTATAAGTCATGAAGAAAGCTTTAGCAATAAAACTTAACGATCATTATGCTAAGCTAACGGTTGGGTCTTGTCCATCACATCATTCTCCTAATGATGTGATCCCATTCATTAAATGACAACACATTTCTATGGTTAGGAAACTTAACCATCTTTGATTAACGAGCTAGTCAAGTAGAGGCATACCAGGGACACTTTGTTTTGTCTATGTATTCACACATGTATCAAGTTTCCGGTTAATACAATTCTAGCATGAATAATAAAAATTTATCATGATATAAGGAAATATAAATAACAACATTATTATTGCCTCTAGGGCATATTTCCTTCAATCGTTTCACCGTCGCGGAAGAACGGGTGTAGATGACGTCGAACTCATCGCCGGTGATGGTTCTAACCTTGTACTCATCGCCTATCATGGAGATTTGGAACGCCATGGATTTGGGAGGAGGGTTAGGATTAGTGGAACTGCTGAAATGTGAAAGGACAGGACGACTAGGAGCGAACTGCTGTAATGTTAAAGGATGGCCGGGGACGAGTAGGAGCGAACTGCTAGCGGTTTTTTGATTGTAAAAATGCTTGAGTGGGTCGTGCGAACGGCATGGTAGTGGCTTGCCTGGTGGATAAATGGATTCATGCACAGTACTATGGGGGCCCAATTAGATGTCATGTCTACTAGACGCCCAATTAAATGGCTTCATGCATCTGCGTGTTCGCACGTCAAGCGTCGGGAAAATTACAGGTGATACGAAGCTTTTCATGCTCCCATGATAAGGGCTTCCGAGAGCCCTTGGATCTGAGATCGAACGGTTGCATGGCGCGATCCTAGACCTATGTGTGAATATCCTATCCTGGAGGGTTATTCTACAAATTTTCAGCAACTTAGCATGCGACCGTTTGATCTCAGATCCAAGGGCTGTCAGCAGCCCGTATCATGGTCGCACCTACCACGACCGTCGCCTTGCTAGCGCGGTCGCGCCCTTGGAGATTTCAGACGGCTATAAATGAGCATTTTTTTGCCTACTTCGCATGCATGAAACTACTTCCTCCGTCCAGGTGCGTTAGGCTATCTAATGTTGGCATGTCATACATAGTCATCACTTAGTCACTCATACAACAAGGTTAGCTATAAGGTTGGCTATAAGAGTATGTTTTTTACTTCTCTCTATCTCTTTCTTCGTAGTATTTACTGCATTTGCCAAGGAGTAAGGAGTACTAGTAGTTGGCACCTGTATACCATGGAGGTGGTCAGGAATCGGGAGACTCACGCCGGTCATAGCACTGCAATAATAATGATAATGGCAAGTCAAATCACAGGGCCCCACCTGTCCAACAGTAACAAGCCGTCAAATCACACAGCCCTACGTTTGCAGCAGCCTACTCCCTCATCTTCTCACCTCTATGTCGAACTGACTAGGCGGAACTGCCCCGCCTACCGCACGGGAAAAGCCCCGCCCTCGACTTTTAAATATAATTTTGTATCCATGGATTGCGCCATGGAGGAAAGCCTCAAGAAAACAGCGGTACACTTGTATACAGCACGCCCGTCGCGTTCGCGTTGCACCCCAGACGGTCGGTCGGTCTGGCACGCCGCTCTCCGAATGGAACGCGCGTCATATTGCGTTTGCACACACATGTGGGATCGCAATTGAGAACCGACCATAGGCACACTCCCCCGTCCCGCAAGTCGGCTGAGTTAATCGAAGAGAGAGATGAGCGATAGTACTGGAGCAGTGCTGTAAACATGTCGGTGCCTAGACGATCCCTGCACGACACGGGAGATCAGTTCGTCCATGCATGTGACCAGACTCCAGCAGACGGCTGGATTGGCTATCGTCTACATATCGTGCAGGCTGTCTTGTACAGGGATGTAGTTCTGATGAGAAATCTAAAAAAAAGGTTTGTTGTCATCTCGCAATATTAGGTGTCATGTGCTTCAGATCACTGTGAGGGTTAAACAGCGACAACTGCGTTCCTCCAAGGCGCTGGTCATTGGGGGCACATGCACGAAGACTACTCGGCTGCCATCTAGGTCAAGCCGGCTATGTTAATTAGGACATCTATCGATTGACCCCTTTTCTACGAGTTTGTCTTTAATTTGAGCTTTGATCCTCATCTAGTTTGTCCATCAGGATTCATGTTGTCTCCTTGGGGCAGTGAGGTTATGGTTTCTTGTCATGTGGCATTTTTTCATGTTATATGTTAATCCGGTGCTTCAGATCAAAATGACGACAACTGCGCCTCCGGGGCACGTGCATGAAGATTTCTCGACAGTCATTGACGAGGTAAAGCCAGCTCCGGTAGATAAAAGAAAACTACTCCACTATATAGGTAGGAGCCTCCGCGCTTTCTTGCTAGTGTTGCTCTCTTCACACTCTCTCATCCTCTCCAGATCTAAACATGACAGCGGTGGCCACACTCTCTCTCTGCTCACCGCTGGTCACAGATCCGGCCGGATCCCCTCTGTCGGGGAAGGTGAGAAGATGCAATGTTCACGCGGTCGTCCTCGGCGATGACTCTTACCCACTGCCGGCGCGTCCTGATCAGCGTGCCTTGTCGTTCTCTCCCACACAGCACCGGCTAGGGAGGGCCTCCGACCCCTTCTTCCTCACTGCCGTAGTGTGGGCAGATCCGGCCTCCCGCCGCCCACCTAGCGACATCCCGGCGACCCTCAGGTATAACTTCCTTCGAAACCGGCCTTGCTCTACTGCCCCAGCTCCTGATGTCGCTGCATTTGTATATTTTACTATTTCTCAGGCCCCCTCGTAGATAGGATCGATCGGCTGTTCGAAAGCCACCTAAATTTTTACTATTAAGAGGTAAAACTACTTCATGCAGTCGAATCTAGTACTACTTGGTTCAAACAGGGAAGAAAGGGGGTGGAGGGTGGGGGAAGATTTGTTACCTGAATCTAGGAATTGGTTGAAAGAGGAAATAATGGGGGCGAAAAGTAGCAGAGACTGGCTATCCAACTGGTCTCTTGGTTTAATAGGGAAATAAAGGGAAACACAGTACAAACTCAGTATAAACCAATCTATTGGTTGAAAAAGGAACGAAAGTGGGGACTGGGGGAAAAGTCAACAGAGTATGTCCAGCACTAGATTTGCTAGCCTCACACAGTATAAGGTGGCTATACCGAACAAAAATGGGACCAACCCAGATATCCTGTTCTGATGTTTGTTGCCCCGAGCCCCTCTTATGTAATGCCACTGGTAAAATGTAGCAGTCTATAATGCCACTGGTAAAATGTAGCAGTCCCACTGTTAAAAGTAAGGACACGTTAAACCAATGTTGTTTTCAATGTAATGCCTCCAGTAATATGAATCAGTAGCACTGTTTTTCATGTCCTGCTAAATTTCCCATTAAGATAAGTTGCTTCTTTTCGTTAGAAATGCAACTGTTCTGGTCCGCCTACTCTCCCGTGCCCAAATACCAACTCTTTAGCAGCTTTCAATGTAATGTTGTTGGTAAAATGAAGCAATGGCACCATTAAAGTAGTGTCGTATTTAATGGTTGTCATAGTTAATCCAAATGCCCACACTAATATCTAGCAATGCTGCTGCTTTAGAAATTGCTACTGTCCTTGTAGGATCACCATTCAGATAAGGAACATGCTTCTTTTCATTTGATGTATGTTTCATCACTTGTTAGTCACCCTCCTTTCCACCTTTTTGTGCAAACAGAGATATACATTTCACGCTTGATCTTAGTTGAACTGCACAAATGATATCCAAATTATGGTTGAACATTCCACGAGCTTCACGACCAACCTTGATGTTGCTCAATTTTATTGCAACTAATGAAGAAGAAGCTGCTAGCTCATGGGACATTGCTTCATTTTAGGTGAACTACACAAAAAGGTCCCATGAATTGAATCATCCATGTTGGTGACTGGTGTCATCCCTTCTACGATGGCGTTGACTGCAAATATGGTTCCCATCATGAGGTATGTTCCTTTTTGGTCAGACCGTTTGCCAAAGATCCTGCATGTTGACTCTGCTCTTGTGCTACTATTTTGGCACTGCCATGATAAAGCAGTAATGTTATTATTTTGCACCTTAATCTAGTGGCACTATTAATTTGAGGCAATGTTTTGGCACCGCTAGTGCCACTGATTTTTTTTATATATCAAAAGAGGGGGTTTCCTCCGATTTCATTAAAGAAACCCAACCATAGAGAACCATTATCCGACAACATCTCAGTGTAAACGGGCAGTTATGCAACTACTACTAGAACGGACTGAGTACTAGCAGGAGACAAGTTCGCCACATAAGCTAGGCAGGTAGAGGGACGTAGCACCAGCTCGACCAAGTTTGGATTACAACCCAAATGCTACCACAGAAACATCAGGGGGAAGATAGGGACTGAAAGAGCCAGCTTCAGCATCCCAGTCTAAGCACCCCCGACCTCCATCCTTGCGACACACGGTACACCTCGCTTGCCACCTGCTCGACCCTAGTGCCACTAATAAAATGAAGTAATAATACAGTTAAAATAGACCGAGTGTCCTCTCTATCATTTCATTTCCAATGTAGATAAAGAAAGTGCTTCTCTTTGTTAGTATATGTTTCATCAACTAGTCCCATTGTTAATGTTTAAGTGTTTCTGCAAACTGGGGTGCTTAATTTTAGTTGATCTACACAAAAATAGAGATTGGAATGTCTCAAGGCCCCTCCTTGTACTACCATTGTACACTGATGTTCATCACTGGCAGAAGGTGTATCGGGGAGAATTGGGTCGATTTCCAGTATGAGGCCTACCGTATGAGGCGTCGCAGGGCCTCTCGCCCTCGCAGCATGGCATACTGTGATTCTATCGCAATATTTTCCCATTAAGAAAATGAAGTTTCATCTATTTATTAGTGTATGTTTCATCAACTAGTGCCACTATAATGTGTAATCACGCTTTTTCATTATCTGTGCAAACAGGGTTATTCAGCTGTATTTTGGTGGAACTGCACAAATGTACAGATGGAAACGGCAAGTAAAAATTACCGACACCAACCATGCTCCATCTAAGCATTGGCATCCACCACCAGTGGGATGGCTGGCGCTCTCTGTGGACGGATCTTTCTCGGCAGCAAATCCTCTAATCAAATACTAGTAGCTTATATTGGCACTTTTCAAGGGAGTACTCTTTTCTGAAAGAGGCACCAATCTATTTTTCTTTATTTGTACACAGTGTCACAACTTTGTTTTTGGTCCAGAGCTATTTTAGGGTGATTGGCGTAGTACTCGGAGACTGATTGTAAGCATGATTTTCATTAGCCGTCACACTGATTGTAAGCATGAGCAGATGGAAGATTAGGTTAGTGCGAAGCTTATCTTAAGCCCTACCGCCGCCGTTGAAATGAGGCAAGCGGCGACGGAACCATGGAGAACGGCGGGGAAGCGACGTCGCGTCATTCGGCCTCCTCTTGCGGTGGGAGAATGAATACTACTGTGGCTCCAGCTGGCACTGCACCCTCACGAACGTCACACCATACTCGATCGATTCGTTATCCTTTGGATGCTCGATCTTCGACCTGTATGCCCACCACCTCCCCCTGACTTTCGTGTTGGGTGAATCTGTCTGCTCCATCGCCCAGAGGAGATACTCGATGAACTTGAAGGACTGAGGCGTGACTGCCGCCGGGGAGTACATCGCCGCCCTCATCGCCGCCGTCTCGCTCTTTCGCATACATTGCCACATGGCCCTCACCGTCCTTGAAATCTCCCACTCGTTGTCAAACCAAGTAAGGATCTCCTTCAACCTGGCTAACTTCGCCTGGTCACTGCCGGTGATCTGCCCGATTCGCTGCTGCATCCTCTCCATAGATGTCCTTCTGAGAGGTCCGGTGCTAGCTTTGGAAGATGGGAGGTGAGATGGTGGTCTTGCAATGGAGAAGACGGAGAGGCAAGATGATGGTTTTGCAATGGAGAAGATGGAGAGGAGAGGGGGTTGTTTTGCATTGGAGAAGAGGGAGAGGCGAGACGGTGGTTTTGGAATGGAGATGATGGAGAGGAGAGGGGGTGGTTTTGCAATGGAGAAGAGGGAGAGGCGAGACGATGGTTTTGGAATGGAGATGATGGAGAGGAGAGGGGGTGGTTTTGCAATGGAGAAGAGGGAGAGGAGCGTGCGGCAGCGATTTAGGATTGGACGAGAGGGCCGGCGCGCTGTGACTGGATCAAAATCAAAATCAATTTACCCTTCAATTAAGAAAGCGATCCCACATTAACTAGTCTCCCTTGTATTCTAGGTCATATTTGACCATGATTTTCACAAATAAAATATATGTTATACATTGCAAAAATAATATAATTTGAAAGTACATTCAGATACGAACCAAACGATACAATTTTTGATGACATGCATTCACATTTTGCTTGTCAAATACAGTACGTGGTCAAACTTTGACCCAAAATACGCAAAACAAAAAAATACTTCCAAGACCAGCGCCGCTCCTCTCCTCTTAAACCACCGCCGCTCCTCTCGTGTTCCAATCCAAACCCAGCGCCGCTCCTCTCGTCTTCCATTTCAAAACCACCGCCGCTCCTCTCCTGTTCCAATCCAAAACCAGCGCCGCTCCTCTCCTCTTCCATTTCAAAACCACCGCCGCTCCTCTCCCGTTCTAATCCAAAACCAGCGTTGCTCCTCCCCTCTTCCTTTCAAAAACCACCGCCGGCGAGTGAAGGTGCTACGGAGAAGTAGATCGATGGAGGAGTACAACCGATATGTGTGGCTCGCAGGCGGCGACCCTGTGAAGCTAGCTAGGATGTTGGAGATATAGTCTTGGTTTGACAACCCGGAGCAATTAGCAGCAATGGCGAAAGCGATGGCCAAATATCTGGAAAAGAGCGAAAAGGAGGCGATACACCGGGAGGGAGTTGCACGGGAGTACATAGAGCTGCTCCTCTGGGCCATGGAGCAGACAGATTCACCGGATCTGATCGTGAGGCTGCGGTGGTGGGAGTATCGATCCAAGATGGAGCATCCACCCGAGATTGAGGAGGAGCTTAGGGTTGTCCAGTATTTGCAGATTGTGTTTTGTGTTTCAGATTTGAGAGTACTTTCAGATATGAATGTCTTTTGAATTTCAGATTTGCTGTATTGAGCATATGAAGTATTTTATGAATTCTAGAGATATATTTTTAGCACTTTAAAAAATATAGTTTTGTATAAAAGTGCAGACAATGTGATTCTCAGAGAAGAAACTGCAAGTTTCAGTTTCAGATAAGAAACTGCAAGTTTCCGAGGCAGAGCATTTATATTAACACGCCCTTTTCAAGCAGGGATAACATCATGTTGGAAGTTTTATTCATGGTCAAAAATGGAACTACCAGCCAGTTAACATGATGCTGATCAACATTCATGCATAGCACATCTTCATATGATGCACAGTCAAAAAAGATATGCTATTTTCAAAATGCCCACACAACATTGAGTGTGTTGGAGGTGGTGTGCGTAGATGACAATGGGCACCCACATTTCAGAGGCAGAGGCAAAAATTTGTGGATATTTTCACTGCATCAGGTGGAATCGAACCCGGACGGAGCAGCGGTTGGGGAGTGAAACTTGGCCACTGGGCTACTCCAGTACTTTCGCTAGAAATTAGGCACAACATCTACCACTACTGTATCACATCTATGGCCCTACCAGGTCCATGGACGTACGCAAGCAAGTGCCTCATTGAAAAAAATACGTTGGGGGCCACGGGTTTGTCAACGTAGTTACTAAAGGAGATAAATTTACAACGAAGTCATCGGGGAGCTGGCATGTATCATTTATTATCAGTGGGCCAATAAGTATCAGCTGGGTTGTGGGCTGCCAAGTCTAGGCTTTCATTTTTAACATGTGCAGCCCACGACATGCCGGTTTGTATTTGTTTGAGGGACGTCATGTATCGACTGGCCTATGGCCCTCCCATCCTAGGTTTTATTTGTTCTTAAACATCCGCAGCCCAACTTATGTATTTTTTTGAAGAAAACGCAGAGGTCTGTTCTATTTTTCTATATAAGAATAGGAACGCCAGGTCCAAATTATGTTTCCCTTCTAACTATATTATATATATTTATATTATTTTATATGTTATTATGTATTATTGTTATTATCATCATATATTTAACAGATACTTACATATGTAAGAAAAAAATATCCCATGTATTATGAACTTATAAAAATAAATGTTTAACAATAAAATCCTGGTTTTTTTACTTAAGGTCAATGAAAATATAGGTGATTGTGTACAAAAGCTTCGTAAGATTTAAGGACCAATGTAAATAAAGAACTTATTATTTAAATATATTTTTAACAAAATGCTCAGCCCCTGTTTATTTTTTGATAACATTGCTGCGCCCAACCCAACATTATAATTAGAACCAGCCCAGCAAAATCGTGTATTTCGAGAAAGTGCAAATGGGCTGTAATTTTTTAGTAAAAAATAAATGGGCCGCATGGACGCTACATTATTTGTTCACCTAGGCCAGCAAATTCGTGTATTTCTAGAAAGTGCAAATGGGCTGTAGTTTTTTAGAAAAAATAAATGGGCCCCATGAACGCTACATTATTTGTTCACCCAGCACAGCGAATGGACTGTAAATTCTGAAAAAATGGGTTGAATATGTGTGACATTTTTGGAGGCTGAAATGTGGGCCAATAGGTCGAAGCCAACGCAAGGCGTTGTCAACTTAGTCAACAAATGATTCTGACATCGATAGCCGTTGGATGTAAATCCAACGGCCGACATTCATCTTCAATCTCTCGTCTTCTTCCTCCAGCGCCGCCGGGACCAACTGCTCCCGCCTCCGGCTGCTAGCAGCTCTGCTTAGCATGCTTCGCTGCGAAGCGCTACCCCACCGCCAGCCAAGCCATCCCTCCACCCCTCCACACCTCCTGTTATTCTCCGCCGACTGCAGAACCACGCCGCACCAAAACCAGTTAACCCTCGTACACCTCTCCGTCTGCGACTCTACTGCCGCGTCTTCCCATCACCGGCTCATTGCCGTCTGGGGCCTAGCCATCGTCCACCGCCTTGGTGCACTCGGCGCGACGTGGTCAATGTGGTCAACAAACGAGAGTCATCGAAAGAGTACTGTACGTGAAGAGGCTGACAGTGGGGACGCACCAGGTCCATGGACGCACGCATGCAACCGCCTCCTTATTCCGCGAAAATAAAATTTTTCCTCCCCCTGAAAGCTAGGACCCACCACGTATATCTTCGCAAGGAAGGAAGTGCCTCTTTATGCCTGCCCCTGACAGCTGGGACCCACCAACAACATCTTTGCACGTAAGGAAGTGCCTCCTTATTACGGGCAATAAATATATGATTCCGCTCCTGACCGCTGGGACCCGCCAGCTATATATTCGCACGCAAGGAAGTGCCTCCTTGCCCTCCCTAACAGCTGGGACCCACATGGTCGAAGCGTACATAGCGTTGTCTGTGTACATACCGGTCGATCGGTCTGTCTGCCATGATGAACCGTGGCCGAGTAAGGAGCGGTAGCAGTTCAGGCAGTCCAGTCAAAACCGTGTACATGTACGTACAGCCAGATGCCAAAAAATACGGCCACGTACGTACATCCGGGCGTGGTCTCGAACGCGTATTCGCGCAAACATACGGCTAGGGCTCATGTACATGGAGAGGCAACGGACGGCAGCAACGACGTCCTGTTCATCGGAAGCCAACCGGCTGGGTCAGAATGGAGAAACTACGTCGTGTTCATCGGGAGGCAACGGAATGCGTCGTGTTCATCGGGAGGCAACGGAATACGTCATGTTCATCGAGATCCAATGGCTTGGACGGAACAGCCGAAACGAGGTCTGGCGTATCACAGAATGGAGGAAACGGGCCTTCTGTTCGACCGCGTACGGTCGAAACGGGGTCCTGTTCATTGGGAAGGGTCTGGCATACCGCAAAACGGAGTAAACGGACTTGTGTTTGAGTGCCTACAGTCGAAACGGGGTCCTGATGATTGGGAGGGGTGTAGCGTACCGCAAAATGGAGGAAACGGACTTGTGTTGGAGCGCCTATGGTCGAAACAGGGTCCTGTTCATCCACCGTCTATGAAAGTGCGTTATATCGACTTGAGGGGGGGTGAATAGGCGATTTTTACAAATTCGTCACTGAGGAATTTCAAGGTGAGGAAATTCCTAAGCGACGAACTACTTAGCAGCGGAATGAGTACTCAGATGCAAGCATAACAGAGCAGTAGCACAGTCATCATGATGAAATGAAAACAAGCACAGAGTACGAGTAGCGTAAACACAGGATAAGCAGGCTGAAGACAAACTGACTGAAGAATTTGAACTGAGGAAATTGAGAAAGTCTTCAGACAAAGTCTTCAAACAGTAATGATCAAATACATAGCAAGTATGTGAGGAAATGAAAGGGTTGAGGAAATAGAACCAGTAGCTCGGTGAAGACACTGATTTGGTAGACCATTTCCAACTGTTGTGACAAATGTACATCTGGTTGGACCGGCTAGGTATTTAAACCTGAGGACACACAGTCCCAGACACCCAGTCCTGAACACACAGTCCAGGACACCTAGTCCTCACCGTATTCTCCTTGAGCTAAGGTCACACAGACCTCGCCCAACCACTCGTGGTAAGTCTTCAGGTGACTTCCAAACCTTCACATACTCGGTCACTCGGCAATCCACAATTTCCTCTTGGAAGCTCTAGACCATGACGCCTAACCGTCTGGAGGATGCACAGTCCTCAAAGGTAACAAGCATCGGTTCCACACAGGAACAATCTCTTCAGTGATGCTCAAGCACTTTGGGTTTGTAGGTGTTTGGGTTTTTGGGTTTTTCCTCACTTGATGATTTTCGCTCAAAGTCCTCGGAGGATGGGATGCTCTAAATGACAAGTGTCAATCTATTTCTTGGAGCAGCCAACCAGCTAGTGGTTGTAGGGGGCGGCTATTTATAGCCTAGGGAGCAGCCCGACATGATAAGACATAAATGCCCTTCAATGATATGACCGTTAGGTGGGTAGGATATTTGGACAGCTGGCGCGTAGCACAGCAACGGTCGGAAATTTGAGTATCAAATTCCTCAGGGCTATCATGTTCCTCACTTGTAGGCAATCCGCACTGGCGAATTCCTAACTCCTCAGTCAGAACAAATTCCTCAGAGAACAGAAGAACTTCGTCTCTGTCACTGAAGAACTTGACTAAACTGTATGAGATTTCCAATGGCTTCACTCGAAAGGATTGGGTAGGTGTAGGATTTTGAGTTGAGCATCACTTGGAAAATTTTCCTTAGTTTTACCTCGACCCCCTTTAACAGTACGGTGTTTCCTATGACTCAAGAAGAAGAAAATGAAACTACGAAAACAAAAGTCTTCACGCTTCATAATCCTCGCATGAATATCAAGTCTTCAGGGTCACACCAATTTCTTCACTTTCAAAGTCTTCAAGAAAACCAAAGTCTTCAGTTGAAGACATTCATTTTTAGGGGTCGACATTCATCATAAATAACAAACTCCTCATAGACTTATAGACCTGTGTACACTCACAAACACATTAGACCCTTAACCTATAAGTCTTCAATACACCAAAATCACTAAGGGGCACTAGATGCACTTACAATCTCCCCCTTTTTGGTGATTGATGACAATATAGGTTAAGTTTTCAACGGGGATAAACATATGAAGTGTAAATACTAATATTGAGGAATTTGATTGCAAGATATAGATGAACTCCCCCTGAAGATGTGCATATTTGAAGAATTTGCTTTGAAATAGCAAATGCACATTGTTGAGTAATATCATGGAGATCTCCTCCTATATCTTGAAATTCATACACGCATTTATCATATGATATGAAGAATTTGAAATGCATGATGAAATATGGTGTCTGACGGAATTCAGCATGCGTGCATTAAGGTACTTGAGGAAATAAGCATGCAGAAAGCAGTTCAAAAGTATCAGACCACCATAGGACTTAAGTTTACAACTCATCAGAGCAAACACCTCAGAAGAGCAAGAGTTGAAACTTAACAGAAATATAGCCCATATATAAGACCCGCTTGAAGACTAAACTCAAATTTCTCCCCCTTTGTCATCGAATGACCAAAAGGGACGAAAAATGAGGACTAACGCCCCTGAAGAATATCATCATCATGTCGATGGAGGAGCACCAGCATTGTTGGGGTCGACTGTTGAGGTAGGGCCTGCCGCAGTGTCGTTCAAGTCTTCAGCTTCATCCGTCTCGCGCGATGAAGAATATGAACTGGCAACAAGCTAAGGAACTTTGACTTTCTTGAATTTCTTCGAAGGTGGCTGGGACCAGTCAAAGTCCTGTTGGAAGCCCATCTCCTTGAGTTCTTCAGCACTATGAAGATTAGACAGAATCGCCCAAGTGCGGTCAAAGACTTCATGCAAGTAGTAGTGAATCTTCTTCACAGTATTTTGAGTGACTGTCATGTTTTGAAGAATTGCACCAAACTGACGCTTGACCCACTTGTGATTTCGATCAACTTTCTGATGAAGACTAAGGAGAAGTTCACGATCAGTCATCACACGCGGAGCTGTGGCTTGAGGATGATGTTCTGAAGCTTTGGCTGTAGAATCTTGAGTTGCAGAGTCATCATTGGTGGAATAGGAAGTAGCTTTGCGAAACTGTCCATCCAATGGACGAGTACCTTCATCAATAACAGCAGCTTTGCCCTTCTCGTCAGCTGAGGAAATAGTCCGTTTGAGGACTTCAATAGGGGGCAAATAGCTGAGATGATTTTGAAAGTCAGCAATGTAATGAATTGAAGACCTTGATCTGATGAATCTCATGATCCAGGGAGCATAAGGCTTCAACTCAAAAGGTGACAGTGCAGCATTGGCCAAAGTCCTCATGAAGAAATCGTGGTAGTTGATAGGAATACCGTGAATGATATTGAACAGCAGATTCTTCATAATGCCAACAACTTCTTCATCATCAGAGTTGTGGCCCTTGATTGGACTGAGGGTTTTGGTCAATATGCGATAGACTGTCCTTGGCACATAGAGCAATTCCTTGACGAGGAATTTGGTCCTTGGAGCTTGGCCTGGCTTCAAAGGCTTCATCAGCACTTGCATCAGATGATCAGACAGTTCAGGTTCAACATAGAGAAGCCTAGCACCTTCAGTGGGAGGACTGACTGGGACGGCATGAAGCAATTCAGAGGCCGGTGCTTTGAAATGAGTATTATCGGTCATCCAGTCCAATACCCATGAATTGACATCATCAACATTTCCAGTAATGTGCAGCATGGCGAAGAATTGAAGAATGAGTTCTTCATTCCAATCGTAGATGTCGGTGCAGAACTTGAGTAACCCAGCGTCATGAAGAACACTGAGGACTGGTGTGAAGCAGGGCAGCGATTCCATATCTACATGAGGAATTTGCTCATGTTCAAAGATCGTATCCTTATCAACCAACAATGAGGAGTAGAAGTTCATCTGGCTTGCAGTCCAGAAACGCTTGCGACGAAGACGAGCAGAGTCATAGGGATTGTAGTCAGTTAAGAATATGTGCTCGTTGAAGAAATCCTCAGCATTAAACTTCTGCTTCTTGGAGTGAGGGTTCTGTGGCTTGGGCTGAAGATTAACAGTTGAAGAATTTACAGCCTCTTGAGGTGTAGCCACTGGAGCCACTGGCTGAGGAATTTCAGCAGCAGCCTTGGCCTTCATTTCTTCAGACATATGTACATCAGCGCTAGTGACCGGAACTTCTTCAGGTATAGAGTGAAGTGAAGCTTGACGTTCATCAGAGCCCGTATGAATTTCTTCAGTTTGCATAGGAGACTGAGGAACATGATGTAGAGGGATTGTCAGAGGTGAATTGGGGTGATGACTTTCCCAAAAGTCATCATTCAGAATAGGTGTTGTAGACCCAATATCCACATCCTCATCTTCTTCAGTTCCTTCGACGCCTGCCTCTTCAGCTGTGAACTGAGGCATGGGCGATGATACCAGTGGGGTTGAAGGGAAAGTATCCACTTCAATTTCTTCATCCATCTGCTCTGTCGAAGCAGCAGAAGGAATTTCTTCATCAGATTTACTTGGAATTTCATATTCCTCACCAAAGGGAATGATCTCCTTTGATGGCATGCTTGATATTGGAATAGCATCAATTGGGTTTTCAGATGAACTCGTCAAAGTCTTCAATTTCTTGGGAGCTGAAGACTCTGAAGATGCAGATGCTTTCCTTTTCTTCACAGCTGCTTGCTCCGCAGCCTTGGTTTTCTTCGCTTCTGATGCAGAAGGAAGGTTGATGCTTGTCATCGGTGCAGGAGGAGCAGAGGAAATTGGTTGAGTTTCTTCAGGCACAACTGATGCAGTTGCCCTGGCTTGTTCAGATTCCTCAGGCACAGTAGCAGATGCTTCAACTGGCCTGGATTGCTCTTCAGGCGCAATATTGGAGGTTGCCCTGGCATTTTCTTCAGAGACTGGAATTTCTTCATCAGCACTGGCGCTTTCATTTTCTTCAGCAGACTGAACAGATGTTCCAGTCTGAGGAAATTTGGGTTGCGATGAAGCTGCAACACTTGGAGTAAATCCTTTTGCCATTCTGACGAATCTGACTTTGGCACCTAGCCAATCTGCATGGAATGCATGAAATTCATCACTGAGTGCTTTGATCTCAGCCTGCATAGTCACAAGTTCTTCAGGAGACATTTTCACAACATTGTTCTTCAGAAAACGCTCCTTCTTGTACTGAGCCTTCTTCACCTGCCTGGCCTTTTCAAATTTCCATTTTTCTTCATTTATGAAGGCCGTCAACATGTGACTTTGACCAGGAGTGAGGTTTAATTCAGGCAAAGGTGTGTTAGGGTTCTTGTGCATTAGATCAATAAAATCAAGGATCTTCCTTGGATCCAGCATGAGGGGCACAGCACTGCCTTTGGCTCTAGGGGCCCTTTGTTGTCGATCTCTGATGAGCTCAGCTAATTCTTCATCATCAGCTTCGTCTTCGCTTGATGGAACCTGAAAGGCGACTTGCTTCTTGTGAGGACTTGGCCTTGTGCCTCGTCCAGCAGTGGCCTTTTTCTTCAGCAAGGTCGGAGTTGTTGAAGACTGAGGTGGAGCTGAAGAACTTGCAGAGACTCCTGAAGCAATTGAGATTCCAGTAGTCCTTTGGCATGTGGCAAGATGCACACGTGCTGAGGACTTTGCAGGAGCAGCTAAGGATTTTGCAACCGAGGGAGTTGGAGCTGCTTTTGAGGAATTTGCTTGAGGAATAGGCCGTGAGGGCATTGCAGCTGAGGAACTTGTCTTAACAGCTGATTTCTTCAGCATAGCCTTCTTAGGCTTGATAGCAGAGGCCTCAGCGGCGGCAGCAACAGAATCTTCATTGAATTTCTTTACTGCCACTTTAGCCACTTTGGCCAGCTTGGCTTGACGCTTAGCCCACTCCTGAGGAAATTCCTCACCTCTTCTGATGCTAGTGGGATCAGCTTCTTGGCCAGGAGCCAATGGAGGTCTTGGACATGGAGGGTTAACAGCAAATTTCTTCATGTACTTGGGAGTGACATAGCGATATTCCCTCCATTCTCTTGCCCATCTCCTCTCAATCTTCTGAATGCGCACTTTGCGCTGATTTTTGTTCTCCTTGCCATGAGTTGCTTCATCAGGAGTACAATATTCATCATAGATGTCATCAGGGATCTCAAAAGCAGTATTTGTTTCTGGCCTCTTTCCTCCCTTCTGAGGTCTTTTACCATCAGCCATTTTCTTCACTTGAGGGTTTTGAACAATCGAATTTTCTGATGAGGTGTGCAATTTTTCTTCAAGGAACGCTGCAAATGAGTTAAGTTGATGAGAACCTAGAGATTCAGCAGCGAACATGTGTACCTGTGAACAGAATATAGGTGCGAAGAGTTTTGGAGAGGTCATATGCGTTCTCAGAAGATTTTCAAAAGTATCAAGTTTGAGGAAGATGACCAGGGGTGTCTTGAGGAATTTCACTAAGCATTTTTGACTTAGGTTCCAGAGTTGTGTAGATTGAAAATCCACACAATTGAGGAATCTTGAAGAAAAACGTTGCTTAGAGAAACTGATCAAGGACAGAAGCAAGTTGGTGTTTAAGAACATGAAAGTTGAAGAATAAACACCTTTTGAAGATTTTGTGGAAATCATCAGAATCAACAAGGGCAGTAAAAATAAATTTTATTTACCCTTGACGAAGAACACGACGAACTGAGAGTGGCAGTGGAGATGTTCGTCCGTTCAGATCTTCCACGCCCTAACTTGGCGATGGAAAACAGCTACGGCGGCGGCGGAGTGAGGATTTCCGCGGCCGGCGTGAGTACGACGGCGACGAGGTCGAGGCAGTGAAGCTCTTCCTCACCGGCGACGATGGAGTGTAGCGGCGGCGCTAGGTCTGATAGCTCGAGCGAGGGAGTAAGATCGAGCGGGGTAAATGAGCTCTGAGGAGGGTGAGGGGTATTTATAGCAGAGGTGAAAAACCGCTCGTTCGAAGAAAATGGACAAACGTGCCCCTGACCCTTCTCATCCTAGCGACATGTGTCACCCACGAACTGTGAAGTGGAGATCGTGTTAGATCGAGGGTGAATAGATAAATCTTATCGAGGGATAAGGAACGGTTTGAACGGCAAAAGCCGAAAATTCAGATAAGAATATTTTAATGTTTCGTTCGCAAATTCTTCAGCTGTCAAGGACATAGTGAAGACTTTGAACGGGTTTCAAATAGAACGCACATGAAGAATTTGTGAACGGACTGGATTGAGTTTAGCATAGAGGGGGAACGGGTCCGATCACATTCACTTAGAAGAAACACAACTTGAAGAATTAGCAATAAGTGAATGTTGTAGAGGACAGAAAACTCAAATATATATATATAGTCAATGAAGAACATAGACGGAAAGAGTGAAGATTTTGCAAAGTTGAAGAATTTGCACAATGATGAAAAACTCAAATTTTGAAGATTTTCAACTTTTTGTGGTGGCGTGACCCACCGTGTAAGAATGATGATTTCAGACACCGCGTACAATTGTCGTAGGGCTCTGAGAATCAAATTCTTCATTAATTTCTTCACACTTAGAGGGTTAGTCTTCATTGATTGAAGAAAAACGTTTCTTCGTGTGTTGCACATCTAAGTCATCAATTTGCATAAGTGTTAGGATGTGTGTCCTTTTCAAAGGACATTCGAAGATTCTAAGATATTTAGCTCACACCGCAACTTACTAAATCTCTTCTCATCCAAGGGCTTTGTGAAGATATCTGCTAGCTGTTCTTCAGACTTCACGGGATCAATAGAGATGTCACCCTTCAACACATGATCTCAAAGAAAATGATGACGAATCTCGATGTGCTTTGTCTTCGAGTGCTGAACTGGGTTATGAGCAATTTTGATGGCACTCTCGTTGTCGCAGTAGAGTAGCACATTCTTCACATTGATGCCGTAGTCCTTGAGGGTTTGCTTCATCCATAGCAATTGAGCACAGCAAGAACCAGCAGCAATATACTCAGCTTCAGCAGTAGAGAGTGATACGCAGTTCTGCTTCTTCGAGGACCAACATACTAAGGATCGTCCGAGGAAATGGCATGTGCCTGAAGTTGACTTGCGGTCCACACGATCACCGGCATAGTCAGAGTCAGAATATCCAATGAGATCAAAAACCGAGCCCTTGGGATACCATAATCCAAGTGTTGGAGTGTGAGCTAGATATCGAAGAATATGTTTCACAGCCTTATAGTGTGATTCCTTCGGTGTAGCTTGAAAACGGGCACACATGCAAACACTAAGCATAATATCCGGCCTAGATGCACATAGGTACAATAAAGAACCAATCATGGAGCGGTATACCTTTTGATCGAAGTCTATTCCATTTTCATCAGTGCATAGATGGCCATTTGTGGGCATAGGGATTTTGACGCCTCTGCATTCTTGCATACCGAATTTTCTCAGAACGTCCTTGAGGTATTTCTCTTGAGAAATGAAAATGCCATTATGTTGTTGACCAATTTGAAGACCTAAGAAGAATTTCAATTCTCCCATCATGGACATTTGATATTCCTCACTCATCATGTAAGCAAATTTGTCACTGTAATGTTGGTTAGTACAGCCAAAGATAATATCATCAACATATATTTGGCACACGAATAATTCGTCATCATAGGTTTTGGTGAAAAGAGTTGGGTCGAGTGAACCGGGTTTGAAGCCTTTCTTCATGAGGAATTCCTTCAGAGTATCATACCACGCCCGAGGGGCCTGCTTGAGGCCATAGAGGGCCTTATTGAGTCTGAAGACTTTGTCAGGATGTTTAGGATCTTCAAAACCTGGGGGTTGAGCAACATATACTTCTTCCTCAAGCTTACCATTGAGGAATGCACTTTTCACATCCATTTGATATAAGATGATATTATGATGGTTAGCATAAGCAAGCAATATGCGAATAGCCTCAGGTCTAGCAACAGGTGCAAAAGTCTCATCGAAATCAATTCCTTCAACCTGTGTGTAGCCTTGAGCTACAAGACGAGCCTTGTTCCTCACCACTAGGCCATTTTCATCTTGCTTGTTGCGGTAGATCCATTTGGTACCTATGATATTGTGCTTGCATGGGTCCGGTCACTTGACAAGCTCCCACACATTGTTCAGCTTGAATTGATGTATTTCCTCTTGCATTGCTTGAATCCATTCAGGCTCCAGAAATGCCTCATCAACTTTGGTGGGCTCTGTGATAGAGACGAAAGCAAAATGCCCACAAAAGTTAGATAAATGTGAAGCTTTTGAGCGAGTCAGAGGACCTGGTGCGTTGGTGTCGTTGATGATTCTCTCAATCTGTACTTCATTTGCAACGCGGGGATGAGCAGGTTGACGACTTTGATTTGGCTCAACATTTTCTTCAGAGCCATTTTCTTCAGATGCGCCAGCATGCTATTCTTCATGTTCTGGAATGATTTCTTCAGCAGATTCTTCGGTAGGAATGACATCCTCAGTAGCTTTGAACTTGATGGTTTCCTCAGGCGTCTTTTCATCTAGCACAGGAGGTAGGTGCTCTCTTTGCGAGCCGTTAGTTTCATCGAACCGCACATCTACAGTTTCAACAACCTTGTTGTGATAGGCATTGAAGACCCTGTAGGTGTGCGAGTCCTTTCCGTAACCAACCATAAAACCTTCATGTGCTTTCGGTGCAAATTTAGAATTGTGATGTGGATCTCTAATCCAACATTTAGCACCGAAGACTTTGAAATAACTCACATTGGGTTTCTTGTCAGTGAGGAGTTCATATGAGGTCTTCTTGAAGAATTTGTGAAGATATACCCTGTTGATGATGTGGCATGCAGTATCAATTGCCTCAGGCCAGAAGTGACGAGGTGTCTTGTATTCATCAAGCATGGTGCGAGCCATCTCAACAAGAGTCCTGTTCTTGCGCTCCACAACGCCATTCTGCTGAGGAGTGTATGGGGCAGATAGCTCATGAGTAATACCAAGTTCATCGAGATAGTCATCAAGACCAGTATTCTTGAACTCAGTCCCATTGTCACTACGTATATGCTTGATCTTCACGCCGAAATTCGTCGAAGCCCTTGAGGAAAATCGTCTGAAGACTTCCTGCACTTCAGTCTTGTAAGTAATGACATGCACCCATGTGTAACGAGAATAGCCATCAACAATGACAAAGCCATATAGAGATGCTGCATTTGTTAGTGTGGCATAATGAGTAGGGCCAAAGAGATCCATATGAAGCAATTCAAAAGGACGAGAAGTAGTCATGATAGTCTTCGAGGGGTGCTTGGCTCTGGTCATCTTTCCAGCCTCACAAGCCCCACAAAGATGATCTTTGAGGAATTTGACACCCTCAATGCCAATGACGTGCTTTTTCTTCACGAGCGTGTGTAAGTTCCTCATGCCAGCATGACCCAGTCGTCGATGCCATAGCCAGCCTTCTGAAGCTTTAGCAAGTAGACAAGTGGCAGGCTGTGGTCCTGCAGAGAAATCAACAATATACAAGTCTCCTCTCCTAAAGCCTTCGAAGACTTTAGAATTGTCAGATTCCATGAGCACTAAGCAACGATATTTGCCAAAGACAACAACCATATCAAGATCACAAAGCATTGAGACAGACATGAGGTTGAATCCGAGGGACTCGACAAGCATGACTTTATCCATGTGTCGATCCTTTGAGATTGCAACCCTACCTAGACCCAATACCTTGCTTTTGCCTTTGTCAGCGTAGGTGATATGCTTCAAGTGTGATGGAGATAAAGGAGTGTTCATCAGTAAGCTCTTGTCACCGGTCATGTGATTTGTACATCCACTATCGAGGACCCACTCAGTAGCTTTGGGTAAATCATCCTGCAGATGAATTAGTGCATCTTACGAACTCATATACTTCAAAGTGAAGAATATGACATCAAATTCATCAGACATATTTCATCAATTAAAGCAACATATGTATATATAGCAATGTGAGGACGTGAGAAATGAATAAATAATTTCTTCATGATTAGCTTGCATCCTTTCAAGCATTTCAGGTCTCCAGCAAATTCTTCAGACGATTTAGTTCGTCTGGAGACCTGACCCTGCATAAGAGATTAGTTCTTTTTCTTCACCACCCACATCTGGAGGGGTGGCAAAGAGTTCATCATTCTGCGAGCTCCATAAGAGAAAGGTGGCATAGACGCCAGACCACTTCGTTTCACATAAGAGGGGTTAGGGTAAGCATATGAATAAGCAGAGAAATTCTTCTAGGACTTATGAACATAAAGATTTGAAGAATAATGCATATATTCATAGCCCTTAGGCTTTCCCTGCGAAACAGAAGTGTTAGCACGATGATGTTCATGTGAGGACTTTGATCCATGTGAGGAATTTGATTCATATGAAGAATTTGATCTGGGGTTCTTATTCTTCACAGGTGGTGTCATGAGGACATTCACCTGAAGACTTTCAAGGCACTTTTTGGGAACCCAGATTTTCTTCATAGGGGGACCATTCCTGCAGTTAGATCCAACATATCTAGCAAATACCTCACCATTCTGATTTTTGAACAGTTTATAGTTGGAGTCAAATGACTCATCAGATGAATATGAGGATTCACAAGTAAAGCCAGATAAAGTGGATGGATCTACGAGAGGTCCCTTCGCAGCAACCCATGAGGTTTTGGGATACTGCTCCGGTTTCCAGTAGGTTCCATCAGCATTGAGTTTCCTCTCAAAGGCAATACTCTCTTTCCTAGGGTTCCTGTTCAAGATCTGCTTTTTGAGCACATCACAAAGTGTCTAATGCCCTTTGAGGCTTTTGTACATGCCTGTCACATACAATTCCTTCAACCCTGCATTTTCGTCAGTGATACTAGTGGTATCCTCAGATGAGGAATTTGTGACCACAGAGATAGTTGAAGAATTTGCAGCAATGGAAGCATTTGAACATTCAGGTGAAGAATTAGCAGTTTCACGTTCAATGCATTTCAAGCATGGTGGAATAAATTCTTCCTGAGCGGAACTGATCTGTTGAGCAAGCAAAGAATCATTTTCCTTCTGAAGATCTTCATGACTCACCCTTAGCTTCTCAAGATCTTGCTTTCTTTGAAGAAATTCATAAGAAAGCTTCTCATGATCGGCTAGGAGAGTTTCATGACGACCTTGAAGGTTGTCAAACTTAGACTGTAGTTGCTGAAGATTATCAGTCAGTGTTTGAGTTCAATCCATTTCCTCACCTAACAGATCATCGCTTTTGTCTAGCATATTTTGAACCTTTTCCAAAGCCTTTTGTTGTTTAACAGCAATATTAGCAAGTTTGCAATAGCTGGGTTTGAGGTTATCATCAGATTCATCCTCACTTGATTCAGAGGAGGGATATTTGAGTACCTTGGCACCTTTTTCCATGAAGCAATAGGTGGGAGCATAGTCATCGTTGCCGTCATCAGCAATGTTGGGGAAGCCATTTTCCTCAGTGTTGAAGATGGACTTGCTAACGTAAGCAGTAGCGAGGGCTAGGCTCGCCACACCAGAGTCTGACTCCTCAGATGCCTCCTCTTCCTCATGTTCCTCAGATTCAGCTTCAGAGTCCATTTCCTTGCCAATGAATGCCCGAGCTTTCTTGGAGCTGCTCTTCTTGTGAGATGAAGACTTTGAAGATCTTGACGATGAGGACTTTGAAGATTTCTTCTTCCTCTTAGAGTCATCTGAACTATCGTCCTTGTATTTCTTCTTCTTTGATTCCTTCTCCCACTGAGGACAATCAGTAATGTAGTGACCAGGTTTCTTGCATTTATGGCAAGTTCTCTTCTTGTAATCACGGGATGAGGAATCTGATTTCATGTCATCACCTCTTGAGGATTTTCCAAATCGGCCACGTCTAGAGAACTTCTGGAATTTCCTCACGAGCATTGCTAGCTCCTGACTCAGTTCTTCAGGATCACCAAGGCTGCTACCAGAATCTTCATCTTCAGATTCAGAGACTGCCTTGGCTTTCAGTGCACGAGATCTACCATAGCTCGGTCCGTAGAGATCTCTCTTCTCAGCTAGTTGGAATTCATGAGTATTTAGCCTCTCGAGGATATCAGCAGGATCAAGTGACTTGTAGTCACCACGTTCTTGAATCATCAGTGCCAGTGTATCGAATGAAGAATCGAGTGACCTCGCAATTTCTTTCTTCACCACCTCATGGTCGGTGATGTCAGTGGCACCCAGTGCATGAAGCTCGTTTGAAATGTCAGTGAGGCGATCAAAGGTTTGCTGAACATTTTCGTTGTCGAGTCTTTTGAAGCGGTTGAAGAGATTGCGAAGAACGTCAACTCGAGAGTCACGTTGAGTTGAGACTCCTTCGTTGACCTTGGACAGCCTATCCCAGATAAGCTTAGCTGTCTCCAAAGCACTCACTCTGCCATACTGCCCTTTGCTCAGATGGCCACATATGATATTCTTCGCTTGAGAGTCGAGTTGCTTGAATCTCTTCACATCAGCAGTGTTTACGGAAGGAGTGACAGAGGGAACACCCTTTTCCACAACATACCAGAGGTCGTTGTCAATTGCCTCAAGATGCATGCGCATCTTGTTCTTCCAGTAGGGGTAGTCCGTCCCATCGAAGGTAGGACACCCAGCTGAGACCTTGATCATGCCTGCAGTCAACATAACTAAAACTCCAGGTGATTAAACCAAAATCACACAGAACAAGGGAGTACCTTGCTCTGATACCAATTGAAAGTGCGTTATATCGACTAGAGGGGGGTGAATAGGCGATTTTTTCAAATTCATCACTGAGGAATTTCAAGGTGAGGAAATTCCTAAGCGACGAACTACTTAGCAGCGGAATGAGTACTCAGATGCAAGCATAGCAGAGCAGTAGCACAGTCATCATGATGAAATGAAAACAAGCACAGAGTACGAGTAGCGTAAACACAGGAAAAGCAGGCTGAAGACAAACTGACTGAAGAATTTGAACTGAGGAAATTGAGAAAGTCTTCAGACAAAGTCTTCAAACAGTAATGATCAAATACATAGCAAGTATGTGAGGAAATGAAAGGGTTGACGAAATAGAACCAGTAGCTCGGTGAAGACACTGATTAGGTAGACCAGTTCCAACTGCTGTGACAGTTGTACGTCTGGTTGGAGCGGCTAGGTATTTAAACCTGAGGACACACAGTCCCGGACACCCAGTCCTGTACACACAGTCCAGGACACCTAGTCCTCACCGTATTCTCCTTGAGCTAAGGTCACACAGACCTCGCCCAACCACTCGTGGTAAGTCTTCAGGTGACTTCCAAACCTTCACATACTCGGTCACTCGGCAATCCACAATTTCCTCTTGGATGCTCTAGACCATGACGCCTAACCGTCTGGAGGATGCACAGTCCTCAAAGGTAACAAGCGTCGGTTCCACACAGGAACAATCTCTTCAGTGATGCTCAATCACTTTGGGTTTGTAGGTGTTTGGGTTTTTCCTCACTTGATGATTTTCGCTCAAAGTCCTCGTAGGATGGGATGCTCTAAATGACAAGTGTCAATCTATTTCTTGGAGCAGCCAACCAGCTAGTGGTTGTAGGGGGCGGCTATTTATAGCCTAGGGAGCAGCCCGACATGATAAGACATAAATGCCCTTCAATGATATGACCGTTAGGTGGGTAGGATATTTGGACAGCTGGCGCGTAGCATAGCAACGGTCGGAAATTTGAGTATCAAATTCCTCAGGGCTATCATGTTCCTCACTTGTAGGCAATCCGCACTGGCGAATTCCTAACTCCTCAGTCAGAACAAATTCCTCAGAGAACAGAAGAACTTCGTCTCTGTCACTGAAGAACTTGACTAAACTGTATGAGATTTCCAATGGCTTCACTCAAAAGGATTGGGTAGGTGTAGGATTTTGAGTTGAGCATCACTTGGAAATTTTTCCTTAGTTTTACCTCGACCCCCTTTAACAGTACGGTGTTTCCTATGACTCAAGAAGAAGAAAATGAAACTACGAAAACAAAAGTCTTCACGCTTCATAATCCTCGCATGAATATCAAGTCTTCAGGGTCACACCAATTTCTTCACTTTCAAAGTCTTCAAGAAAACCAAAGTCTTCAGTTGAAGACATTCATTTTTAGGGGTCGACATTCATCGTAATTAACAAACTCCTCATAGACTTATAGACCTGTGTACACTCACAAACACATTAGACCCTTAACCTATAAGTCTTCAATACACCAAAATCACTAAGGGGCACTAGATGCACTTACAGTCTACTGCCTCGCTCCAGCCTCCACGGGCTACTGTTCCTCCACCGTCAATCTCCTCCAGCCTCCACGGGCTACTGTTCATCCACGGGATACTGTTCATCCAGCCTCCACCGGCTGATGTTCATAGAGCCTCCACGGGGTCCTGTTCATCCACCCCCAACCGGCTGGGGTGCGGCGGCCTCCTCGGGGTCCTGTTCATCCAGCGGCAACGGCCTAGTACCACGGGATCCTGTCCATCCAACCCCCACCAGGAACTGTTCATCCACAGCCAACCAACCGGCTCGACTCACCACCTCTCGACTCGTTCTACGTACCGCGCGCACGATAGCAACGGTCACTATTCATTGAGAGGCAACCCAACACCGGCTGGCTAGCAACGTCTCGCACGGGGGCTCGATCGGCTTCAGTAAGCAGCAACAATGATCGATCGCTCGGTTCAGTTAGCAGCAGCAGCGAAGGAATCGCTCGGGTTCAGTCAGCAGCAAATGAATCGCTCGGGTTCAGTTAGCAACCAAGGGATCGATCGCTCGGGTTCAGTAACATGCGATCGCTCGGGTTCAGTTAGCCAACGCCTCGCACACACGCGCGTACACGAGAGAAACACACAAACCACAGTGCATCGCTCGGCCCCGACCACCCATCGTAACCGGGAACTCCCTGATATTTTCCTCGCCCTCGCTTCTACCATGATTTTTTCCATCATGAACGGCCCAAAGAATGTCATGCAGCTGCATCTCCGTCCCGCCCAGTACGAAAAGCCCATTTTCTGTCATGTTTTTTTGTCATAGAAGTAGGAGCCCACCACATCTATGATGATACGTGCTTTTGTCACAATTATCGTCATAGAAGTGTCATAAGCATGACAGAAAAAAAAATTCGTTCGGCCCAAAATGTGATGGATGTGTCTTTTTTTTGTAGTGCGATAACATTGAGAAACTTGGTTTTTTAAATTCTTGTGAATTCAAAACTCGCCTTAAAATCATGAAACTTGGCATGGTGTCATTTCATGGCACCAACATGCTGTGGTAAAAAATTGGCCGAATTTGGACAAGTTTTGGTATAAGCTTCTTGCAAACCGGAGCTTCTCTCAAGAAGACTCGTGGTTCCCGAGGGGGAACGTGTCACCTTTGTGTGCGAAATGATATACGCTGCCACCCCCCCCCCCCCTTGATTTTTTACAGAGGCAACATAGAACCATATGAGTGCCGTGTTAAAATTTGGAATTATTCCGGGTTCGTTTGGCCTTTTTTATACATTAATTTAGTTTCTGGGCATTTAATGTGCAGAATTCAAATTTGAACTACAAACACATGCTCCAGTGCACCAAAGTTGGTTGAAAAATCACATGTGTGTCCTTGGGTGAATTTCTAGGTCCCATGCAAGAAATGGGAATGAAATTCAAACATCTGGGCGTTCTGGCTTGGCCGGAAATATTGAGAAACTTGGTTTTTTAATTCCTGTAAATCCAAAACACACATGATAATCATGAAACTTGGCATGTTGTCATGACATGGCACCAACATGCTGTGGTAAATTGTTTGGCCGAATTGGGACAAGCTTTGGTATAAGCTTCTTGCAAACTGGGGCTTCTCTCAAGAAGGCTCGTGGTTCCGAGAGGGAACGTGTCACCTTCTTGTGCGAAATGACATACACTGCCTTCTCCCGCCTTGATTTTTTTACACAGACAGCTTAGACCAAATAGGAATTTCGTGCTAAATTTTAGAATTATTCCAGGTTCGTTTGGCCTTTTTTATATATTAATTGAATTTCCAGGCATTTAATGAACATAATTCAAATTTGAACTACAAGTGCATGCTCCAGTGCACCAAAGTTAGTTAAAAATCATTTATGTGTACTTGGGATAATTTCTAGGTCCCTTGCAAGAAGTGGGAATGGAATTCAAACATCTAGGCGTCTTGGCTCGGCCGGAAACATCGAGAAACTTTGTTTTAAAATTCCCTTAAATCCAAAACACGCCTGAAAATCATGAAACTTGTCAAGGTGTCATGACATGGCACCAACATGCTGTGGTAATATTTTTGTACTATTTGCGAAGGCGCACACATTAACAATCAACAAAGTCATTTTGGAACAAGTGCTGTCACGTTACAAATCGGAAACACAAGTATTATTAAAAGCATGGGCGTTCTACTTACCATTTACGTGCCGCCATGCGTCCCCTTTTTTTATTGGCTAGGAGGTGCCATGCGGGGTAGCTATTTGAGTACGGGAGGCGTGCGATCAGACCCCTGCGCGTGCTCATCGGGAGGAGAGCCCTTTGACCTCTATCCGCCGCCCACCTCCCTCCCAACGTCTCCATTAATGGCGCTCGAGCCCCTGTTTCATGGCGTGGCTATGTCTCACTCGACTGAGATTTAAGAGAGAAAAAAGAAAATCTGAAAAGAAAGTTTTGCACGGATGTTGATGTAAGATCCGACGGACCTATATAGCATTGACTGCGACTTATAGCAAGACTGATGAATATAAGGACGATGACAGTGGATAATAATTGTCATACATATTTAGGAAGATAATTAAAAAAGCCACATGCGGCAACACCCGAAATACACAAGGGCAAAAGAAGAAGAAAGATAATGATCTAGCTCGCTGATCTCTACTTTCTTGTTGCGTTCCTGCAGGCCGCGGGAACTAGTCTCTGCGGCGAGCGGCGATGAGCTCTTTCGTGTCCTCAAGAGGCTGCCTGAGAGCATCCATGGATTCCTCCACCAGCCTTTGACGCTCGATACGGAGCATGGCATTCTCGTCCATAAGTTTCTTGACGATGACGCTGGTCCTCTGCAACAAGGCAGTGGTCTCCTCATGCTGCTTCATCGTTTCGGCGATCTTATCCCTCAGCAGGTCGAGCTCGGTGCGGAGCTTCGCCTTGTCCTCCCCTAGTCCCCGGATGACGCTAGTAGCATTTTCAAACGAGGCATTCATCTCGTCCTGCTGCTTCATCCAGTCAATGATCCGACCCATCAGGTCATCGAGCATAGCACGCATGCGCCTGTGAGAGTCCTCGCCTGCCCGCGAGACATTTTCCCAGGCTGCCACGGCGCGGGAGGACATCTCTACTGCATTTGTGGCGCGACGGGACATCTCTGCTGCTTCCGCGGCGTGGACGGACCAGTCTGCTGCATCGACGGCGCGACGGGACCTCTGTGCTGCTTCGGCGGCGCGGCGGGCTACGACTGCGCGGCGGGACATGTTGGCTGCTTTCGCGGTGAGGCGGGACATCTCATGTGCTTCTGCTTCCATGCTCGCCTCTCCCTGGTAGTAATCTCTCGACCCAGAACTCACGCTGGCCATGGCAGACGCAAGGGAACAACGATGAATGACTTGTTTGTTTTTGTGGATGAGGAGTTGAGGAGGAATGTGCAGTCAACTTGGAGTAGTAGTATTTATAACTGAGTACTAATATGCTCCTAAGTGGGAAACCGTTTAGGTTTTGATCGGTGTGAATAGGTTTGCAATTAAATATAGCTTGGTAGTAATTTGGAATGTGACGGGACGCAGGCTCAAAATTTATTGACGGTTCTATAATTTCTAAGTGCTTCACTATTCCCGGACGGAGTAACGTGGGCACGCTTTCTCTGCCGCGTACGTGGCATTTGCACCATAGGGTGCATCGCAATAGGTGATGTCAGCACAATAGGCGATGTCAGCACATGTCTTGTTCCAACAACCATGCGCGCTCATTATTACCATCGCGCATGCTTCTTTTAATTAGAATGTGTGCCCGTCTAGCGCACACACGTTGATCCGTGTAACTGTTTCTGTTTGTTGTGCCTAATCGCAAACAGTTCATCCGTGTGAAGTGTATGCCGTCAATCGCAGACACGTTGATCTGGCCGACCGTTTCTGTTGTGTTGCCTAATCGCAAACAGTTCATCCGTCTGAAGTGTATGCCCTCAATCGCACACACCATCATCTAGCTGCCCATTTATGTTGTTCCGCCTCATCACAAACAGTTAATCTGACTGAATTGTATGCCGTATATCGCACACGCCTTCATTTGGCTGCCCATTTCTGTTCTTCTTCCGCATCGCAAACAGTTCATTGAACTGAACCGTATGCCCCGCATCACACACGCAACTAAAATTTGAACCGTGTTTGATGTGTCCGCCGTCGCAAACGTTTTGCATCTTTTTTGACGGTTTTTTTACATCACCGTTTGCGATTAATGCATCGCACACAGTTTCATCGAAGGGTCTCTGATTGTAGTGTCGCGTTAGCAGCATCCTACAGTAGTGAAGTAGGACACTTGTATCTTAGGCCTCTTATATAATGAGAGCTAGACACACGATGTATCCTATGCCAACATAATAGCACATGCGCGCAGGGGAGCCGGCGGCGTGTGCCGGCGCCCGGGTGGCCGGGATGCGGTATTGTGACGGTGTCACGGGCAGAAGCGCCCGTAGTCAGGCCCCGGGAATATAGTCATATCGGTGAACCTCGTTAACAAATCTCGGTGTCGTGCTCGTTTGATTGCTTGGTCCTTGGTAGATCGACGGAGTGCCTCGGATTTATTCTAACAGTGATGGCCTCGTCCCAGCTGATATGTCCGATTATGATCACCTTTCGGGTGTCTGGATGGATCCGTACATGATCATTATTCGTTTGTGAGGAAGTTAAGGAGATTATGACCTTTGAGTGCAACTGCTGGGGACGGTAGCACGAGGTATATATAACTGGTTTAAATGACGGATCAACAATAGGATAGGTGTTTAGGCATCGTTCTTTTCACTGGTACCGTAACGTGCTATACAAACGGTTTTTAACCCCTTTCCGTGACGTCATTCTGAACCGTCGCCGAGTGAGTGATTGCGATAGGGAGTCCTTCCCACAAGACCCAAAAACCATCGGGGATAGGCGAGCGGCTACTGATGATCGCCATAGAATAAACGTATGAGAAGTTGCCCCAGTCCCACACGTTACGTCTCGACATTACGTTTCTGATTCGAGAGACATCCCAAATGATTACGCCTCTATAGTCATGTGAAAAAGGTGGACATCAACATGTAATCTACCGATGTGTTTGCGATAGGTACGTTATCGCACACAGTTCAAGAATTTAAAATGTGTGCGGTGCCCCTACTAACGCCAACGTGTCCATTTTCATAACTGTGTGCGATAGGTATTCCTATCACACACGCACACAGGTTTGAAATGTTTTTCGTATTACCATGAATCACACACGCATATGAGACGAAACCATGTGTGCGTCCGTCGGGCATCGGAAACGTTTCACGTCAAAGAACCATATGTTCTCTATTTTCATCGCACACACTGTTTTCTTTCTAACCATGTGCACATTATTTTATTCGCTCCTGTATAATTTTATTTTTCCCTATAATTTATTATTCCAATTGGAAATTTTTAAATATGAAATGTGTAATTCAAATTATCAGCACAATGGTTCAACAACCAATCCATAAATAAAATTCTCAGTACGATATGTTCAGTAATTACAGGATTAGACAGCAATTAACTATGATGAACCACAATATTTAGAGGCGGTAAAGGTGAAGAGACAAGTGTATCATTTTGGCTGCTGATTGTGTTGAAGAAGCGGAATGCCCATAATGTGACCTCCTGCATGCCATAGGCACGAACAACTTTTGTCCAACCCCTTGTGACGATCGCCCGCCCACCCTTCACCGCCTTCAGGAAGACTTCTAGAGCATTATCATGGTAGCATGAATTATATACTTTAACCTTAGTTGCCTCCACTCAGGTCATGTAGTTTGCAAGGTAATCATTAGTAAATAGCTTCGGAAACCACTGAAAAGAGAAAAATTTCAGATACTCAGGTCTAATAGAGTAACTTGTTGTCGGCAGGGGGAAAAGGCAACACATTACTTACCATCCTAAAGTTCACTGTTGTCTTGGACAAAGTGTAAATAAAGAGCTTAATTCCCGTCACCCGTTTCTTTAGCCTAATGAGCTTTCTTAGTTTCCTCACTTGATGCTTGTTCATGAATATCTCATTGCCCCATACGCAAAAGGGATCGAAGCGTGGATCAGTACCGCTCATATATGTACCTACAAGCAACCAGTAAATGTTAGAAGCTAAACTGTGATTGCACAAATGATGTAAAATACAACTACCTATGTTCCTAAGTACAAGTATTTTTAGAGATTTCAATATGAACTAGATACAGATGTATATAGAATTATAGACATAGTTTAGATTAGAATCTAGATTCACTCATTTTGCTCCATATGTAGTCTATATTGGAATCTCTAAAAATACTTATATTTAGGAACAGATGGTGTATAAGACATGGGATGCAGCTAACCTCGACGGCAAACAACAACATCGCCCATTGTAGCCCTGTGTAAGTACATGCAAAGCCAATGTTAACTACAACAGGGTTAACATCCACCAAAAATAGCAAATGGTAATAAAACGGCAGCATCTGTAGTGATATCTTCATTGCGAAAGAGTAGCACGGTAGCAAAGGGATGGATTAAAAAATGGATAGAATTGTTTACTGCAACAGACAACCTAGTATAGCCATTGAAACTGGTACTGATAGAAATGAATTTGTCAGAGTTAAACATCACTATGCAGGTGCTACTAGAGCAGAGAATGGCCCTATTGTCTAAAAAAAGGTAGGGAAAATAGATAAGACGGGCTAGGCGTGTTTGCTACAACATGCTTAATACATGAACCGTACAAAACAGGGCCATTGCAACTGGTATTGGTAAGATTCAACTGGTGAGTTCATACTTGGTAAGTCCTGAGGGGTAGTTGCTGGGCACTTCATATGGACAAGATCCCACCCCAAGTTGGCCGCAGCGGAGACGAGGTGTCCCTCCGGGTCGAAGAGTGGATCAGTGTGGCTGACATGTGTACCTACAAGAAGCAAGTAAATGTTAGAAGCCAAACTGCAATTGCACAAATGATGTAAAATACTGTAAGACAAGGGATGCAGCTAACCTTGATGGCAAACGACAGCATCACCCGTTATGGACCTGTGTAAGTACATGGAAAGGCATGTTAAGTACAGCAAGGTTAGCTTCCACTAAAAATAGCCAATGGGCAGCATCTCTAGTATATCTTCATTGCGGAGAGTAGCACGGTAGCAAAGGGACAGATTAAAAAATGGATACAACTGTTAATTGCAACAGGCTTAACAGCATCGTAAGTCATCTTTTGTAAGTTTGTAGCCATTGAAATACAACTGTTAAAAAATGGATACAACTATTAATTGCAACAGGCTTAATAGCCATTGAAACCGGTACTGATAAAAATGCAATCGGCAGAGTTAAACATCGCAAGGCAGGTACTGCCAGAGCAGAGAATGGCCTAGTTGTATACAAAAAGGTAGGGAAAATAGCTAAAACGTGTTAGGCATGTTTACTACAACATGTTTAATACATCAACCGTGCAAAACATAGCCATTAGTTGCAACTGGTATTGGTAAGATTGAACTGGTGAGTTCATACTTGGTAAGTCCTGAGAGGTAGTTGCTGGGGCACTTCATCTTTGCCAGAGCCCGCCTGTCGTGGGTGGAAACGATCACCTATGGGGCCGTCGGCACCTTGTGGTTCGGCAAGGGGGAAGATCACGTTGCACAAAGAGCGGAGGCCATGAAGCAGCACGACGGTGGTGACACTGGTGGTTTTTACCCAGGTTCGGGCCGCTGAGAAGCGTAAAACCCTACTCCTGCTTTGGTGGATTGGACGGGAGCACACGACGAACACGCAGCGCTCAAGCCCGGCAAGGTGGCCTCGGGGAGAGCAGCTGCACGCGTACAAGTATGTCAGGGTCCGAATCCTTTGCTAGTTTGCCTTGGACCTCCTTTTATAGCTCAAGGGGTGACCACAGTGGCAGAAGAGTCTTTATAACAGTGCTATCATACCTAACTCTGGCAGTTAGGACAAAGTGCATTAAATGCACTGCTAGGTGTCATGCTGAGGGTGAAGCCTGGCAAGCCTGCCGTGCCGCTTAATCATCTTCTGCTTATCTGTTCGACACGCCTCTGGACGGGTGTCACATGAGGGTAATCTATCTTCTAATGGGCTGCGACAAGCTTGATGGTAGCCACTTAATCACCTGGAGGCTTGACACCGCATTGATAGGTGATTTGCGTTGTGGTGCGGTGGAGCGGTGGTGCCTTGGCGGGAGTCCTCGCCCTTGGCGGACCCGACAAGCCTGCCGGGGAAATCTTGGACTTGTCCCTGGGGTGGTCTCGACCACGCCAGGCTCTCTTGCCCGGCAAGGGAGGCCTCCCCAAGGTGGTGCTCTGCTGTCTTGGTATTCTTGATCCGCTCCTTGATCTCACGAAGAGCGGTTCCTCTGGCTTGGTTTTGCTTTTGTAGCTTGGTGTAGGATATGCGATGCCAGCACGCCTGTGTATAAGTCCGGGCAATCAAACGTGAATGTTTGTTGCACCGACAGGAGCCCCCGGGCCTGGCCCATACGTGTCACCTGGCATCGTTGGGGTAGGCCCCAACAAATACATAGGCGCACGCCTTTGGCCAAACCGCAATGGGATTCATGTCTTTCTTGATATCTTCCTTGCTTCTTCATTAACCTGTGATTGAATCAGTTTCCGGTTTTTCCGTGAGTCATGCGGAACGACGTGGGGTTACCCACATAATGGCTCGCAGACTGCCCACGTTCATAGGGAGGTAACTTCCATTTTACTCATCCCACTACGCCTGCCGTTTCCGCCACGTACGCTGCATGCATTGTGCAGGGTTGGTGGCGGACTCGTAGGGCGTGGGAATGAGTGTCATGGCAGAAAGCTCAGCACCGTGGATAGGCGCAGGAGAGCGGCCATTGATCCTAGACGTCGTCAGTGATGTAGAGGGACAGGATTGGTGGAGTGGGACGGTTGCCTTCCGGGTGGTGAGGAGCCAGCCCCGGCCATGCTCCCCTATAAAAGGGGACGTGGGCGGAGGGGCTCACCCACACACGTCTCCTCCTTCTTCTCCTTGTGCTTTCTTCCACCATGGCGTGTGGAAGAGGATGCGGTCATGCTCCTACAGTGGTGACAAGGGTCTCTTCTCGGCAGCGCCTCCCTCCTCCTGCTGGGGAAGCAGGGGCAGAATCCAGCACACAATGTGGTGCTGCAGGGCGTGGGCGTGGCCGTTGCGGCGCTCGGGCCGAGGAGGACGTGGTGGTGCTCTGGTTGCTCCTCCCGCAGTCGCTTTGGCACCAATGGAGGGCCACGTTGGGGACCAGTCGTTGGAGTTCATCGTCAAACTGCGCAGGCCCCCGCGCAACCGTCTTCGGCTTCCTACCCCTTTCGCAATGGTGATGGAAGTAGAACAACCGCCAGGATTGAAGCTGCACATGAGGGGTTGCTGTAATGGCAGCATGCGGGCGGACGTAGAGTTCCCCGTGCCTCATGTCATGCTTCTCCGGCGTGGCTGGAAAACTTTTGCTCGTGCCCACAACTTGGCGGCGGGTCTCCATTTCAAGTTAATGGAGGTCAATCTGCTCTCCATCAAGGTCTTTGGGCGTTCGGGTGCTCGCTTAGGGTGCTGCGCGGAGAGCTCGACCGACGACGAAAGCTCCACCTCGAGCGACAGTGACGAAGAGGACAGTGACGGCGATGACGACGGCACCGAGCGGGAAGACAGCGGCTCAGACTCCAGCAGAGCACCGGACACACCGTCACCACCAGCAAGGCGCCGGCGGCACCATCATCTGCACCTGGTCTTCTCCCCGGCAGAGCGATTTGCTAGGGCGTTGGGTGTGGACGTCTCCGCCTCCTCCAGCTGGACTCTGGCAGGCTTCCCTATGGACTCCGGCTTCATCTTCCCTGCCGGTGATCCTCCTGCCACGTTCTACTGGTCTTGGCGGTGGTGACCAGGGCATCTCCTAGCCGCTCACTCCGTCTGTCATCTTCGCCCCCGCCCCTCTCGATCTTGTCAGACTGCGTCCCGTGGGCCCTGACGGGGTCAGGCTGGGCTTCTGCCCAGGCACTCCTTTTGCCCTCTTCACCTCCCACTGTAGCTCCTAGGAGGAGAGGGACAAGAAAGGCATTACGGGGCACTTATCTTTTTTCAATCTAAAACATGTAGGCACTTGCCAAACTTTATCTTAAATTATGCAATCTTTTCAGCCATATTTGTTCCCTGTAAGGTTTTGTACTTGTTTATCCCTGTATTAATGAAAAAAGATATGCTTGCCGGGCACTTGTGCATGTATCATACCCATGCAGAGGAATGACCCCTCTATACTTCCAAGTAAACAAGGCTTTCCGGCAAGACATCTTGCTGGTCCCTTCCATTGCTGTCGTGAGGCTTGACCTAGCTGGTTTAGGAGCATGGAAGAGAACTGGCCCCTTGTCAACCCTTTTTCTCAAATGCTACTGCAACCAGTCTGACTGAAGTAATCTTCGAATCAAAAGATGGGAGCACAAATGTTTGTGGGCAACAAGGTTTTTCTACGCACAAGTTTTCCTCACAGAGGGACACTATGGATGTCTTAAAGAGAACTTATCTGCTTTGGGTTGCCGGGGGCTGATATGCAAGCTTGTTTTCCCTTCTCATCCTAGGGATTTTATCCACGGCAGGGGCCGTGTAGTTAGTGCAGGGGAAAACAGCAGCATATGACCCTCTCTAAATGACCATGGCAGAATCATGCTAAAATAAACATGTGTTGGGGAACGTAGCATGCAATTTCAAAAAAATTCCTACGCTCACGCAAGATCTATCTAGGAGATGCATAGCAATGAGAGGGGGAGAGTGTGTCCACGTACCCTCGTATACCGAAAGCGGAAGCGTTTGTTAACGCGGTTGATGTAGTCGAACTTCTTCTCGTTGCGACCGAACAAGCACTGAACGTACGGCACCTCCGAGTTCTGCACACGTTTAGCTTGATGACGACCCTCGAACTCTTGTTCCAGCAAAGTGTCGAGGGAGAGTTCCGTCAGCACGACGGCGTGGCAACGGTGATGGTGAAGTGATCCAGGCAGGGCTTCGCCTAAGCACTACGTGAATATGACCGGAGGAGTAAACCGTGGAGGGGGGCGCCCCACACGGCTTGGAACAATTGATGTGTGTTAGAGGCGCCCCCCACCCCCGTATATAAAGGAGGGAGAGGGGAGGAGGCCGGCCCTAGGCGCGCCCCAAGTAGGAGGAGTCCTACTTGGGCTCCTAGTAGGATTCGGCCCCCCTTCCTTTTATCGGAGGGGGAAAGGGGGAAGGACAGAGAGAGGGAGAAGGAAAGGGGGGCGCCGCCCCCTCCCCTAGTCCAATTCAGACTCCTCCCTTGTGGGGGGCGCGCCACCCCTATGTGGGCTGGTGTGCCTCCCTCCTATGGCCCGTACGGCCCATATCTTCCCCCGGGGGGTTCTGGTAACCCCTCGGTACTACGATATGTACCCGATACACTCCGGAACACTTTCGGTGTCCGAATACTATCATCCAATATATCAATCTTTATCTCTCGACCATTTCGAGACTTATGGTCATGTCCGTGATCTCATCCGGGACTCCGAACAACATTCGGTCACCAAATCACATAACTCATATAATACAAATCATCATCGAACGTTAAGCGTGCGGACCCTACGGGTTCGAGAACTATGTAGACATGACCGAGACACCTCTCCGGTCAATAACCAATAGTGGAACCTGGATGCTCATATTGGCTCCCACATATTCTACAAAGATCTTTATCGGTTGTACTACAATGACAACATACGTTGTTCCCTTTGTCATCGGTATGTTACTTGCCCGAGATTCGATCGTCGGTATCTTCATACCTAGTTCAATCTCGTTTCCGCCAAGTCTCTTTACTCGTTCCGTAATACAACATCCCGCAACTAACTCATTAGTCACATTGCTTGCAAGGCTTATTGTGATGTGCATTACCGAGAGGGCCCAGAGATACCTCTCCGATACTCGGAGTGACAAATCCTAATCTCGATCTACGCCAACCCAACAAACACCTTCGGAGATACGTGTAGAGCATCTTTATAATCACCCAGTTACGTTGTGACATTTGATAGCATACAAGGTATTCCTCCGGTATCCGGGAGTCGCATAATCTCATAGTCAAAGGAATATGTATATGACATGAAGAAAGCTATAGCAATAAAACTGAACGATCATAATGCTAAGCTAACGGATGGGTCTTGTCCATCACCATCATTCTCCTGATGATGTGATCCCGTTCATCAAATGACAACACATGTCTATGGTTAGGAAACTTAACCATCTTTGATTAACGAGCTAGTCTAGTAGAGGCTTACTAGGGACACGGTGTTTTGTCTATGTATCCACACATGTATCAAGTTTCCAGATAATACAATTCTAGCATTAATAATAAACATTTATCATGATATAAGGAAATATAAAATAACAACTTTATTATTGCCTCTAGGGCATATTTCCTTTAGTCTCCCACTTGCACTAGAGTCAATAATCTAGTTCACATCGCCATGTGATTTAACATCAATAGTTCACATCTTTATGTGATTAACACCCATAGTTCACATCGCCATGTGACCAACACCCAAAGGGTTTACTATAGTCAATAATCTAGTACACATCGCTATGTGATTAACACCCAAAGAGTACTAAGGTGTGATCATGTTTTGCTTGTGAGAGAAGTTTAGTCAACGGGTCTGCCACAATCAGAGCCATATGTATTTTGCAAATTTTCTATGTCTACAATGCTCTGCATGGAGCTACGCTAGCTAATTGCTCCCACTTTCAATATGTATCCAGATTGAGACTCAGAGTCATCCGGATCTGTGTAAAAGCTTGCATTGAAGTAACTCTTTACGACGAACTCTTTATCACCTCCATAACCGAGAAATATTTCCTTAGTCCTCTTAGGTAACTAAGGATAACTTTGACCGCTATCCAGTGATCCACTTCTGGATCACTATCGTACCCCCTTGCCAAACTCATGGCAAGGTACACAACATGTTTGTTATACAGCATGGCATACTTTATTGAACCTATGGCTGACGCATAGGGAATGACTTTCATTCTCTCTCTATCTTCTGCCGTGGTCCTGTTTTGAGTCTTACTCAACTTCATACCTTACAACTCAGGCAAGAACTCTTTCTTTGACTGATCCATTTTGAACTCCTTCAAAATCTTATCAAGGTATGTACTCATCAAAAGTCTTATCAAGCGTCTTGATCTATCTCTATAGATCTTGATGCCCAATATGTAAGCAGCTTCACCGAGGTCTTTCTTTGAAAAACTCCTTTCAAACACTCCTTTATGCTTTCCAGAAAAATTCTACATCATTCCTGATCAACAATATGTCATTCACATATACTTATCAGAAAGGCTGTAGTGCTCCCACTCACTTTCTTGTAAATAAAGGCTTCACCGCAAGTCTGTATAAAACTATATGCTTTGATCAACTCATCAAAGCGTATATTCCAACTCCGAGATGCTTGCACCAGTCCATAGATGGATTGCTGGAGCTTGCACACTTTGTTAGCACCTTTAGGATTGACAAAACCTTCTGGTTGCATCATATACAACTCTTCTTTAATAAACCTATTAAGGAATGCAGTTTTGATATCCATTTGCCAGATTTCATAAAATGCGGCAATTGCTAACATGATTCAGACAGACTTTAAGCATCGATACGAGTGAGAAAATCTCATGGTAGTCAACACCTTGAACTTGTCGAAAACATTTTGCGACAATTCGAGCTTTGTAGATAGTAACACTACCATCAGCGTCTGTCTTCCTCTTGAAGATCCATTTATTCTCTATGGCTTGCCGATCATCGGGCAAGTCAACCAAAGTCCATACTTTGTTCTCATACATGGATCCTATCTCAGATTTCATGGCCTCAAGCCATTTTGCGGAATCTGGGCTCATCATCGCTTCCTCATAGTTCGTAGGTTCGTCGTGATCTAGTAACATGACTTCCAGAACAGGATTACCATACCACTCTGATGCGGAACGTGCTCCGGTTGACCTACGAGGTTCGGTAGTAACTTGATCTGAAGTTTCATGATCATTATCATTAGCTTCCTCTCTAGTTGGTGTAGGCATCACGGGAACGGTTTTCTGTGATGAGCTACTTTCCAATTCGAGAGGAGGTATAATTACCTCATCAAGTTCTACTTCCCTCCCACTCACTTCTTTCGAGAGAAACTCCTTCTCTAGAAACATTCCATTCTTGGCAACAAAGATCCTGCCTACGGATCTGTGGTAGAAGGTGTACCCAATTGTTTCTTTTGGGTATCCTATGAAGACGCACTTCTCGGATTTGGGTTCGAGCTTATCTGGCTGAAGCCTTTTGACATAAGCATCGCATCCCCAAACATTAAGAAATGACAGCTTAGGTTTCTTGCCAAACCATAGTTCATACGGTGTCATCTCAATGGATTTAGATGTTGCCCAATTTAACGTGAATGCAAATGTCTCTAATGCATAAGCCCAAAACGATAGTGGTATATCGGTAAGAAACATCATAGATCGCACCATATCTAATAAAGTACGGTTACGACGTTCGGACACACCATTACGCTGTGGTGTTCTAGGTGGCGTGAGTTGTGAAACTATTCCACATTGTTTTAAATGAAGGCCAAACTCATAACTCAAATATTTGCCTCCGCGATCAGATCGTAGAAACTTTATTTTCTTGTTACGATGATTCTCCACTTTATTCTAAAATTCTTTGAACTTTTCAAATGTTTCAGACTTGTGTTTCATTAAGTAGATATACCCATATCTGCTCAAATCATCTGTGAAGGTTAGAAAATAACGATAACCGCCGCGAGCCTCAATACTCATCGGACCGCATACATCGGTATGTATTATTTCCAATAAGTCATTAGCTCGCTCCACTGTTCCGGAGAACGGAGTTTTAGTCATCTTGCCCATGAGGCATGGTTCGCAAGTATCAAATGATTCATAATCAAGTGATTCCAAAAGCCCATCTACATGGAGTTTCTTCATGCGCTTTACACCAATATGACCTAAACGGCAATGCCACAAGTATGTTGCACTATCATTATTAACTTTGCATCTTTTGGCATCAATATTATGAATATGTGTATCACTACGATCGAGATTCAATAAACCATTCACACTGGGTGTATGACCATAGAAGGTTTTATTCATGTAAACAGAACAACAATTATTCTCTGACTTAAATGAATAACCGTATTGCAATAAACATGATCTAATCATATTCATGCTCAACGCAAACACCAAATAACATTTATTTAGGTTCAACACTAATCCCGAAGGTAGAGGGAGTGTGCGATGGTGATCGTATCAACCTTGGAATCACTTCCAACACACATCGTCACCTCACCCTTAACTAGTCTCTGTTCATTCTACAACTCCTATTTCAAGTTACTAATCTTAGCAACTGAACCGGTATCAAATACCCAGGGGCTACTACGAACACTATTATGGTACACATCAATAATCTGTATATCAAATATACCTTTGTTCACTTTGCCATCCTTCTTATCCGCCAAGTATTTGGGGCAGTTCCGCTTCTAGTGACCATTCCCTTTGCAGTATAAGCACTCAGTTTCAGGTTTGGGTCTAGCTTTGGGCTTCTTCATGGGAGTGGCAACTTGCTTGTCATTCTTCTTGAAGTTCCCTTTCTTTCCCTTGCCCTTTTTCTTGAAACTAGTGGTCTTGTTAACCATCAACACTTGATGCTATTTCTTGATTTCTACCTTCGCCGATTTCAGCATCGCAAAGAGCTTGGGAATCGTTTTTGTCATCCCTTGCATATTATAGTTCATCACAAAGTTCTAGTAACTTAGTGATAGTGACTAGAGAACTCTGTCAATCACTATCTTATCTGGAAGATTATCTTCCACTTGATTCAAGCGATTGTAGTACCCAGACATTCTGAGCACATGCTCACTAGCTGAGCTATTCTGGTCCATCTTGTAGGCAAAGTACTTGTCAGAGGTCTCATACCTCTCGACACGGGCATGAGTCTGATATACCAATTTCAGCTCTTGGAACATCTCATATGCTCCGTTGTGTTCAAAACGTTTTTGAAGTCCTGGTTCTAAGCCGTAAAGCATGGCGCACTAAACTATCAAGTAGTCATCATATCGAGCTTGCAAAACGTTCATAACGTCTGTATCTGCTCCTGCAACAAGTTTGTCACCTAGCGGTGCATCAAGGACATAATTCTTCTGTGCTGCAACGAGGATAATCCTTAGATCATGGACCCAGTCCGCATCATTGCTACTATCATCTTTCAACTTTGTTTTCTCTAGGAACATATCAAAAACAAAGGGGAGCTACAACGTGAGCTATTGATCTACAACATAATTGGCAAATACTATCAGGACTATGTTCATGATAAATTAAAGTTCAATTAATCAAATTACTAATGAACTCCCACTTAGATAGACATCCCTCAAGTCATCTAAATGATACGTGATCCAAATCAACTAAACCATGTCCGTTCATCACGTGAGATGGAGTAGTCATCAATGGTGAACATCTCTATGTTGATCATATCTACAATATGATTCACGTTCGACCTTTCGATCTCCAGTGTTCCGAGGCCATGTCTGTACATGCTAGGCTCGTCAAGTTTAACCTGAGTATTCCGCATGTGCAAAACTGTCTTGCACCCGTTGTATGTGAACGTAGAGCCTATCACACCCGATCATCATGTGGTGTCTCAGCACGACGAACTGTCGCAATGGTGCATACTCGGGGAGAACACTTATACCTTGAAATTTTAGTAAGGGATCATCTTATAATGCTACCGCCGTACTAAGCAAAATAAGATGCACAAAAGATAAACATCACATGCAATCAAAATATGTGACATGATATGGCCATCATCATCTTGTGCCTTTGATCTCCATCTCCAAAGCACCGTCATCGTCTCACCAACTATTGCTTCTACAACTATCGCTAACGCATAGTGATAAAGTAAAGCAATTACATGGTGTTTGCATTTCATACAATAAAGCGACAACCATAAGGCTCCTGCCAGTTGCCGATAACTTTTACAAAACATGATCATCTCATACAACAACGTATATCACATCATGTCTTGACCATATCAAATCACAACATGCCTTGCAAAGACAAGTTAGACGTCCTCTACTTTGTTTTTGCAAGTTTTACGTGGCTACTATGGGCTTCTAGCAAGAACCTTTCTTACCTACGCATCAAAACCACAACGGTGTTTTGTCAAGTTTGCTGTTTTAACCTTCAACAAGGACCGACCGTAGTCAAATTCGATTCAACTAAAGTTGGAGAAACAGACACGCGCCAGCCACCTTTATGTAAAACTAGTTGCATGTCTGTTGGTGGAACCGGTCTCATGAACATGGTCATGTAAGGTTGGTCCGGGCCGCTTCATCCAACAATACCGCCGAATCAAAATAAGACGTTGGTGGTAAGCAGTATGACTATCACCGCCCACAACTCTTTGTGTTCTACCCGTGCATATCATCTACGCATAGACCTGGCTCGGATGCCACTGTTGGGGAACGTAGCATGCAATTTCAAAAACTTTCCTACGCTCACGCAAGATCTATCTAGGAGATGCATAGCAACGAGAGGGGGAGAGTGTGTCCACATACCCTCGTAGACCGAAAGCGGAAGCATTTGTTAACGCGGTTGATGTAGTCGAACTTCTTCTCGTTCCGACCGATCAAGCACCGAACGTACGGCACCTCCGAGTTCTATACACGTTCAGCTCGATGACGTCCCTTGAACTCTTGATCCAGCAAAGTGTCGAGGGAGAGTTCCGTCAGCACGACGGCGTGGTGACGGTGATGGTGAAGTGATTTGGGCAGGGCTTCGCCTAAGCACTACATGAATATGACCGGAGGAGTAAACCATGGAGGGGGGTGCCACACACGGCTTGGAACAATTGATGTGTGTTAGAGGCGCCCCCCACTCCCGTATATAAAGGAGGGAGAGGGGAGGAGGCCGGTCCTAGGCACGCCCCAAGTAGGAGGAGTCCTACTTGGGCTCCTAGTAGGATTCGGCCCCCCTTCCTTTTATCGTAGGGGGAAAGGGGGAAGGAGAGAGAGAGGAAGAAGGAAAGGGGGGCGCCGCCCCCTCCCCTAGTCCAATTCGGACTCCTCCCTTGTGGGGGGCGCGCCACCCCTATGTGGGCTGGTGTGCCTCCCTCCTATGGCCCATATGGCCCATATTTCCACCCGGGGGGTTCCGGTAACCCCCCGGTACTCCGATATGTACCCGATACACTCCGGAACACTTCCGGTGTCCGAATACTATCATCCAATATATCAATCTTTATCTCTCGACCATTTTGAGACTCCTCATCATGTCCGTGATCTCATCCGGGACTCCGAACAACATTCAGTCACCAAATCACATAACTCATATAATACAAATCGTCATCGAACGTTAAGCGTGTGGACCCTACGGGTTCGAGAACTATGTAGACATGACCGAGACACCTCTCCGGTCAATAACCAATAGCAGAACCTAGATGCTCGTATTGGCTCCCACATATTCTACGAAGATCTTTATCGGTCGTACCGCAATGACAACATACGTTGTGCCCTTTGTCATCGGTATGTTACTTGCCCGAGATTCGATCGTCGGTATCTTCATACCTAGTTCAATCTCGTTACCGGCAAGTCTCTTTACTCGTTCCATAATACAACATCCTGCAACTAACTCATTAGTCACATTGCTTGCAAGGCTTATTATGATGTGCATTACCGAGAGGGCCCAGAGATACCTCTCCGATACTCGGAGTGACAAATCCTATTGACGATCTATGCCAACCCAACAAACACCCTCGGAGATACCTGTAGAGCATCTTTATAATCACCCAGTTACGTTGTGACGTTTGATAGCACACAAGGTATTCCTCCAGTATCCGAGAGTCGCATAATCTCATAGTCAAAGGAATATGTATATGACATGAAGAAAGCTATAGCAATAAAACTGAACGATCATAATGCTAAGCTAACGGATGGGTCCTGTCCATCACATCATTCTCTTGATGATGTGATCCCGTTCATCGAATGACAACACATGTCTATGGTTAGGAAACTTAACCATCTTTGATTAACGAGCTAGTCTAGTAGAGGCTTACTAGGGAGACGGTGTTTTGTCTATGTATCCACACATGTATCAAGTTTCCGGTTAATACAATTCTAGCATGAATAATAAACATTTATCATGATATAAGGAAATATAAAATAACAACTTTATTATTGCCTCTAGGGCATATTTCCTTCAACATGCATGCAAGTTTTATGCACGAACGCTTCGTTTTATTATCTTTGCACAGGGTCTGCGCCTGGCTTTGTACAAAGGGTTACATGCACATCGGCAAGGCTTGTACAAAAGGTGGTTGCCGGGGTTGAGCCCGGCAGCCGCGCCTTACGAGTAGAACTTGCGAAGATGCTCAATATTCCATGAGTTTTGCACCTTAATGCCATCTTCGGTCTCCAGACGGACTGCGCCAGGTCTGGTGACTCGTACTACCCGGTAAGGGCCTTCCCACTTCGCGTCAACTTGTTGGAACCCTTGGCAGATTGAACATGCCTAAGGACAAGGTCGCCTTCCTCAAGGCTCCGGGCATGAATCTTGTGGCTATGATAGCGGCGCAAGGCTTGCTGGTAGCATGCAGCACGCACAGCGGCCCGGAGATGATCTTCCTCTAGGAGCATGGCATCATCATGCCGAAGCTGCTCTTGCTCTACTTAATCGTAGGTAAGTACTCAAGGTGACCCGTATATGAGTTCCGTGGGGAACACTGCTTCTGCCCCATAGACTAGGGAGAAGGGAGTCTGGCTGATGGCTCGATTCGGTGTCGTACGGAGGGACCAAAGAACCACCGGCAGCTCATCGATCCAACGTCTGCCGCACTTCTGCAACTTGTCAAACGTTCTTGTCTTGAGCCCATGCAACATTTCAGCGTTCATCCTTTCAGCTTGTTCATTGCTCCGGGGATGAGTAACTGAGGCGAAAGAGACCTTGCTCCCAAGGTTTTGTATGTACTGCATGAAGGCGCGGCTCATGAATTGGGTGCCATTATCGGTGATCACTCTGGCGGGTACTCCAAAATGGCACACCAATCCTTTCAAGAACTTGATAGCTGACTGCGCGGTCACCTTCCTCACTGACTCCACTTCCAGCCACTTTGTAAACTTGTCGATTGCAACGTACAAGAATTCAAAGCCCCTGGTGGCATGGGGGAAGGGGCCCAAGATGTCGAGCCCCCAGACCGAAAATGGCCAGGATAAAGGGATCGTCTGGAGAGTTTGAGCTGGTTGATGGATGTTCATGGAGTGCAACTTGCAGGTTTCACATTTGGTGACTAGCTCAGTTGCATCCTGGAGGGCTGTGGGCCAGTAGAAACCCTGCCGGAAGGCTTTTCCATCCAGGGTCCTTGATCCAATATGAGAGCCACACATACACCCATGTATCTCTGCTAGCACCTTTTGTCCATCTTCTCTGCAAATGCACTTCAATTTCACACCATTCGGCCTTTTCCTGTATAGTGTATCATCGATAAACTGGTACATATTGGACCTTCGGGCTACTCTTTCAGCTTCTTCTTGCTCTTCGGGAAGTTCTCCTGTTTGAAGGAAATGGACTATGTGCCGCACCCAAGTTGGAGCCTGGGGCTCAACAACAAGGACTAATGGCACCTCCTCATTCGTGGGAGTGCTCACCTCGACCACAAGAACTTGTGGTTCCGCGGGAGGGTGCTGCTCACCAACCGAAGCAGAGTTGTTCCCGGCAGCCTCTCTACCAGTAGCTTCGGGAAGCCCTACCGGGAGATACTTGCCGGGGTCCAACTTCCTCCTTTTTCTGGTCATCATTGAAGGGGAAACTGATGGTTGAGTTACATGGAGGACAAAAGTTCCTGGTTCTAGAGGGAGCTTTTGTGCATCGCACTTTGATAAATGATCAGCAATGTTGTTTTCTGCACGTGGCACGTGCTCTGTTTGTAATCCATCAAAGTGCTCCTACAACTTTCTCACTTCCTCTACGTATGCCTCCATCAACGGACTTTGGTAATCCTTATTGACTTGTCTCACCACAAGCTGCGAGTCTCCACGGATGACCAATTTCTTGATTCCCAACTCCACCGCAATTCTGAGCCTGGCAAGGAGCCCCTCATACTCAGCAGTGTTGTTGGTGGCCTTCTCCTGGGGGAAGTGCATTTGGACTACATACTTGAGATTCTCACCAGTGGGTGCAACAAGAAGCACGCCAGCTCCAGCGCCCTGCAACGAGAAAGCACCATCAAAGTGCATGGTCTATTCTTGAGGCGCTTCCTTGCCGGGGATAACTGTCTCTGGTATTTCTTCATCTGGAGTGGGTGTCCATTCTGCAATGAACTCCGCTAACGCTCTGCTCTGAATGGTTGAGCTACTTTCGTACTTCAGGCCAAAGTTGTCAGCTCTAGTGCCCATTCAACTATCTTGCCGGTAGCTTCGGGGTTCCTCAGTATGCGCTGCAGTGGGAAACGGGTGACAACTGTGATCTCGTGGGCTTGGAAGTAGTGGCGTAGTTTCCTCAAGGCCATGATGTGGCCAAAGATCAGCTTTTGCACTCCAGAGTACCCTGACCTAGCCCCCTATAATAGGGAGCTGACAAAGTACACTGGCCATTGCACCACTTTCTTCCTTGCCGCAGTCTTGGGATTGCCTTTGTTAACTTGCTCTGCTTCCCTTTGATCTGTGTCCAACCCTGTCGTGACTGGTTCAGTTTCGCCTCCAGAGGGAACAATCGCAGAAGCTACTTCCTCATCTACTTCCTGCTACGCCACTAGCGCTGCACTAACCACTTGGTTCGTCGCTGCTAAGTATAGCAGCAATGGCTCTTGTTGTTTAGGAGCGACTAAGGTGGGAGCAGAGGAAAGGTAGGCTTTTAGGACTTGCAGCGCTGCTTCTGCCTCCCAGGTCCACTTCATCAGACCTGCCTTCTTCAAAATTTTGAAGAAAGGCAAAGCATGTTCGGCAGACTTGGAAATGAACCTGCTCAGCACGGCAACGCATCCAGTTAAGCGCCGCACATCCTTGACAGTCTTGGGTGCTTGTATCTGCCCAATCGCTCTGATCTTGTCGGGGTTGGCCTCTATCCCTTGGTGAGACACAAAGAAACCATGTAGCTTGCCGGAGGGAACGCCAAACACACACTTCTCAGGGTTTAACTTCAAATTAATTTTGCGCAAGTTTGCAAAGGTCTCTTCCAAATCTTGAATGAGTGTCGATTTGTCCTTAGTTTTGACCACTATATCATCCATATAAGTGATGACCCACAAGTATAGGGGACCTATCGTAGTCCTTTCGATAAGTAAGAGTGTCGAACCCAACGAGGAGCAGAAGGAAATGACAAGCGGTTTTCACCAAGGTATTCTCTGCAAGCACTGAAATTATTGGTAACAGATAGTTTTGTGATAAGATAATTCGTAATGGGTAGCAAGTAACAAGTGTAGCAAAGGTGCAGCAAGGTGGCGCAATCCTTTTTGTAGCAAAGGACAAGCCTGGACGAACTCTTATCTAAAGCAAAGCGCTCCCGAGGACACATGGGAATTACTGTCAAGCTAGTTTTCATCATGCTCATATGTGGGTGGACCAGTGCTTGGGTGCTGTCCTTACTTGGACAAGCCTCTCACTTATTATTAACCCCTCTCGCAAGCATCCGCAACTACGAAAGAAGAATTAAGATAAATCTAACCACAGCATGAAACACATGGATCCAAATCAGCCCCTTACGAAGCAACGCATAAACTAGGGTTTAAGCTTCTGCCACTCTAGCAACCCATCATCTACTTATTACTTCCCAATGCCTTCCCCTAGGCCCAAACAATGGTGAAGTGTCATGTAGTCGACGTTCACATAACACCACGAGAGGAAAGACAACATACATCTCATCAAAATATCGAACTAATACCAAATTCACATGATTACTTATAACAAGACTTCTCCCATGTCCTCGGGAACAAACGTAACTACTCACAAAGTATATTCATGTTCATAATTATAGGAGTAATAATTATCATTAAGGATCTGAACATATGATCTTCCACCGAATAAACCAACTAGCATCAACTACAAGGAGTAATCAACACTACTAGCAACCCACAGGTACCAATCTGAGGTTTTGAGACAAAGATCGGATACAAGAGATGAACTAGGGTTTGGAGAGGAGATGGTGCTGGTGAAGATGTTGATGGAGATTGACCCCCTCTCGATGAGAGGATCATTGGTGATGACGATGGCTTCGATTTCCCCCTCCGGGAGGGAAGTTTCCCCGGCAGAACAGCTTCGCCAGAGCCCTACATTGCTTCTGCCCAGGTTCCGCCTCGAGACGGTGGTGCTTCGTCCCGAAAGCTCTCTTCTGATTTTTTTCCAGGTCAAAACACATCATATAGTAGAAGATGGGCACCGGAGGCCTGCCAGGGGGCCCACAAGCCATAGGGGCACGCCCAGGGGGGTAGGGCGCGCCCCCCAGGCTTGTGACCTCCTGGTGGGTCCCCTCTGGTATTTTCTTTGCCCAATATTTTTTATATATTCCAAAATTATTCTCCGTAAATTTTCAGGACTTTTGGAGTTGTGCATAATAGGTCTCTCAGGTTTGCTCCTTTTCCAGTCTAGAATTCCAGCTGCCGGCATTCTCCCTCTTCATGTAAACCTTGTAAAATAAGAGAGAAAAGGCATAAGTATTGTACCATAATGTGTAATAACATCCCATAATGCAATAAATATCAATATAAAATCATGATGCAAAATGGACGTATCAATAAGATTCTACGTTTCTGTGCAGCTGTGGTTTGAAACCAATCTGTACTGCTCTTGCAAAAGTGGATCCTGCGCTCTTTAACCCGAAAGGCATGCGTACAAAGCAGTACGTGCCACATGGAGTTATGAACGCTGTCTTCTCTTCATCTTCCTTGGACATGAATATCTGATGGTACTCAGAGTACACATCCAAAAAGGAAAGAAGATCACACCCGGAAGTGGAGCCTACAATCTTATCGATGCGTGGCAGGGGGAAAGGGTCCTTCGGGCATGCCTTGATCAAGTCTGTGAAGTCAATGCAGAGCCTCCATTTCCCATTTGCCTTGCGTACTACCACTGGGTTTGCTAACCATATTGGATACAACACTTCTCTGACCAAACCAGCTGCTTCAAGTTTCTTGATTTCCTCGGTAATGAATTGCTGCTGCTCTAAAGCTTGCTTCCTAACCTTCTGCTTGGAGGGGCGAGCGTGAGGGAAGACAACAAGGTGGTGCTCGATTACCTCCCTGCGAACATCGAGGATGTCAGATGGTTGCCAAGAAAACACATCAACATTCGCTCGCAGGAAGGCAACGAGCGTGCTTTCCTATTTGTCATCAAGGGTGGCACTGATGGTGAACGTACCGTCAGCGCCATCCTGCCATGCCGGGACCTTTTTCACAGCAGGTGGAGCAGCCTTGGGCCTTTTGCTAGTGGAACTCTCCGGCAGGTCCTCAATAGGTGCGTCGCACTCCAATGAGGCGCGCTTCCCGGAGTCTTTGCCGGCATCTTTGCTAGCTTTCTTTCCCTTCCTTGCCTCCTTGGCGGGAGCCGTGGCTTCTGCAGCTTCAGCTGCTACCGTGTCTCGATACATCTGATCCACACATATAATTGCATCTCTCTTATCTAATGGAATGGAAATGATACCTATCTGCCCTGGCATCGTCAAGGTGTTGTAAGCATAGTGGGACGCTGCCATGAATTTTGCCAGAGCTGGACGACCAAGAATCCCATTGTAAGGCAAGGGAAGCTCAACCACGTCAAATACGACCCTCTCGGTCCAGTAGTTCAGTTCCCCACCAAATGTCACAGGCAACGTGATCTTTCCCCTGGGACGGCTCCTACCGGGGTTGATCCCTTGAAATGTACCCGTGGCCTTGAGCTCCTCATCGGGGATCTGCAGCTTCGCAACCACCTTAGGAGAAATTAGGTTCAACCCAGCCCCACCGTCAACTAGCATCTTAGTGTCCTTGAAGTTGCAGATTGTTGGGGAAACCAACAACGGCAAACATCCAACCGTAGTGGTGCGGTCAGAATGATCCTCTTCGTTAAAGATGATAGGCGTGCGGGACCACTTGAGTGGCTTCCGGGAGTCCATAGTTGGCTCCACGACATTGACCCCACGTGCCCACTGCTTGAGCTCGCGGTGAGAGGAGTGCAAAGACGCACCCCCGTCAATACACATGGCTTCGGTCGCTTTCTGGAATTCTTGCTCGCTGGTTTCTTCATCCCCTTCATCACTTTCAACATCTCCTTCTTTCTTCTCACGACCTCTAGCAGGTTTCTCCTTTTGTTGCGGGGCTTTGCCGCAGCAGCCCCCTCTATTGCCACGGCCTTTTCCTCTGGCACCCTCTTGGTCCTTCTCACTGTCTCTCTTCTCATATTCTGCCTTTTGCTTCTTGACAAGCTGCTCGACTTGGTGATATTCTTGGAGATCATGACCTTTAGTGCGGTGGATCTTGCAGTATGGCCCATCGGACTTCCTAGCTTTCTCTGCCGCCGCAGCCTCCTGGTAATCAGCGCACGTGGCAGCTTCCTTGCCGGGGGCCTCTGTCTTGGCCTTCTTGCCGATGCCGATATCGCCAGAGCCCTCAACAGCCAATACTGACTTATCTTTGCACTTCTTGTTGCGCCTCCGGCTCCTCCTCTTCGGGTTAGCGGTCTCGTCGTCGTCCTCCGAATCGACCTCGACACCATCCTCCTCCCAGGGGAGTCGCCTTCCTTCTTCAGCTCGAGCACATTTATCCGCCAATGTGCACAACTCATTGACGGTCTTGGGCAGCCGGACGTTCATTTTGGATCGTATCCTTCTGTTGCGCACGTTCGAATGGAACGCGGCAATCACAGCTGCTGGATGTATCTCTGGAATGTTACCGTGCACTCGACTAAACCTTTGCATATACTTCTGCAAGCTCTCCCCTTCCTTCTGTGGAAGGACTTGCAGGTCACTGGGCCGCCCGGGCTCTTGGTGGCCACCCGTGAAGGCGCCAACAAATTCATTGCACAAGTCAGCCCATGATGAGATGGAATTCTCCGGCAGGTGCATCAGGGACAACCTCATGTTTGGCTTGAGTGCCAAAGGGAAGTAATTGGCGAACACCTTCTCATCCCTGCCCACGGCGGCTTGAACGGCTATTGTGTAAATGCTCAAGAACTCTGCCGGGTTTAACTTTCCATCATATTTTTCTGGTAATTCAGGCTTGAAGACGCGAGCAGACGGCCAGCGGACTTGCCGTAGCTCACGAGTGAAGGTGGGGCACCCAACCTCGTAAGGCAAGTGCCCGCCATCACTGGGCGCGGGTTCATCAACGTATGGGCCATTTCGCCTGTCAGATTGACGGCGGGTCTCCCAGCGTCGCTCTATGGTGACGCGCGCATCTTCCCTCCGCTGATCCCGGTGGGCTCGTGGATCAGAAGAGGGCATTGATGCTTCGTCGGGTTCACAGACATGCTATTCTTGCTGCTGTCGCCTCTGGGTCTGCTGTCATGGAGGAGACTACACCATTGGCGTGGCCTCCTCGACACGGCCATCAGCCTGAGCTGCTGTTGCCGTTCGCGGGTGCCGAGATGGCTCTGCCTGCTGCAATTTTCCAGCTTCAGCGAAGCCGATCAAACTCTGGATGGTGGCTCTCCACTCATACATTTGATCAGCCGCCGGTGGGAATCTCAATAGGAGTTGGGCCCGTGCCATGGCTTCCGTAGCTATGCTCGGCATAGCTGATGAGGCAGACCGCGACGTCGCTCGACTCCTGGTAGTACCAGCAGGGGCGGCGCCGCATTCATGCCATCGTGAACCGGCCGCCAAGGCAGTTTGGTGATGAGTGGGCTGCGCTCGGGGATCGGCAACCCCGTTCGGCGCTCCGCCTTGTTCGCCTTGCTCCGGGCAAGGTGTGTGCTCAGTAGCCGTGCCTGTGGCGGGCACGGCTAGAGGGTCACGACTCGCACCAGAGCGGGCGTCATTGCTACGGCTACACCCGCTAGTGCGGCGGGGTGGTGGAGACTGAACGTCCCCTCCACCCATAGCTTGTGGGTCATGCCCGCTGGGGTGTGGCTGATGCTGCCCTCCCCTGGCGCCTCCCGCTCCAGCTTCGTCCACGGCTGACACAACGATGGCGCCGCCTGCGCCGGTCGCGTCTCCCGCGGCGCCCGCTCCACCCAACGCCACCATGGCGCCTACGGCGCTCGCGGCTGCGTGCGAGGGGGTCTTCGAAGTGGAAGGGTGCACGGTAGCGCCGGTTTTCTTCTTGGGCGCCATGGATGAAGACGATGATGATGACGATGATGGACGCGCTGCTCACAACCTCGAGTTCGCGCAAGCGTTTCCCCCTACCTGGCGCGCCAAAGATGTCATGGGTGGACACGATCACCTATGGGGCCGTCGGCCCCTTGTGGTTCGGCAAGGGGGAAGATCACGTTGCACAAAGAGCGGAGGCCATGAAGCAGCACGACGGTGGTGACACTGGTGGTTTTTACCCAGGTTCAGGCCGCTGAGAAGTGTAAAACCCTACTCCTGCTTTGGTGGATTGGATGGGAGCACACGATGAACACGCATCGCTCAAGCCCGGCAAGGTGGCCTCGGGGAGAGCAGCTATGCGCGTACAAGTATGCCAGGGTCTGAATCCGTTGCTAGTTTGCCTTGTACCTCCTTTTATAGCTCAAGGGGTGACCACAGTGGCAAAACAGTCTTTATCTAATGATTAGATAGCTAACAGTGCTATAATACCTAACTCTGTCAGTTAGGACAAAGTGCATTAAATGCACTGCTAGGTGTCGTGCTGAGGGTGAAGCCCGGCAAGCCTGCCGTGCCGCTTAATCATCTTCTGCTTATCTATTCGACACGCCTTTGGACGGGTGTCACATGAGGGTAATCTACCTTCTAATGGGCTGACACGTGCTTGATGGTAGCCACTTAATCACCTGGAGGCTTGACACCGCATTGATAGGTGATTTGCATTGTGGTGCGGTGGAGCAGTGGTGCCTTGGCGGGAGTCCTCGCCCTTGGCGGATGTAACACCCCCTTGTAATAAGCTCTGTGACACTCTGTTAAGATTGCCAAGTCATGATCATTTGCAGTGCCAAGTCATATGGGTTAATGATCCAATTCAAATTCACATCTGAAAATAAAATCAAATTCAAAGGTGAATTATAAAGTTGGTCAAACACTGTTGGGAAAATGTTCATTAAATGGCAAATAATTCAGGAACATTTCTAAAACCAATATCAAAATATTTGGAGTTGGGCAAGTGACTCAAACAAGATGAAACAGCACCCAAAACAGCAATATTAATTCATTTAAAATCATTTCAAACACAAATGAACTCCAAATCTGCCCAAACCACTTTTTGGTGATAGCTAATATTGCATTGCAATATTTGGGACAACTCTCACATTTTTCAAAAGTGTAGAAATGCCCTAACTATTTCAAAACAGAAAAGATTAAAAGAAAAAGAGAAAACAAAATAGAAAAATAAAAAACGAGGCACTGTGCACTGGGCCTTAGTGCACAGTGCCCCGAACCCCGGCCCAGCAGGCCCACTCACCTCTCTCCCTCGCGCTGTCGTTCTCCCGCTGGTCGAGCGCGCGCGCGCCGGCGGGGCGCCGACACGTCGCCGCCCACCGACGGAACAGGAGGCGGAGGGGATAATGGCGAAGTCGAGCCGTCCTCCCTGGCCACCCCGTTCACTCTCCCCTCTCCTCCCTCGCTCGCTCCACCCCTCGCTCCCTCCCAGATCCGGCCACCGAGCGCCGTCGTCGCCGCACTTCGCCAGTTGCCGTGGCCACCGGCGACCCCGTGCTCGTCCACCGTGCCGGCCAGCTCCGCCGTCGTCTTCCTCATCTACTGGAGGCCTCAGCTGGAGCTGGGGAGCACGGAACCACCGGATCCCCTTCGTCCTCAACTACGGTCGCCGCCGTCTTCTTCGTCTCCGACGCCGGCCTTCTGCTGCTACAAAACTATCGAGGGCCTACGTGGGTGCCGCACGGTGAGCCTCTCCTCTCCCTGCTGCTCCTCGTTGGTCCCCTAGCGCCTTATAGCCAGCTGCCGTCGTTGCCGAGCTCTGCTCGCCGCTGTGCACTTCGCCGCCGCGGCCACAGACGCCGTCGTGCTTGTCCGGACCCAGCATCGAGCTCCTGGAGCTCGTGCGAGTCCAACGCGATCACTAGCGCGCCTCCCCGAGCGTTGTAGCCCTAAATCCACCGATGCCCGATTCCGTCGTCCGCCGGCGACGACCTAGCGCTCGTTTCCGGCCGTTTTAGCTCGCGCTCATGCCTTAGATCGACGCGGCGCCTTTCCCTCGTTCGAACGCGACCAGCCACGGCCGTTTTGGTGGCCTGTGGGCAAAACCCGACGGGCGTCCGAGCCGCGCCGCCGCCATTTTGGTCGCCGGAGCAACTCCGGCGCCGGCCGCCGACGTGGCCGCCACGAGGGACACCCCTGGGTCACTGCCAGTGGGTCCCATGGGCCCCGCTGACCACGCTGACCGTGGTCAACGCGCTGACGTGGCGGCGCAATGCCACTGACAGGTGGGCCCCGCGACTAATTAACCTAATGAAAAATTTAATTAAATAGAAACTAATTAGATTAACCTAATGTCTCACTGACATGTGGGGTCCACCCCCTAATTAACCCTGGTAATTAAATTAATTCACTGGTTAAAGAAACAGAGGCTGACATGTGGGTCCCACTGGACCCACATGTCAGGTTTGACCCGGGTCAACCGCAGTTGACCTGCTGACGTCACTGTGACGCAATGCTGACGTCATAATTCATTTTTCCCTTAAATAAAATAATTCCAGAAATTCAAATAATCTTTAGAAATTCATAACTTTTAAACCGTAGCTCGGATCGAAAAAGTTAAAACATGAAAGTTGCTCAGAACGACGAGCCGAGTCTGATCGTGCTGTCTGTTTCTCCATCGGAACCCCCTACGTAAAAGAACTCGTAACTCCGGACCCGAATTTGGCTGATGAATAGTGCACACACACCGTTTAATAAATCCCAGATTAATTCTAAAAATAACTAAAATGACTTAGATGCATAATTAGGCAACCCTGCACTGCATCATAGCATCACACGCACCGTATTGCATTTGTTTGCATTATGTTTACCTGTTTCTTCCCCCTCTTCTCTCTCGGTAGACCCCGACGTTGACGTAGCTCCCGAGGCAGACGCAGCTCAGGAGTACGACTACGTCCCCGACGACACCACAGGCGACCTTGCCCTTTCCCCCGAGCAAACTGGCAAGCACCCCCATTTTGAGCATGCCTATATCGCCCATTCTCTTCTCTCTTATGCTTTCATTAGAACTGCTACTGCTACTTTTTTTCCTATATCTGCTGCATAGCCTGATTATTGTACCCTGCCTTGTTACCTTACTGGTTATCCTAGACTGCTTAGTATAGGCTGGGTAGAGACACGATAGAGACCCCCACTTGATCCCGACTGCCCTGCTGGATATCAGAAGACCCGATCATCGGGATTGAAGACCAGACCCTGGCACCGCAGATCACTTCCCCTTAGTTGCCGACACTGCTGGGTTACCGTCGAGTGCCGAGGGTGATACCTCGTTAGCACTTCTGATGTTAACCTTGTAGGTTAGTTACTCGGTCGTGGTAAGCGAGGGTGATTCCTCCTACACCACCACCGATAACGACATCGTCGCGCAACTCCTCAAGTGTGGACCTCGAGGGTGATTCCTCCTTCGTTCACCTTGATGATAACATCGAGCGGGAATTCCATCGAGGGTGATTCCTCAGGGTTCCCTTCGGTGTCAGACACACAGTTACCTTGGATATTATAACTTGCACTAAACCATGATACTAAAGACGGGTCGGCCCTGAGGGGTTCCCGCGCGAGCTTAACGCGAAGTGATGTGGAGTCGGGTTGACCTGGATGGTGCCCGCGAGATAACTACGAGGCGTGGCCGGGCATTCTTAGCCCTTGCCGCAAGTCCTCGAGACGGGGCGACGGGGTCACATCGATCGTGAGTCTCTGCTCGTTTCTGCGCGCTCCTAATCCACTACGGTTTGGATATTTGATCCGAGGGGCCTCTGGCCCGATAGCACTAACCATCACGTGGGCATAATATGGGCGTTCTGCGTCGTATACTTCAGCCGAAGCTTAATGGACATCAGCGACTGAGCGTTGCGCGCTGGATTGGACTGGTTACGCAACCGTGCTTGTATTAAGGGGTTGCTAGGTCTGCTTCCAGCTGCCCACGCAACGCGTAGGAGTTCCCGGGGCGAAGGCCCAAGACCCCTGGGGGCATAGGTTAGTCCGGCGTGCTGGCCTCTCTGGTAAGTATTTGGTCGGGCTGCGGCGTGTTGCTTAGCCGAGGCCGGGCATGACCCAGAAAAGTGTGTCCGGCCGGAGTTAAGCGAGCGTGGTGGGTAAGTTGGTGCACCCCTGCAGGGAAGAAACTTCTATCGATAGCCTGTCCTACGGTAACGGACACTCGGAGTTGTATCCCGATCGGGACAACTAGAACATGTAATGAGAACTGGATAGTACGGCTCTGGGATTGCTTTCTCGCAGGGAGTCCAGAAAGGATCTCAGGTCGAGGTTGATGATATTACTACTACTACTTTACATTATGTTCGTCTGCTCTCTCCTGATGCTGTATGACTGTCGAAGATTGTTGAAGATGCTAGTCTTCGATAGGACTAGGCCTTCCCCCTCTATTCTGGCATTTCTGCAGCCCAGTCCACATATACAGCCCCCTTTGAAAATGTTGCATATGTAGTGTAGATCCTTGCTTGCTGAGTACTTCGGATGAGTACTCATGTTTGCTTTATTTTCTTTTTCCACCATATTCCATTTGATGCCAACAGATGACGGAGCCCCTGAGCCAGACGCCCCAGCCGACGACCAGTACTACTACCCGCCTGGCGAGTACTACTACTACGAGGAGCCGACTGATGACCAGGAGTAGGATCGGAGGGTCCAGGGCAGGAGGCCTACGCCTTTCGATCATAGTATTTTTATTTTACCCCGCCTCTGTGAAGGCCTATTTCTCTCTCTGTAATATATCTGTACCCAGATATCTAATGCTTCCGCTGACGCTTGTATGCCAACGAGCTATGTATTCGAGCCCTCGAGGCCCTGGCTTGTAATATAAAGCTTGTATGACTTTATTTATGTTTTAGAGTTGTGTTGTGATATCTTCAAGTAAGTCCTTAGGCTTGATCGTGCGCATTTGCGTGTAAGATTAGTGCACGATTAAGCCGGGGTCGTCACAGGGGACCTAGCAAGCCTGCCGGGGAAATCTTCGACTTGTCCCTGGGGTGGTCTCGACCCAGCCAGGCTCTCCTGCCTGGCAAGGGAGGCCTCCCCAAGGTGGTGCTCTGCTATCTTGGTCTTCTTGATCCGCTCCTTGATCTCACGAAGAGCGGTTCCTCTGGTTTGGTTTTGCTTTTGTAGCTTGGTGTAGGACATGCGATGCCAGCACGCCTGTGTATAAGTCCGGGCAATCAAACGTGAATGTTTGTTGCACCGACACCGCCCAAAGTCAGCGGCGGCGGAGGCGAGCTGTTCCTCCGGGTCGAAGCTTGGATCGGTGCCGCTGACATGTGTACCTTCAGGCAACCAGTAAATGTTAGAAGTTAAACTGCAATTGCACAAATGATTTGAAATACTGTAAGACATGGGATGCAGCTAACCTCGACGGCAAACAATAGCATCGCCCGTTATGACCCTGCGTAAGTACATGGACAGGCATGTTAAGTACAACAGGGTTAGCATCCACCAAAAATAGCAAATAGGCATCATCTCCAGTGATATCTTGAGTCATGTATTGTAAGTTTGTTGCTGGTATTGGTGAAATTGAGTTGGACAGTTAATACTTGAACATCACACAGTGTGCAGTATTGAAATAAACAAGGCATGAACATGCTTAATACATCAACTGTACAAAACATAGCCATTGCAAGTGGTATTGGTAAGATTGAGCTGGTCAAATCATACCTGGTAAGTCCTCGGGGGTAGTCGCTGGGGCACTTCATCTGGGCCAGAGCCTGCACCAAGTCGGCGGCAGTGGAGGCGAGGTGTTCCTCCGGCTCAACACGCACAGTGGCCATCGCGCCATCGACCGCCATCAGCTCCTCGACCTCCAAGTGATATGTGGTTGGGCTTGCGCGATGATGCTCTGGAGGTAGGGGCGGTGGGGATTTGGAGGCCTGAGGATGTTTCGCAGACGCCATTTAAGCAATCAGGCCGGGGACGTGATAGAGATCGGTGGGTTACCTGACTGGATCGACGATGCTCGGGCAGAACGTAGATGTGGTTGAAGCTGTGGTTGCGGCGGCGGCAGTTTGAGCTGCCGGGAGGGGGGAGGGGGGAGGGAGATACTGAGGAAATTTGATGGGTGGGGATGTGGTGGGAGGAATAAATTCTGAAATCGCGCGCCTAATGAAAATTTTGGTGCAAAACTTGAAACTTGGGCGGGGGAAACACACAACACAGACAAAGCGCGTAAAATACTCATGTGCGAGAAAAGAGAAAATTGATAGATCCCGTCTCCAAAAAAATGTACACGTGTAGTTGATTTTTTCGGTCAATGGTACTCTTGCTTTATTAGGAAACATTGCATAGGTAACTGACTTATGGATCATTAACGCAAAAAAAAAACACATGGGTATGCCATAGAAACCGTGTGTTTTGTGATCTCCTAATAATTCTTATATCTATCAGCATCTCCAACCGCACCTAATTTCAAAATTCTCTTTCATTGTATCAGGATTATTCAATGTACATGAACAAGGCAAGGTGACACCCGATGAACAATCATAGGTTTATGAAATGCAATCAAGTGTCAACCTGACTCGCTCGCATAGCCAGATTTGATCCTATGCAACAAGAGAGAAGCTTGCTGCCATCCGCCGGCGCGGCAATTTAAGCCGGTGTGTGGCCAACTCGTGCGGCGAGGTGGGACTAAAAACCAGCTGCGGCCAGCTCTAGTCTCCGGTGGCTGCGGGCGGACGTTTTGGGAGTATTTAGGGCCGGGGTGCGGCTACAAAACTTCAGTGAACACATGCTAATCAACGCTCAAAGCCGTCAAAGGATGCGCTTACCGACATTGTATGTTAATAATAGATAGTACCAACCTAAAGTACTACTGGTAATTTTCTCTAAAACTAGTACATATGTAGTACTGGTAGATGCTCGTAATTAATTATACAAACTTACGGGTGACACACGCAGTAACTACTTCTCACATACTGGCATCGGGGCTTGCTGGCCAGACGCCGTCGTTCTCCTTCCCGGCCTTGTAGGTGGCAGCCCACCGTGCTTCGATCTCCGCCGAGCTCTCCTCAGCATGGCATGCGGCCTCTTCTTTCTTGCGGCAGCGAGACTCTCTTTTCTTGACTGCTTTCTGCCTTTTCCGCTCGTTCTGTGCGGCTTTGGCCGCCTCGATCCACCGTCCATTCGGCCATGGAAGCATCAAAGTCCGCCCACGTACTTGTGCGGCCGGCGGCGGCGATGAACTCGGCGCGGCGGGATGCCATCGCTTCCTTACCATGTGTGCGGTAGCGGCCGGTGAGGAACGCGGCGCGGCGGGATGCCATCGCTTCCTTACCAATTACTGTGTGCCGCGGTGCCATGAACGACGGAGAGAGCTCTGGGACGGAGTGGTCGGACAGCCGTACAGTGCGGTGTTTTTTAAGAGCTCAAGGACAAACGACGAAGCAAATTTGGCTTCCCTTATAATCTGGCTCGTTCATTATCGCAAACGGTTCATCTCCGTCGCCTCCGGAAACAGTGTGCGCTGAGCCTATTGTGTGTTGCGTTATGATTGGCCGGAACCCCAGGCACGCGGATCGCGCGTGTGCACCGTAGGATGTGCCGCGATCGAACGGCAATCCACGTCCCTCACATCACACCCGTGCAGTTGTAGCTGGATTGGATTTATATGCGTTAAATGCCTAGAAAATGCACATAATCCCCTAAATAAGGTAAATGAGCCCCGAAAAGTGCCAAATTTGAACACGGTGATTTGCAGGTTGTATGTTCATCGTAGAAAAAAACTCAAGGGCAAAGAACGAAGAAAATTTGGATTCCCCTTCAATCTTGGTGATTTCCCTCTTGAAAGCATGGAACTTCCTCGGTGATGGTTCGATTTATGAAGGGCGTGCATGACAACATAAGTCAAACCTTCTCAAATTTTTACCAGGGCATGGTGAGGCCATATCATGGCACCATGTCAGGCGTCATGTTTTTCACGCATTTCTTTTATTTTTCTATAATTAAAAACCCAATAAACAAACGTTTGTGGTTGACTATTGCCACACATTTGATCAAAATATCTGCCCATTCCTTGTAAAAGGCATGAGAATTCACTAAATAGCACGAGCATGGTTTTCCAGACCGTTCTTGTGCAGCCTTTCATGCACCGATTGTTTGAACTTGAATTATGTGGATTAATGCCTAGAAAATGCACATAATCCCCTAAATATGATAAATGAACCCGCAAAAGTGCCAAATTTGAACACGGTGATTTGCAGGGTGTATGTTCATCGTAAAAAAAACTCATGGACAAAGGACAAATGAAATTTGGATTCCCCTTCAATCTTGGTGATTTCCCCTTGAAACCATGAAACTTCCTCGGTGATGGTTCGATTTATGAAAGGCGTGCATGACGACATAAGGCAAACATTCTCAAATTTTTACCATGGCACGGTGAGGCCATACCATGGCACCACGCCAGGCGTCATGTTTTCCAAGCATGTATTTCATTTTTCTATAGTTGATAACCTAGTAAATAACGTGTTTGTGGTTGACTATTGCCACACATTCCCTTGAAAACTTTGCCCATTCCTTGTAAAAGGCATGAGAATTTATTAAATAGCATGAGCATGGTTTTCCAGACCGTTCTTGGCACCTTTTCATGCACCGATTGTCCGAATTTGAATTATGTGCATTAATACCTAGAAAATGCACATAATCCCCTAAATATGGTAAATGAGCATGAAAAAATGCCAAATTTGAATACATTGCATTGGAGGGGGTATGTTGATCGTTTGAAAAAAACGGAATGACAAACTAGGATGGAAATTTGGATTCCCCTTCAATCTTGTTGATTTCCCCCTCGAAACCATGAAACTTCCTCGGTGATGGTTCGATTTATGAAGGGCGTGCATGACGACATAAACCAAACCTTCTCAGCTTTTTACCAGGGCATGCTGAGGCCATACCATGGCACCATGCCAGGCATCATGTTTTTCAAGCATGTCTTTCATTTTTCTATAGTTGATAACCCAGTAAACGACACGTTTGTGGTTGACTATTGCCACACATTCCCTTGAAATCTCTGCCTATTCCTTGTAAAAGGCATGAGAATTTACTAAATACCACGAGCATGGTTTTCCAGACCGTTCTTGTGCACCTTTCATGCACCGATTGTTCGAATTTGAATTATGTGGATTAATGCCTAGAAAATACACATAATCCCCTAAATATGGTAAATGAGCCCGGAAAAATGCCAAATTTGAACATGTGGCATTGGAGGGGGTATGTTGATCGTAAAAAAAACTGAATGACAAACTAGGAAGGAAATTTGGATTCCCGGCCCCTTCAATCTTGGTGATTTCCCCCTCGAAACCATGAAACTTCCTCGGTGATGGTTCGATTTATGAAGGGCGTGCACGACGACATAAGCCAAACCTTTTCAAAATTTTACCAGGGCATGGTGAGGCCATACCATGGCACCATGCCAGCCGTCATGTTTTTCAAGCATGTATTTCATTTTTCTATAGTTGAAAAACCAATAAACGACGCGTTTGTGGTTGACTATTGCCACACATTTCCGTGAAATATCTGCCCGTTCCTTGTAAAAGGCATGAGAATTTACTAAATAGCACGAACATGGTTTTCCAGACCGTTCTCTTACACCTTTTCATTCACCGATTGTTTGAATTTGAATTATGTGCATTAATGCCTAGAAAATGCACATAATCCCCTACATATGGTAAATGAACCCGGAAAAGTGCCAAATTTGAACACGGTGATTTGCAGGGTTTATGTTCATCGTAGAAAAAAACTCATGGACAAAGGACAAAGGAAATTTGGATTCCCCTTCAATCTCAGTAATTTACTATCGCACACGATTCATCTCCGTCGCCTCTGTGAACTGTGTGTGTTCACCCACACATGCAAAACGAAAAAGAAAACCCTCGCCCACTTCGTCCCCACCCACTCGCGACGGACTCCTCCGCAACTCTGCACCTCATCAACTTCTATCGCGGCGGCCACCCTAAGCTCGACGACTATCGTCGGCGGGCGGAGGTCGCGCTCCAAATGGCACGGGATTTCGCCCCTACCGCTGGCCACCGCCTATCTGCACCGACTTGCACCGACATTCTAGACTCTGGTCGATTGGGGTTTTCTGCGGGATTGGGCCGGGGATTTTTCTCATGGAGAAGGTAATCAATTTAGCGAAATATTCACTCATCTCTTATCGCAGTTCGTCCGTCGCTGTTAATTAACCGGAGAAAATTGCCGTGGATTCATTTTTCTTCTTGCTGATTCGAGGGTTTTCATTCATGTGTCCACAGTGCGAGCATAAATCGGGCAACTGTGGTCGCGGCCAGTCGGAAGCGAAGTTCTATCTCACCATTCCGGATGAATCCAAGGAGCGCTCGGTATGTTCAATCCCACCCTACCACGGTCGGCATGGCCTAAATTTGTGAACATATATCATCTATTGCTACATTTGGATAAAAGGTACGGTGCCACGTGCATCCTAGATGTCGAAGCCGATTTTTTTCCTATATTAGGCAAATTTATGATGTATTGTTCATTCAGTTACTCTCATATTTGCATCAAATCTTTGTTACATTATCTATTTTTAATTATATATTTTTGTACTTTGCTTTCAGCTATATATTGTTCTGTTCTATCAGTTACTCCCATATTTGCATGTTGCTCTGTATTTCAATATATCTAATTTACGATCTTAATTTTTATTTCAATCAGTACATCCCTTGCTTTGCAAGAACAAGAGTAGTAGTAAATCTTGGGCTTTACTTTGTTGATGACTCCATGGATGTCATATTGACAACGCAGCATGGATTTACAATGACAGTTAGCGTAAAACTTGATAAAGATGGTCACTCCTATTTTGATGCGGACCTTTGGAGAAAAATGTCTAAGTGTTATGAACTGAAAGCTGGCAAGAAAATTCTAGTGCGTGCACCACAGTCTGGTCTAATTAACATGGATGTTTACTTCCCCAACGTCATCAGCCTATCAAAGTCTGATCGAGGTTAGTGTTCTTTCAACTTTCTCCATGCTGGCATAATACCTAGCAAAATCGGAGTATTTGTTCTGACTGATTGATCACTATTTAAGCAACCAATTGTGATTTCATTTTCTGACTCCGTTCCTAGGCAGTAACAAATTCTATTTACCAATTTATGCGCACTATATATTCTTCTGCCATGTTCTGAATAAATAATATCTTTCCACCTTTTAAGCAGGTTATGTTGGATGCATAGTTAACGATTTGTATGTTACTAAGCGTGCCAAATTTCACTGGAAAGACTTGAAGCATGTCATAAAATTTGTTGATAATCTGATAGAGATAGCACAGCGTATGAACGCTGGATTTTGGATGGGATTAATTATACCTATGGTGCACACATTAAACAAGACCAATTATGTGCACAAAACGCTGGTACAAAGTCTTATTTTTATGTCAATGCTCATAAACTATATATATTTTCAACGATATGTTACAATTGGTTTTTATTCTACCCTTCAACAGAAATTGCCCGCTGCAGCTGTTCCTGAATCGATTTCCCGCCGTGGTCGAATTACACTTGTGTCTACTAATAACGCCAAAGTGATTGCAAGGTACTGCATTTCCCGTAGAAATGGAACCATTCAAATTAACAAGTTCTCACTTGTCGTGGCAATGCATCCATATTGCAAAATTGGAGACACTGTACTAGTCATGCTCTACCAAGGCACATGACGATTCTTCATTTTCATTGACGAGATGCCGAGTCGCCGTGATCAAGCTGCTTCCAGCGGATAGTTGTGGTTTTTGCCCTCAGCCTCTTAAAATGTGCTAGCTGTTACTATGTTAAGTATGTAGATATGGACCATATGGTTGTTGGCCCTCATCCTCTTAAAATGTGATAGTTGTTACTATGTTAAGTATGTAGATATGGACCATATGGTTGTCAAAACCGTGTTACGAAGATACTCCTTTTGTCAAATAGTATAACCACTATATATATATATATATGTTACTCAAATGCTGTTAGCAAAGTTCTTAAATTTTCATGAAAAATATTAGTATCGTACACAGTTCATTGAGTTTAAGTGTGTGCCCGGTAGAGCGGTAGTGTAGAGGACGTCCATGTTTTCGATGTGGCGATCAGCACCGATGTCCAGAAGGCATTTGCATATTAATTGTCTATATTGCAAATTCACACATGTTATCTATCACACACGTGTTAACATAAGGAAACGTATGTGTAACTTACTAATCATCGCACACGAGTACTCGCAGACGCATCGTGTGCGATACTCCTAGCCACCGCAAGCAACTAGTTTGAATTTTTCAAAGTTTCTTGTACACACAGAATCGCACACGAATTAACTGTAGTAACCGTCTGTGTTATAATTTCTCATCGCAAACATTTCATCCCAGTGGGCTGTTTCCCGCGTACCACACACATCTTGTTTACACGAATCGTTTGTGTTCTTTTGACTCATCGCAAACAGTTCATCTTTGTGAACTGTATGCCGCATATCACACACATCTTGTTAAGTTGAACCGTTTCTGTTGTGTTCCCTAATCAAAAACAGTTTGTCCGAGTGAACCGTATGCCATATATCACACACACCTTGATCTGGCTAACCGTTTCTGTTACATTCCATAATAACAAACAATTCATCTGAGCGAACTATATGCCGTATATCGCACACACCTTGATATGGCTACCCATTTCTGTTGTTCTGTCTCATCGCAAATAGTTCGTACGGATCAACCATATGCCCTGCATCGCAAACACAACTAAAATCTGAACCGTGTTTGATGTCTCCGCCATCGCAAACATTTTGCATCTTTTTTGACGGTTTTTTTACATCACCGTTTGCGATTAATGCATCGCACACAGTTTCGTCAAAGGGTCTCTGATCGTAGTGTGGCGCTAGCAGCATCCTGCAATAGTGTTTCTAGAGCATCTACAACCATGATTGGCAAATTCGACCCCTCAAACACCCACGAACGCGTCCGAATGTGTTCGCGGACACTGACCAGTCAAACATTAAATTTACCTTCTCACAACCGGACACCTCAATTACCATACCTCAAATTCGTATAAACCCATGCAACTACGTCGATGCATTATACATATCGTCAGGCTACTACATCACTAAAATGTCATCGACTACCAAAATTTGGCATGTTTGGCTATGATGGAGAAGATCATCCACAGCTGCCCTTACCGTTCCCGGTGCCCTTGCCGTTCTTGTCGCGGGATTACCGGTCGAAGACACAGTAGGGATCGAGCCTGATCTGCTCGTCGCCGTTGTCCTCTTTCTCCTCCTTTCGTGGCTGTCCGGCCATGGCACGGACCGTCCGATTCTGCTCTCGGGCGAGGGAGCGTGTGTTCCTCCGCTGCCACTTCTTCACAATGCGGGCGCGGATGGCTTCCTCCTCTGCGTCCGCCCGCGCCGCCGCCTCCTCCGCCGCCATGTTAGCAGCGATACGGGACTCGGCGGCCTTTATCCTCTCCTTCCTACAGCGGGCACACCAGTCTAGGTGGGATTCATAGTCCTCCCAACCGGTGATGAGGAAAGAGAGATTTTCCAGCTGCCGAGACCGCGATGATCCAACCCCAGAGGATCCTAGCGCCCGTTCAGCCGACGCTATAGAGTCGCTCCGGACAGATCCTGCCGTCGATCGGGCGCTGTCCTCCCGGAAGCGGCGGAGTGCAATGCGGACGACCATTGCCTCCTCCAACCAGAACGGGATGACACCCCAGTCGACGGATCCGGACTGGTCGGAGTAAGATCCGTTGCCCGTCATGCGGGAGACGACCGGAGAACGCCGGAGGTGAGCTTGGGTGGCGGAGGCTAGTGGAGTGAAGTGGCTAGGGTTTGGTCCGGCGAGTGGATGGGGAGGAATATATGTGGGGTCGGGCGAGTCAGCGTGGGCCGGGTCCGACGCATCGGACGCTCCCGAGCGCCCTATATCCGCCCCATATTTGGCTGAATATGAGAGGTGCAGGTCAGCCCAGGCGTTTGATGCCCGTTTGGGTCAAACTTTCATGACCAGTCAGTGACCGGGCCGTCTTTCCGAATGTTTAGACGGATTTGAAGCGCCCAACTGTAGATGCTCTTAGAGTAACTGTTCTAGCGTTGGGTGCAGTTGAAGCCAACAAAAGTTTTTTTACGTGGGAACCAACGAAAGTTGTTGGTTACATACGTATAGGCAGACCATTTTCTTGGGCGATTTGATTATTTGCCATCAGTTATTTTGGACTTTGACATTTTGCCACTCATTACAGTGAAATTGATCTGGTGATATTTCTTAGTTTCTACTTTGATTTTTTGCCACTTTTCAACACAAAAACAACCTATGTAAATGATAGACAAAATAACTCCACAAAACAGAGGACAAAACTACCCTTTTACTGCACAGCCTCCTCCAAATCGGGATGAACCCTAACTCATAATTCAGTCGCCACCGCCCCTGCTACCCTGCCGCCGTCGCCCCTGTTGCGCCCGGGCAGCCCCTACAGAGAGGACCTGTGCGGTGCCGAGTGCACCGCAGCGGCTAGGGAGCACCGGCGAGTGCTTCAGGCTGCCGCCGAGCCGTTCAGCCGCTTCCACCCACCGCCCCCTGCTACTCAGTTCGCCAGTGACACCCGCCAGCCCCATGCTGCTCTTCCTCGCCCGCATGCTAGTGCTACAGCAGCAGCTACTGGTCGTCGCCGCCGCACATAGTGCTGTTGGTGCTGCTCATGTCTAGTGCCTCCACACTGGCCGGCGCATAGACTCTTGTGCACTGAACAAATGGCAGCTGATGCGATGCATAATCCTGACTCTTGGAGCGGGAGCAATCACTGATGTGTATTAGCGTAAAAAAAATCCCTCGTTTGCTATCATAGAAGAATCGACCAGCTGCATGCATGCTCGCCATGCTCCCATGAAATAATCAGTATAGCAGTTCTGACAGTGGGCAAATTCGGTATTTCATGTGGGTAAGGGCAAATTCTCAAAGTGCCAAATAAGAAGTGGCAAAATATCAATTGCAAAGTAAACAGTGGCAAATTGTCAAAGTCCCAAATAAGTGGTGGCAACAAATCAAAATCCCCTTTTCTATATGGCGCCCTCAGCGCCGCATAAATCCTTTTTTTAGAAACACCTACAACTTTGTTCATGCTCATAACAATTATAGATACACTAATTTTGATCTAAGATCTAAGAAAATACAAAGTAACTGCTATGACTGAGAAGTACAATAAAATCTTTTGAAAACACTTTTTTCGCTGTATCAATCTCTGCTTGAATAAATACTCCAAAGACTTTGGTAAATATGCTGCAATTGGACTGGAGCAACGATGTTATCACACTTTCACCCGCACAAATATTAGAAATAATGTTTTTTAAAGCACATTGAGTCGCCCATCCAAAAAGATGGGAAGCCTTGATCGATGAACGTACTTTGTGCCGGGGATGATCTCATAGAAGTGCAGGCCGTCGAATCACTATATGTTCACCATGGTGTCGATGAAAGATTTCACCTCCACAAAGAATCGAACCGATAAAAAAAGCTTACACAGCAAGATAAACTCATCAGATTCGAATAATCGGATCTGTGAGAACAGAAAACTCTCTAATGTCATGGCACCGCTAGAAGAACGAGATGAAGTTTATTCTCACAAAATTATGATGTCACAAAACTATGATGATCACTAGACGTTGACGAAGTACATAGAGATCTTGAAGATCCGAGGTCCCCCACCTCTCAGCGTCAAGATGGTAGCCGAAGGCGAGGGGACAAAAATTTCTCAGACGCCTACGGCGGCGGCACGAGAACGGGAGACCCGCCACGTATAACCTTAATCGCAAAGCGGCGCACACCCTCCTCTTCGTGCCGGGCTGACCCATTTTCTTCTTTTCTTTTCTAATCTCTACTCATATAAAAGACTCAGTTGGTGATGATGGCACTAGTAGAAAACAGGGCTTTGGTCCAGGCAGGGCCAGCCCATTAATCCCGGTTCACTCACGAACCGGGACCAAAGGGGGCATCGGTCCCGGTCGTGAGGCCAGGGGGGCGGCCGGGCCTCTTGGGGCATTGGTCCCGGTTCGTCTGGCCCCTTTGGTCCCGGTTCCAGCCACGAACCGGGACCAATGGGCCTCGCTCCTGGCCCACAACCATTGGTCCCGATTCGTGGCTGGAACCGGGACAAAGGGGGACCTTTGGTCCCGGTTCCAGCCACGAACCGGGACCAATGAGATGCCTATATATACCCCCTCGCCCGCGAGCAGAGCAGTGGAGTGCTCTGGTTTTGGGTCGGCCGTGGGAGAGCTTTGTGGTGCTCTAGCTCACCTCGTATGCACATGAGGTGTTTGATGAAATGCCCGAGCCACACTTAAGTTTTCTCCTCTCGAAGCTCCTTGTCCAAGCTCCATTTTCCTCGAGATTTGTCTAGGTTTGGCGGTCCGTCCTGTCCCGTCCCCGTCCTCACCGCCGTCGATCGCCCGCGCCGATCTCGTCGCCGGCACCACAGTGGTGAACCTCTTGGTCTTATCTTCTTTGTAAAAGAAAAAAGTTCTTACTTGTATGATTAAGATAGATACTTGTGTAATTTTCTTACTTTTATTATTGTTTGTTATTATATATATTTGAGAGAGGAAGAATGCCGACTGTTGTTATTATATATACATGAGATGAGAGTTCAGGAAGGAAGACTCGACAGACCTAAAGTCAACCCGTTGCATATTGAGTAATAGTGATCTTTTTGTTGAGTTTCCTGGTAGTTACCTTCAATCAATTTTTGATCAACTCTGAACATAGGAAATGTCTGACGACGAAAATGATTTCGGTATGTGCGAATACTGCGAAGACGAGCGCGGCCTGTGCGACAGAAATTTCTTAGTTGGTGGTAGGCGCTTCAGCATCAAGCTGGATGAGACCTTCGAAGTGGATACAGTAAGTCACAACGACAAGTCTTTTTTCGTAATTAAGCATGACTTCTGCTTCTTTTGCTTCAACTTATAATTTTAATTTTTTACTATTCTACTAGCGTATCCCCTGCCATGCAAGAATTTATGTCTTGGATAAGATTGGTTTCAGTCCTATGGAAACTATGGAGGTAAAGATAGTTCACTTGAGGACCGAGCATGGTTATACTTTTGCCGCAAAATTATACAATGCAGACACCTACACCTATTTTGAATGCAAAAATTGGAGATCACTATGCAAGGCTTATGCATTTGAGCCTGATATGCTTATCACCTTTGATATTCGTCCGGAAGATGATATTGAAGGTAATATCGACATCTGGGTCGATGTGCAGACGCCTCCAGTTCTACCATTATGTGAGTTTCTCAACCATATTTATGTCTTGGATATTGTTTATTGAAAAATAGTTGACAACTAATTTCTATTGACAGCTTATTTCCATTCAAGCAAACATGTCCAGCGCTTGGTAGACATGACCTACTACTGTCCCGGGGCTGAACTAAACTGCGAGGAGATAAGTCATTATGTTTCATGGCTTGAGGATCTTGATACTGTCAAGACAAATTATTTTCCTGGACTTGAAAATCTTAGTACTCAAAACGTGCGACCACTAGCGTGCGTATTGAACTACGGTCATATCTATTTAGGAAAGATGGTAAGATTTTTACTATTTGTCCTCAGTGCATCTTTTGCATACATTATTTTTTAAGCTAAACTTCATTGCTAAGTATGTTACTACGATGTTCTTCAACATGGACTCCCAATGATAGTTGTGCCTCATTGGGTCGAGCCTAAAGGTCGCATGGCAATGGTTAGCTTATGGCCAAGACATCCTACATTGCACATGAGTGCATTCAGGATTTCTAAAAGCGAGCAAGCCTTAATAGTCAAAGACTGGAGCAAAATTGTGAAGGATCGCAGAGAAGTACTAGGGGGCAGCAATCAGAAGCGCAGCCCACAATTAGGAGACAGGTTCATCTGCATGCTCCAATATGATGAAGCAGGAGTGCTACACATGTTCTATGCTATTTTACCTGAGAGAGAGCAGCAGGAGTGATTAGCTAGCTAGAATGAGTTTGAAGATGATGATGTGCTACACTATGACTATGATGATTAAATAGCTAGTGTTGGTGGTAATGACTATGATGATTATTATTAGCTAGTGTTGGTGGTGATTAGATAGCTACACTATGACTATGATGATTAAATAGTGTTGGTGGTAATGACTATGATGATTATTGGCTTTGAATGGTGCATTTTGAACACACAAAAAGTCTGGAGTTCAAATAAGTTCAAAAAAAATAAAATCCCTTTGTAATAGACGAGTTTCCGTATGAAACCCTGATACTTCGAAAGAGATTGCCCGTTTTGTACATGAAATGCATCCGGTTTTTGCCGTAACCCTCTCAACTTTTTAGCACAAACTATGTGGGTGAAATGATGATACCATGCCAACTTTCAACATTTTCAGAGTTCATTTGTAGTGCTTTTCAATTTCAGGGTCAATTAGCGCAAAAAGAATGAACTAATAGCAAAAAGAATGAACTTAAAATAATCAATTAAAATATTCTGTTACGATCAACTAAAACAAAACTATAATATTCTTCAATAGCAAAAAGAATCAACTAAAAAGCTTTTATAAAACTCTAATAGCAAAAGGAATCAACTAAAAAGCTTTTATATACCTCTAGTATTTTTGAAACTAAAATTATATAAAATTTATGCAACTAAAATTATCAAAGTATTTTCTGTTCAAAACATTAATGGCAAAATGAATTTTCATAAAGAATTTTTTTGTTAGAAACTTTAATAGCAAAAAGAATTATCATAAAGAATTTTTTGTTAGAAACTAAAATAACAAAATCTGTTTTTGAATATAATGTTAAAACACAGTAATATTAAATAGAAGGAAAAAGAATCACTCAAAAATCTATTTTTATAGTAAAGTTATTCACAAACTAGTGATTCACACAAATTTCAAAGAATTCAAATTGAAACTATTCAAATTTGAAAACTAATGGCACTAACAGAAAGTTTATAATTTTTGTGACCTAACAGCAAAAAGAGCTAAAGAAAAATAAAGCAAAAAACAAAAGAAAATAAATAATGCAAAAAACTGAAAAAAAAAATAAAAAAATGCCTCCTATGGGGTCACCACGGCCTGAATACGACTAGCAACCCAACCCGGCAGGTGGGCCAGGATTCAGGCCCGCAGAAGGCCCAGTAGGCCCACAGGCAGAGAGACACAGTTAGGCCAGTAGGCCTGCTATAGAGAGGAGTTCGAAAGGGGAGGCACAGTCGTAGGCCTGTTTGCAAATTTTTAGAATCCTCAAATTCTGAAAGAAAAAAAGTTATGCTCAAATTTCAGTTTTTTGATTTTTTGTTAAATCTGGTCAAACTATGGTAAAACTACTTATTCAAGAAATATTAGTGTTAATAAATAATTATTTTTAGTTTTTTGATTTTTGGTCAAACTGTGGTCAAATCTGGTCAAACTATGGTCAAATTGTGGTCAAAATATGGTCAAACTACTTATTCAAGAAATATTAGTGTTAATAAATAATTATTGTTTTTAGAATAATAATTTCAAACTCAAACGGTGCTTAATGCTCAAGTTCAACTCCTAAGGGTTAATAGGATTGACAGCTTAGTATTGTCAGGAAAACAACAAGTGCAGACTTGGAAACTAGGGGGAATAGAACTCGAAAATTAAGCGTGCTTAGGCTGGAGTAGTAAGAGGATGGGTGACTGGCCGGGAAGTTAAGCGTGCTCAGGGTGGAGTAGTGAGAGGATGGGTTACCGGCCGGGAAGTTAGACGATTTGGAATGAGTGGTTCATAATTGAGTAGCGATGAGGGGTGATTAGAGATTGAATTGTCAAATAATTCAGAAATTTGAAAATAAGAAAATATTCAAAAAAAATCAAAATTTTATTTTTCAAAAAAATTCAGAAAAACAAAATTTCAAAAAAATTCCTTTAGTCCCGGTTGGTTTTACCAACCGGGACTAAAGGTGGAGCTCCAGAGAGCGGCCACGTGGAGGACCTTTAGTCCCGGTTCGTAACACAACCGGGACTAAAGGGGGGGGCCTTTAGTCCCGACCCTTTAGTCCCGGTTTGGGAACCGGGACAAATGGGCCTTATGAACCGGGACAAATAGGCCTTTTTCTACTAGTGTGGTGTGTTTGTCATCCGTCATTTCTGACCATTAAATTTGCATCTAACGGTTGTGAGATAAGTTGTGGCCTTTTTGTAACAATAGCTCACTTCTCTGCTCCATTTTGCAGAAAACCCCTTAGTATCTTGAAACCAACCACATCCCTCCCTCACCTCATCAAAACAGTCCCAGGAATATATTGTGAGTGAAACATAATATATTTTTAGTTATATATGGATATCGAAACTAGAATGTTTTCTTTCAAATTTGTGAACAAGTATTATTCTACTTTGGATCCGTTGCACCGCACGGGCACATTGCTAATTAAACTCCAAAAAATTAAATTGCGGCGAAGTCATTCAAACTCAAGACCTCTGCGTACAGAGAGAACAGCAGTAAACCACCTTGGACATCGTAAGGCTTGTGTAAATTAACTACTTTCTCTCCTTTTCTTATTTCTTTAGTTCGCGGGAAGCACCTGTTTTTCTGGTTCGCTGGACGATTTTCGGATGGTTTTTATTCGATTTTTTCCTTTCCTTTTTTCCCTTTTCTTGTTCTCTTTTCTTTCTTTTTTTAAATGCGTGGACCTTTACAGATTCAAACCTTTCTTTAAATTAGTGACTTTTTCAAATCCATGAACAATTTCACAAAATGTGTGAACTTTTTAAAAATCAATTAACTTTTTTCAAAATCGATGAACTTTTTCCAAATTCATGATTTTTGTTTTTAGAATCAATGAATATTTCCAAATTCCTGATTTTTTTCAAAATCGATGAACTTCTTTTCAAATTGATGATTTTTTTAAAATGATGAACTTTTCAAAATCAATGAAGTTTTTTAAATCGATGAGCTTTTTTTCTATATGGATGAACTTTTTTGAAAATCGATCAACTTTTTTCAAAATTGATGAACCTTTTTCAAATCGATGAACTTTTTCAAATTGATGTACTTTTTTCAAAATCGATGAACTTTTCAAAATTTGTAAACTTTTCCAAATTCCTGAACTTTTCCAATTATTTGAGAAGTCAATGGTCAACGGGATCAACATGGTCAACTGTCAACAGGTTAAAGGAGGAGAGGTTAAAAGCCAACTAATTTTTTAGCACAAAAATAATCGAAGTAGGAACGAGCGATTGAAGCTGGGATCGAACGAACCAACGACTGAACGAGTGGGCTTTTTGGATACGGCCCACTTAGACGGGGTAGTGGGCGCCAGTTTAAAGAATGGGCCCTTAAGGCACCCATTAGGTAGATCGTATTAGGCCTGAACCCAGTAAAAAAATTAGGCTGACACATCAAATAAATAATGCAATGTGGATAGACACAAAAGGCCGAAAGGCCCATAAGCAAATGGCCTCGGTGCCCCAGTACGCAGGTCTCTCAATGCTGCATTGTACTCGTATACGATTCACATGTTTCTAAAAACACACACACACCCACCCAGACTATTTGCAGGCAGCCGCCGCCACGCCTTTTTACATGGGAACGTTTACATACGGCCGGCCGGAGCGTTGCACCGGTCGCTCGCGCGCTCGCCACGTCACGCCCAAGTTGAAAATCTATTGTGTTTGCATGAATGTCGTCCATATGTATGAAATTCGTCGTGTTTGTACGAATTTCGTCCGGTTTCTCTACTACTATTAAACAAGCAAACATATTCATTGCTAAGTGCACCTAGCCTAACGTACACATAATAACACGGACCAATTACACCCTCACGATCAGATCATTTAATTTGATCTAACCGTTGAGATTATACTAACCCTCATCCGAAAGTGCGTTTAGCAAATTACCCTGGCGGATGAAAACTCTGCCGAACCAAGTCGTTCCGCGCCCCGCGTCCACACCAATACATCGCTTCCTTAATCCAAGGGGAAAAAAACAACCCGACCGCAAACAGATACCAAGCGAGCGATGCGGTCAACGTCGGGCGGCGGCGGCAGCTCGATGCAGGGAACGGTGAGGAGCGTGGACTCCGGCGGGGCTGGCGTTGATCTGGCGGATGGCAGCCAGATAGATCGACGACGGGCGGCTCCAGCGAGTCGGAGGGACGCCGGTGGTAGGCTGGCAGCTGACCTCCTCCCTGGCTAGCTGCGGTTCCAGGGAGAGAGAGCTTCGAAGGTGAGGAGCTAGCGACGGACAAAAGGAAGGGAGATGAGGAAGGGCAGGGGCGCGGCCGGCGGACTCGACGGTGAACCTCCTGTGGCGACAGTCTCCGGCGAGAGGCGGCGCACGGCGCCGACGCGAGCCTACGGGGCGCTGACTGCTTTGATCTGCGGGACATCCGCTTGCTCTGAAACGGCTTCCGCGGCGGACTGAGAGGTCAACAACCCCACAACGGCGTCCTCACGGAGGCCAATGACCGGACTCCACTCACCCTTTCATCAGAGCCATCATCGAAGACCAAGGTTGCCGTCCCACGACCGCATGCGTACAGTGGCTTGACTAGATTTCCGATTTAGATATTGATTGAGTACTACTAGCTTAACTTACTAGGAAGTGCTGATCACAGGTGTGTCGATCTTGATCATCTAATTCGCTGCCGTCATTTTAGGAAGTACTGATCATCTCATACGCACGAGGCTTTTTTTTTGCGGGAGAGTATCGAGGCTTTGCAGCTAGAGAGCAGACAGACCTATTAGGAAGTGATGGTACTGTGGAAGACCCAATAGGATTAGCCACCGATCTTATTGAAGCAGAAGACCGAACAGGCAGTGTGTGTAATGACTTATAAGTTCAAGGCGTTTGAGGTATAGATCACAATATCATTTTTTTTCTTTGATAATTTGGTGTTTAGTGGTGTTGCCACATGACCAAGTTCGGATATATCCTTTTTCTTCCTTTCAACTATTTTGGATTATCTTATTTGTTTTATTTCTTTTTTCTGTGAAATTCATTCATTTCTTTCTTGTGTGTGCATGGATCTACCAGGAAACAAATGGTGAGCGATCCTCTGTCAACCTCATTCCTCCCTTGTCCCTTGTTTGGTGGATTAGTATTTTTCTGTCAATGTGTTTATGCACTTTCTTTCTTTTAGCTCAAGCATATATGATGAGTCCTTTCATGCATTTTTTTTACAATACTATAATGTGTCTGGCATGATCAAATGATTTTTCTGGTTGCAGAGAGAATAAAATACATATCAACCATCGAGGCCAGTTTTTACTGGAAATTTTCTTGTGGCCATCTGGATGTTTGTGTAGATCTGCTCTGCAACACGGCTGGACATTATGTTGTTTTCGGTTGACAGAAGCCGTATCAGTACTATGTATGTAAATGTAGCTTGGAAGACAAAGGAAGCATAACAGATGGAGGTGTTCTTTTTAACCTTTTTTAAACTGCTATGTAGCAATGGGGCCTATCTGCCGTCTCAAAAATGAGATGGACATCAAATGATATTATGAAAATAAGTTTTCCAGAAAAAGCGTATCACAATGAACACCAGTGTGTCTTGCTAATTTTAATTTTGTTTCAACATCAAACTCAGATTCGCAAAGCTGTCAACTATTACATGTCAAAGTTATGACAAGTATGAAGTATGGCAAAATCATATCGAGAAGTATGTTACTCCCCCCAGTCTTCGATATCTAAACAGCTCCTATGTGCAGGTAGCAAAGGCAACAATTCAAGTCCTGAATTAACATAAAGAACTAAGGGAGAAGCGTCCATCGAAAAGCTCAAAGTCATTGGTTCGCATTGCTGCGATTATATCAAATCAATGGAAACGAAGGTTAGCTTGTTGACCATCTTGACTACATTTTCGTTGTTTCTTATTAGCCCTGAGATATAGATATACTGGTAATCATTCTTCACCCGTTACGACTGAAACGTGATTATCACATTGTATTGTCTTGTGTTACAAATTGTTTTTGAAACATAATTCCTGCCCATCATTTGTTCAAAATTGAAAGTATATAAGATAAAAAATCATATATATTAAGATGGTAATGAGAAATTTTCTTGCTAAGATAATAACGTGCATTGCACGTGCAGACTTACTAGTGTTGCCAAAGTGTTTGAAATGTATGCGGGCAGTGTTGGATGGCGGCCCCTCAAATCCGTGTCCGAGGACTGATTCCGCCTGTCCATGGACGGATGCGGGAGAAAATTTACGAATCACCGTTGGAGATGCCCTTATCACTCTTTGTAACAATTTTGCACGTACTACCCAAAAGATTCTGAAAAGTTTTTTTTGAAGCCTAAGATTCTGAAAAGTTAATGCTAGAAAGGCACACTGGTTTGACAAGGAGTCAGGTAATACTTTTGTATTTCCTCATGCAGAATCATTGATCTATACTTGATGTTAATTCTGACAAAAATTATTCCAATACGTATAAACTTGACAGTATAAGAATACACTTGTGTACTCGCCAGCCCACTCCCGCGAGCGGGGGGGCGAACCCACGCGCCGCTGCCTCCAACCCTTCCCCGTCCCCTCCCCCTCCCCGCCGCCGCCGGGCAAAGCCCGGCCGGCGTCGGTGGCGGCGGGCCTTCTTCCCTTCGGCGTGGTGTGGAGCTGGCGCGGGACAGCGCCCTCATGCGGATGCGCGCAGCTATGCAGGGCGGCGCGGCGCGGCTGCGTCCGGGGCGGCCGGATGGCGGCTCTCTGGCGCGGAGGCGCGGGTGGCTGCAGATTCGCGGCCAGGCGGGGCGTGCCGGCGCGGGGCGGCCGTGGTGAGCTTCTCGGTCCAGATCTGGATCGGGGGGGATCCTCCGGCCTGCTGCACGTGGGTGGCACGTCCTGTCGGCGGCGGCTGGATCCCGGGGCGGCGGCCCTGGAAGGTGGCGGCGGGTGAAGCTCAGGCTTCCCGCGGCGGCATGGCGTGGTGCAGTCCCTATCCAAGGCGGATCTGCATCGGCGATTTCGTGGTTTTGCCACGGATTGGTTCAGATCAGAGACGGTGATGAGCGTGCGGGATCCATCTCGGCGGCTCTCGCGGTTTGGCGAGGTGGGGTGGGAGCCCTCCTCCCAGGCTCTAGTGGTGGCGCATTCAGGCAGTGGCCGGTGCGCCAGGGCTCCTACGGTGGCACTGCTGTTGCGGTTGGTCGCCGGATCTAGGCGGCTAGATCTGGGGCTTTGAAGGCGGTCGAGACAATGCACAGGATGTCGGGTGGATTTCTTGGGACGGATCCGGGTGAAAACTTGGTCTTCGGTCATTGGCCGGAGCCGATGATGACGATGCCCTTATCATCGTTTCCTTCATGAAGGCATCATCGAGGTGAAGCTCCCAACCCCACCCAATACCTCCGGGGGAAACCCTAGATCAGTTGATCGGATGACGGCGGCATTCATGTGTCGTTACCCCCTTGGGGGCGGCATTCTTGGAGATGCACTCGGGCTCGAGGGACCAGCGGATGGCATCTGCGGCGGAGCGGTGTTTCTTTCTACATATTCATGGTGGCGGTTCTCGACGGCATGGAGCGGTGGAGGCTTGGCGTCAGATGTGTGGCGAGGGACATGCGCAGGAGGTCGACGTTGTCTGGCGTCGTGGTGGCGTCGATGGCAGAGAGGCCTGACAAGGTCGATGCGTCAGTACATGCTTTGAGGATGGATCGAGGGAAGACGGAGGTGACGGCCCTTTGCAGCGTGTGCGTGTGGTACTCACTGAGAGTGCGCCGGACCGGAGTGTTACCCAGTCCCGCCTATGTGGCTTGGATGGGGCATCCGGCGTTAGATGTTAGGCTTTCGTGCGATGTCTGTTTGGTATTTGGCCCGGACATTCGGCACCCCTTCATCTAGAGGATAGGAGTAGAGACAGTTGTCGTCTAGATGGTGGCCTCGGGCTTACTGTTGTATTACTATGTAAGGTCTTTGTGAATAATAAATAATATGGCCGCATGCATCTTCCAGATGCAGAGGCCGGGGGTGATTCCTCCTTTTCTAAAAAAAAACATGAAACACGAATAAAAATGCTAGAAGCTGTTCAGACAAATGGCAAATATTGTTACCTGTCTTCAAAGATTCTATCATTGTACAATGCACAACATAGAAGCTTGCAAATTGCACAACAACTATAGTTATCTGTGTTTTTTCGACGATTTGCTCATTTTATGGTTTCATGCTTTTCCAGATTTTGAATTGGCTCATAAACGCTCAAACCAATGACTGAAGACATGTACAGGGAAGAGACAGGTGATCTGGAGCAAGACTCTAACTCTTCCTCCGACAGTGTGTCAAGAAGATAGAACAAAGTGGTGTCTTCATAACAGAATCAAGATCTAAAGAGCAATATGGCTTGGGTTTGCGAAACCAGCCAGCTAAGCGAGTCGAGAGCTAAAATGTTGGTGGGCTGCATGTTGGCTTCCAGAACGAGTGAACCTGATGATGATCGCCGAAGTTGAGCCTGCAGCACCCTGGCATCAGCCTCTCAGTTACGAATGCCCAGGCAAACTTCCCCGACGTCAATGACGATGACATAGATAATGCCGACACTACTCTCGATGTCTGCATCGTGTCTTCAGACTTTGAATTCGTAAATCAGATGGCTAGGTGATGTACATCAGATCCAGTACCATTGACACATGTTTTGGTGGGGGTGATAGCATTTGTAAAACTCCTAGTGGCACAAGAATAACATGCCTTAATAGCAGGAAATGTAATATTAAAGCTCATGATGGCCATTCATTTTACCCTGCGCAGCAAGCTAAAGCTTATGTGCTCGTTGGATTTCGCCCGCAGCAGGCCTTTACAAAAAACAAAAAACAGGTGTGCCAAATTACTGGCAAGCGAATTCGCCGCCAGGAATCAGCCCAACTGTGGGCGCAAAATTAGTAGTGGCAACCAAAATATTCGCTCAGATCAGAAGTTTTGGGTGACGTCCAAGCGAACAAATAGCCCATCAGTCAATGCTCATAATTTGGTAGGGCTGTTGTGGGCTATCATCCAAACAGCCCCTGTATTTTTGTTACACATACATATAAATTCTTACTTTCCCTAAAAAAAAACATATAAATTCTTACTGTAAAATATATTAATCTTGTGCCAAACATTTCACTCTAGCACAATTAGAAAGTTCAATCCATCATCCAAGTTGTACCAGATACGAGTCTCACAAAACTCAAAAGAAGTAGCTAGATTCTACTCTCGCCATGTTGCTTCCACGTTCCATGAATTACATTTAAAAAATAAACCATAATCTTAAGTTTTTGACTGAGGATACACAAAAATAATCTGTGAAACTTATGTCTATAATTCACATCGGGTTAATTCCATTGGCTCCATGAAAGAACCAATTTATCGAAATGTATGTGCTAATTCACTCATCTCCAAAGGCCATCAAAGGCCATCAGTGATAGCGTAAGTGCCTACACAAATAAAAACATCAAGGTTCAATTAGATACACCATGCGTATAGGTGATTATCACATTATACATTCAATGAAGCAAGGGGCAGAAAGAATTCAAGAAATTCTAAAAACAGAAAGGCTTAGGGCAATTGGCGGCCAAGACAAGTTGAATCTACACAAGAGAGAAATGCAATAACTTAAAATTCATCACAACAAAAAATCAGCTACTACGTTAATAAGATAGTTACCTTCTATGATATTCTCTCCACAATCCGATACAATTACAGTCAAGTTTCTAACTCTTCGGCGAAGTTTCGTGGCACAAAATATTTGAATCTGTAAAGTCAGCAATATTATTTCCAATTTCTATGGTCGGCATAAATTTAAGCATTTCATAGTTAAAACATGATAGTAACTTACCCGAACATCTATTTCGGCATTTAAGACTTTTGCTTGAACAAATTGGTCCCCGCCTATATCCAGCAACATCTTTTCCAACTAACAAGTTACAAAAATCAAGAGTATAAAGTGTCACATAAAAAAATACTCCTTTTCCATTTTACTTAAGACACCTTACCTCAATTGTATTAGAAATATACTCTCCATTGAAACGTTCAATAATATCACCCTTGCGGATTCCAAGTTTCTCAGCATTCGATTCTTTTGAAACCTATAATGTTTAAATTGGCCATCATTAAACCATACTATGCATATGAGGAATTTTTTAGGAAAAGCTAAGTGTGAAAATAAATATTTTTAAACAACAACATATATACCTGTTCAATAATAAGACCAGATGCAATGTTATGCTTACGCCTCATCCTCTCAATACAGATAGGATCTAGAAGCTTGATGGAAGCAAAGGTCATTCCAAGGTGGGCACGAGGGATGCACCTATAAAAAATATAACCGTTAAGATTGTAATCGTCTTACAGACTTGTGTTAAATATTTAAAATAAAACAACGTATTCATTAGAATCCATACCAAATGAGTATCACACAAAACTTAGATGAGACCATTATAGAATTAATAGCATAATAAGACCATTAGTTCACGCCCTTCATAAAAGAGGATTAAGCTCAAAAAGCAAATCACCAAGTTAAGTAGGAAAACTAATTTTTACACCAAATTAGTTTCGTATAACCTGCATAGGAATAGTTTGGAAAACACGCAAAATTCGATAAGGTGACCAGCACACATGTTCTCTATGATGTTACACATTTTATAGCACCTAGGCCTCACATAATGATTTTTCTAAATCATATTTCAGCAATTTCATTCAAATGCAGTAATTGTTAAGCAATCACAATCCGAACATAATTTTGTAGCTGTTCAATTGTATTGGATGAGTTAAAATATATAAGAGAATGCATTAGCTGAATTAACAACACTAAAAAGGGATTGGGAATAAGGGCCGTACTTCAACTTTCTCCACGAATCCAAGCACTTGTGCAATATACAAGAAGGTAAAAAGGTCTCACTGATTTGATTGTTAACCATTCCCACAACCTTCCCCTCTAAGTCAATGACGGGGCCTCCATCGTCACGGAACTACAACATAGTAACCATAACAAACATTGTAATTTGTACTAGGAAAATAACAACATTTAAATGGAAAACATGAAGTTAGAATTAAATCATAGTACGTACATGATGTTCATCGTTGGAAAAATACATGTAGTGACATCTCTCATGACGGATTGGAATCTTGTATTCCACCCTACCATGGGTTATCCTTAGATCAAGACTTCCATCTCTTCCAAGTCGGAAAACGTCTTGACCAGAATGCACAATGTCATTAAAAGTGGATAGTTGAACCGGTTTGTCCACCTGAACCTCATAAAGAGCAAATTCGTAGTGCTCCTGCAGGTAGAGGAGACTGGCGATTGCAGTTATGTCATCCAGCAAGTGAACAATGACCTGGGACAACCACAAAATTTATGACACATTGATAGACTTTTCATAATATTGGATGAAACCATTTTCGAAAGATTAACTACTAGAAAAACCAAACGCCACACCGAATCAAATCTATCATTCGAAGTAATACAGAGTGTACATACATACATACATACATACATACATACATACTAGTTCATTTTCTTCTACGGAAATTGAATAGAAAGCATATTTGATTGGTAATGGCTGCCCGATTGAGGCATTGCATGAAGAAGAAAAAAGAAACAAACACTAGTGAATGAAGAAGATAGATAAAAGGAATAGTGGATTAATGTTAAGAAGCTCACCTCAGCCTCGCGATGATATTCGCCCGTCCACTCATTCTTCCACTCGTCGTATTCCTTTGAGCGAATGAGATGCGCGGACGTCAAAACCACGGCGGTATTCTTCTTGTCATCCCGTTGAATCCACAAACCAGAACACCTATTCAGCGGCTCATCATCTGCAATTAAAGCAAACCAAAAGTCAGACCACTCGGTCGATGTCCTGGAAATGTTAAGTACATGTTTAATTACATACCGAGATAGGACGAGAGGCTGATGATAGAGTCGGCGGCAAGGAGCACAGCATCCTTTGCAGGCTCACGGATATGAAGAAGGCTTCGGTCCTTGGACAGGCACGAAAGAGAAGAGTGGCGATTCAAGGTGAAGACAAACCGGCAAGCTACATACATAAAGATGGAAAAAAAATTTAGCTAGGTTAGTGTCTTGATAACGAGGATGATGATGACGAGAAAAAGAGGGATCAATACATTTATCTGCTCGGTATTCGGCTTCGGCGTGCTTGAAGGCGGCACGTATGTCCGGCCTATCAGCTAGTTCGTCGGGGATGTAGGGTCTGTGGAGCAGAGGGCTGGGTGGATAGGTGGATTCCTCCGACGAGGACTCGACCACGTTGTCGTCGTACGCACGATCTACATATAATACGTACAGAAAAAGTAAACACCAGTACTAGTACTACTCATGTCGTGCTGAGGAGGGGAATCGAGCGGAGGTTGGGTACCTAATTTTGGTTGGGGTTGGGCATTTTCGCTCTCGAAGGCTGCGAACATCAATCTTCGATCCTCTGCTAGGCTTCTCTTCGTCGTCTTCTTCTTCTTCCTCGCTTCCGTCTCCCTCTCCGTCTCCGGATTCCCCCCCCTGCGCCGCCTCCTGGCCTTCGGCATCTTCCAAAGGTTTGGGGTTGAGGCGGCTGCGTAGGGGTGCTTACCCTTTTCTTTCAAATCTGGTTAATTTTTCTTGTATATATAGACTGGCCAGGCGAGGAGCTGTACCGCGGCGTTGTTTCCGTCACGGAATCGACCTGGGCTGCCCATGGACCCTGGCCCGGTAAACACTTACTATTCCTGTCCACCACGGCGGCAATGGGCCGGGGGAGCTCCTAATTGGCGCTGCGGGCGCCAGTTCCCCTAGCTGGCGCCCACGCACCATCTCCCCGTCGGCCGGCCCATATAGGGATGGGTTCGCTCCATCGGATCCCTGGTGGTTCCCTCGGTCGCTCGCTGTTCCCTCCGTCGCTGGGCGTTTACAGGTCCGTACACTTAAAAAAAAACCAGTCAACCGTTGGTATTATGAAAAAAAGAAAATTTCACAAAAAATGAAGAAAAAAATGTCAATTCAAAAATGTTCACGGATTTTGAAGAACAGTTCATCATATTCTATAAAATGTTCATGCAATTTTAAGAAAAGTTCATTGAATTTGAAAAAAGTTTGTTCAGTTTTAAAAAAAGTTCATCGAATTTGAATAAAGTTTATCGGATTTGAAAAAAATTTCATTGATTTTGTAAAAAATTCATCGAATCTGAAAAAAGTTCATCAAAATTGGAAAAAGTTCATCGGATTTGAAAAAAAGTTCATCAATTTTGAAAAAAGTTCATCGGATTTGAAAAAGGTTCATCGGATTTGAAAAAATTTCATTGGATCTGAAAAAAGTTCATCGACATTGAAAAGGAATTCATCGATTTTTTAAAAAGTTCACGGAAGTTGTAAAAGGATGAGAAAAAAAGGAAAAAGAAAAAGAAAAAACCAAAGTGAAGTACAATAAAATAAACGACTGAAGTATATTTACACAGAAGCGTTCGTGGTCGGGTGGCTAGAGCCTAGCGCTCGCAGCGAAGTGGCTCTTGGTTCGAACCCTCGTTCATGCACTTTTTGACGTTTCTCTAAAAAATAGAAAAAAAAACAGCAAAACGGGCCGAGCCCAGTTAACACGGCTGCAGGCGCCGGTTAGCAGAAACAGTAATAACCGGCGCCTGCAGCGCCAAATAGGGTTTGCCATGGGCCGGCCCAGCTAGAGTGTAATGCACTTCGCAAAGATGATGCGGTGTTCACCATGGGGTTCATAAATCGCTATCTTTTTTTCCTAAAAAAAGCTACCTTTTACTGACTTATAGACATTGTTGCTGTCAATGATGATGTTGGCTTGTCATGTTGATAAGAACATCTACAGTCAGGCAAACCAAACTCGTCTCAAACACCCAGGTGGGCGGACCGGTCACCAAAAATCAATTCACCCGGGCGCCTTAAACCGGTCTCAAACATCCGGACTGTCCAGCACCTCTCATATCCAGTCCAAATGTATGGCGGATATGAGGCACGCCCGGGCGCGTCCATCACGTCATACCCGACAGGCCTGGCCAACCATCTACCCCACGGCTGTCCCATAAAAAACCCCAATTCGGCTCCTCGATCGGAACCCTAGCTCACTCACTCTCCTCTCGCTCCGTCCTCTGCTTTCCCCTCTCCGAATCCAATCCAATCCGGCACAATGTCGATCTCCGGCAGCAACTCCGGCCCCGACCTTGACGTCAAGGAGGAGCTGACCCTCCGCATTGCCTTGGAGCGGTCCCAGGTGGACACCAGGGGCAGCTCCGGATCGCGGGCACAGCACGGATGCCGGAGCTAGCCCCTCCTAGCCCACGCGCAGCTCCACCAAGCCAGCGCAGTCTGCTCTGCCCCCGCATCATTCCCTTCCCCCGTAGGTCGCTGCTCTGCCCAGGCAACGGTGGGTGCTAGTGCCCACGCCGTCGGCCCGCACGCACACTCCGAAATCGGAGGCGCGCGCTGTCCGCCGCAAGAGGCAGCGGGCAAGGGACAGGGACGCCACGGAGCAGTCCGTGTGCCGCCGCCGCGGGATGCAGGTGGAGCCCGACGAGGACGAGCGTCTCCTCGCTTGGGTCTACCACCAGTCGCTCAGGACGGCGGAGACGAACACTCGCCGCCTACGGCGGAAGAATACGAAGGCGCTCCGGCTTGCCATAGAGTAGTCGGAGGGCGAGGCGAAGGAGGCGACGGCGGAGGCACCTCGGGTGGCCAAGTTGAAGCAATAGCAGGACAGGGTCATCCGCCGGATGAACGGGCTAATCGTCCTCTTCGACTCCGACTCCGACGACGGCGACGACCACAGCTCCACCTCCTCCGACGACCAAGAACCTCCACCAGCAGTGGACACCTACAGCTACCCGGCGACCAGAAGGGGAAAGGCCCGATGAGGAAGTGGTGAAAATGCACCTCCTCCTATGTTTATTATCGTTTTTTTAGTTGTTGAAGTTAAGAACTTGTCTGGCGATGAACTTTGATGATATTTTGGATGATGTACAGGTCATTTATGTGCATTTGGTTGTCCGTTTGATGCCAATTTTGTTGTGTGTTATTTGATCACGTAAAGTATCTCTTACGTTGCATGCGTAGTATGGATATAGGGTGCTGGATATGAGGTACGCAGATGTGGAGAGGGAAATTTAAGGCATGTCCGATTTGTTTCCGCGGACGTTTGAGGACCGGATTTGCCAAGTCCGGCAGTAGATGCTCTAAGGGAGCCACCGCGGTTGTTTGCAGGGATGGCGAGGGCAAGTTTCTTGGTGCTTCAACATCAAATTTTGATGGACTTTCGGACAAGGCAACTCTCGAGGCTCATGCTTGTAATGAGGCCGCTCCATATTTCGAAGATGATGATCGCCTCAGACTGTTTGGAGGTCATCACCGACAACAACAGTGATTGCCTCAGACTGTTTGGAGGTAACCGGGTGTTCCACCTGACAGAGGGAAGACAACTAGAACTGATTCACAGGTAAGAATACAACAGGCTAGGAGGATGTGCAGTTGCAAGAAAGCTTGTAGGGATCAAGTATATTGAGTTGGAACTGCCGAGTGACACGTCTCCATCGTATCTACTTTTCCAAACACTTTTGCTCTTGTTTTGGACTCTAATTTGCATGATTTGAATGAAACTAACCCGGACTGACGCTGTTTTCAGCAGCATTGCCATGGTGTTGTTTTTGTGCAGAAATCAAAGTTCTCGGATTGACCTGAAAATTTACGGAGAATTTTTGTGGAATATATATAAAATACTAGCGGAAGAATATACCAGAGGGGGCCACCCAGGAGCCACAAGCTCAGGGGGCGCGCCCACCCCCCAGGGCATGCCCTACGAGCTTGTGGGCCCCCTTGACCTTCGGCAACCCTAACTCCAACTCCATATATACCTATTCGCCAAGAAAAAAATCAGAGAGAAGGATTCATCGTGTTTTATGATACGGAGCCGGCATCTCCTGTTCTTTGTCGGGAGGGCTGGTCTGGAGTCCGTTCGGGGCTCCGGAGGGTGGAATTCATCGCCGTCGTCATCATCAACCTTCCTTCACCGCAAATTTTATGATGCTCACCACCGGGAGTGAGTAATTCCTTTGTAGGCTTGCTGGACAGTGATGGGTTGGATGAGATTTATCATGTCATCGAGTTAGTTTTGTTAGGGCTTGATCCCTAGTATCCACTATGTTCTGAGATTGATGTTGCTATAACTTTGCTATGTTTAATGCTTGTCATTAGGGCCCGAGTGCCATGATTTCAGATCTGAACGTATTATGTTTCCATGAATATATGTGTGTTCTTGATCCTATCTTGCAAGCTATATGCACCTATTACGTGGCATGATTCGCATACCCCAAGGTGACAATAATTGGGATTCTTTCCGGTGATTACTGTAGTTTGCGTATTCACTAAGTGCTAATGCTTTGTTCCGGTTCTCTACTAAAAGGAGGCCTTAATATCCCATAGTTTCCTTATGGACCCCGCTGCCACAGGGGGTAGGACAAAAGATGTCATGCAAGTTCTTTTCCATAAGCACGTATGACTATACGGAATACATGCCTACATTACATTAATGAATTGGAGCTAGTTCTGTGTCGCTCTAGGTTATACCTGCTACATGATGAATATTATCCAATGCAATTATCCATCATGGATCCAATTCCTATGCTTTTCATATATTGATCTTTGCTTAGTTACTTTCGCTGTTGCTGCTGTTATAATCACTACAAAACTACTATTATTACTATTACTACTGTTACCGTTACTATCAAACTACCATACTACTTTGCTACTGATCACCTTGCTACAGATATTAAGTCTTTCAGGTGTGTTTGAATTGACAACTCAACTGCTAATACTTACGAATATTCTTTGGCTCCCCTTGTGTCGAATCAATAAATTTTGGTTGAATACTCTACCCTCGAAAACTGTTGCGATCCCCTATACTTGTGGGTTATCAAGACATTTTTCTGGCGCCGTTGCCGGGGAGTAGCTCTATTTGCTGAGTCAATTGGGATTTATATCTGTTGATCACTATGAGGAATCTTAAGGATGATAGAACTAAGATCGTTCCCTCTAAGACGAGGGGAGGTAAGGAATTGTTATCTAGCTCTGCACTTGATTCACCTTCTGTTTTGAGTAAGCTTGCGAGACCACCACCTGCTATTAATCCTATTATGTCGCAAGTAATTCATGATGCTACTTCTGCTATGAATGATGCTGATGATGATGCTAGTACTTTGCTTGATAAGACTGTGCCACTAGGTGAATTTATTGATGAAGAACTTGCTAGAGCTAAAGAAACTGAGAATGCTGAAACTGATGAGATTATTGAAACTAAAACTTTTAAAACACCTATTAGACCTAACTCTCCTAGATATGAATTGCCTGATATACCCGAGGGTTATGTTATGGATGGAGAGGTAGCTAGGGATTTTCTTGCTTGTAAGGATAGAGATGATCTTAAGAAATTGCTATGCAAGTTGAAAGAAAAATCTTTGAATGCTAGAATGAAATATGATCCTAAGTTTGCTACTTCGCCTATCTTTGTTACTGATAAGGATTATGAATTCTCTGTCGATCTTGAGTTAATTACTTAGGTTGAATCTTATCCTTTCCATGGTTATGAATCTGAAACTGTTGTGGCACATCTTACTAAACTGAATGATATAGCCACCCTATTTGCTCATGAGGAAAAAATTAGCTATTACTATATTCTTAAGTTGCTCCTTTATCATTAAAGGGTGATGCTAAGATATGGTTTAATTCTCTTGCTCCTAGTTATGTGCGTAGTCCCCAGGATATGATATATTACTTCTCTGAAAAATATTTTCCTGCTCATAAGAAACAAGCTACTTTACAGGAAATATTTAACTTTGTGCAAATTGAAGAAGAGAATCTCTCTCAAGCTTGGGGGAGGCTTCTCCAATTACTAAATGCTTTGCCTGATCATCCTCTCAAGAAAAATGAAATAATTGATATCTTTTATAATGGACTAACCGATGTTTCTAGGGACCACCTAGATAGTTGTGCTGGTTGTGTTTTCAAGGAACGAACGGTTGAACAAGCTGAAGAACTATTGAATAATATATTGAGGAATGATAATGATTGGAATCTTCCTGAACCACCGCCCAAGCCAACTCCAAAGAAGAGAGGTATTCTATTTCTCAGTCCTGAAGATATGCAAGATGCAAAGAAATCTATGAAAGAAAAAGGTATTAAAACTGAAGACGTCAAGAATTTACTACCTATTGAAGAAATACATGGTCTCGATACCCTGACACAGGTAGTAGAAGTAAATTCTCTCTATAGATTTGATGAAGGTTATATTCCTTATACTAAATCTGCTAGTCAATGCTTAGATGAATTGGATAACTTTATTGTTAAACAACAAAACTTTAATGCGTACGTCAGTAGACAATTGAAATGAAATGGTTATATGATTGAACGCTTGAGTGACTTTATGTTTAGAACTATTAATGATGTTAGGGGTGTGAGTAAGTATGCATCCATGATAAAAACTCAATTAGAACAAGTCATCAAGTCACAAAATGATTTGCACAATGAGATGAACAATAAGATGAATGATCATGTTGTTAGAGTTATGACTAGGGGTCGTAAAATGACTCAAGAACCTTTGTATCCTGAAGGTCTCCTAAGAGAATTGAGCAAGATTCTCAAAGAATTAATACTGATGCACCTAGTCCATCTAAAAAGAAAAAGAAAAATGATAGGACTTTGCATGCCTCTAGTGAAACTACTATAGACACACCTGAGAATCAAAATGATATTTTTATTTATGATGCTAAAACACAATCTGGTGATGAACATGAACCTAGTAACAATGATAACGATGATGTTCATGTAGATGCTCAACCTAATAATGATAATGATGTGGAAATAGAACCTGCTATTGATCTTGATAACCCACAACCTAAGAATAAAAGATATGATAAGAGAGACTTCATTGCTAGGAAACATGGTAAAGAAAGAGAACCATGGGTTCAAAAACCCATGCCTTTTCCTCCTAAAGCTTCAAAGAATAAGGATGAAGAAGAATTTGAGCGCTTTGTTGAAATGCTTAGACCTGTGTTTTTGCGCCTTCGTTTGACTGATATTCTGAAAATGTCTCCTTATTCTAAGTACATGAAAGATATTGTCACAAATAAGAGAAAGATACTGGAAGCTAAAATTTCCACCATGCTTGCAAATTATTCATTTAAGGGTGGAATTACCAAAGAAACTAGGAGACCCAGGAATACCAACTATACCATGCTCCATTAAAAAAACTATGTTAAAACTGCTTTATGTGATCTAGGATCCGGTGTTAGTGTTATGCCTTTCTCTTTGTATCGAAGACTTGATTTGAATAAGTTGACACCAACTGAAATCTCTTTGCAAATGGATGATAAATCAACTGCTATACCCATCAGTATTTGTGAGGATGTGCCTGTCATAGTTGCAAGTGTTACTATCTTAACGGACTTTGTTATTCTTGATATACCCGAGGACGACAGTATGTCAATCATCCTTGGTAGACCCTTTTTGAATACTGCAGGGGCTGTTATTGATTGCAATAAAGGAAATGTCACTTTTCATGTCAATGGTAATAAGCATACGGTGCACTTTCTGAAGAAACAACCTCAAGTGAATAGTATCAACTCTATTGGAAAATTTTCAACTATCACTATTGGAGGTTTTGAATTCCCTATTCTTACTGTCAAAAAGAGATATGAAATTCTTATTGTTTGGGACATGCATATCCCCGTTGAGGTAACCTAGTGTTATACGAAGATTCTTTGGTTTCATGTCATTCGGAAGAAGTTTGTTGATAAGACTTGATCAACCTTATAATGGATTCCTTTTTGACGGGCATGTGGTCGATGAATTTAGTAAACACAACTTTCTGTACCCACATTTTACCTTCTGTTATTTAGAATTAATAAAGTAGAAATGCCATGATTATACTATTTTCTGAATTATCCGTGCAATAAAAAATGACCAGAAAATAGACGTTCTCAGAATGCCCTGAAAATTTCATATGATTTTTTCTGCAAAATATAAAAATTAGTGGCACTGAACACACCCCAGGGGGGTGCACCTGTGAGCCACAAGCTCACAAGGCGCTCCCACCCCCCTGGGCGCGCCATGCAGGCTTGTGAGGCCCCCTCACTTATTGCTGCCAACCATGCTCTTCTTCTTCCTCCAAAAAAATCACTTGCTTGTTCAAACCTGTGTTCTTGCTCTTCTTGCTACAATTTTCGATCTCCTTGCTCGTAGCTCCGTTTCCAAAACCGTTTTGGTGGATTGCTCATCAGTATGTGACTCCTCCGTTGGTCCAATTAGTTTTTGTTCTAGTGGTTTATTATTTGCACATTTAGCTACTGTTGGTGACCCTATTCTTCAGCTTGCATGTCTAATTTATATGATTCAAACTAGTTTTGGTGCATGATATAGCCTCTAGACACCTGTAGGAGTAGTTGCTATCGATTTCGTTGAGTTTTGTTCACTTTTATTTTGGGTTACTAAAAATTTAAGAAATTTTCAGAGGGAGAAAATGTTTAGGAAGATGTTCCAAGGTGGTTCCTCGAGCAAGAAATCCCCAAGGCTCGCTCTACGTGAGCCGGACCTCGAACCACCACGGGAAGCTCTAGTGCAACCTTGCGAATGGCCGTCGGATTATTTCATGACTCAAGCTGGTTTCAAGGAAGAATTTGGTACGTACGTAAACAAATCCGGCTTAACGAACTTCGTGTCAGATAAGTGCTTACAATATTACAATCTCACTTATTCTTTTGTGCGGAAATGTAAGTATTCAGTCCATCGCAATACTCATGCTATTATATTTAATCTTTATGAAAATTCATTTCGTATGGACCTTGAAGAATTTAATGAAGCATGCAAAATTCCGCAATGGGGCACTTACATTGAACCTCCTAAATCTGATTGCATTGAGTTCCTTGATAGCATCACTAGGGGTGAAACTAGAGGCAAAACACAAGCTACTATAGGGAGCATTCACTTTCCTGCTTTACATTATTTTCCTCTCTTCATAGGCAGATGCATTAACGGTAAACATGACTATAGCCACCTTTGCGCTCATGATCTTAGCATTCTAAAGAGTGTAGTAATGAACATAAACAATTTAACTTGGGGGCTATTGTTGCACGTCGGTTACAAAATAATGCCTTAGATGGAGATTTCTATGGTGGAATTTATGCCACTCATTTAGCTAATTATCTTGGGGTTCCTATAAAAGAAAACGATACTCAGTTGCCGCCTGCTTTCCTTGATTATGCTGCTATGGAACGTTTCCAGTCTCTTGAGAGGGGCGACCTGCCATTCCAGTACAGACTAAGCTTTAACAGGCGCCACGTCTTCCATATTACGCTTCCCGCTCCTTCCTTCTTTAACTTTCAGGGAAAACGAAGATATTTCATACTTGTGGAGGAGGCAGAGGAGTATGGGAGGGCAAGGGAGTCCGCTCGCCTCAACGAGGCAGCCCGCCAAGCGGTGGCAGCTGCAATCTAGTTTAACCCTAACTACGACTATGGGTGTCATCCAGGCCAGCCGTGGCCATAGACCAACTTAGGCCAAAAGCCTAAGCTTGGGGGAGTACGTATTTCTCACTGACATTACATTCATGCATCACACATTCATTCCAGTTGTCGGTGTTCATCCTTTTTCATTGTATAATCCATGTTAGTTTTATTTGCTTTCTTCTTGTATGTTTGAAAAACTTTGATAAAATCCAAAAATGTTTCTCGCTTCTTTTTGGTTTATTTGTTTAGTAGTTCGTAATATTAAAAGAAAATCCAAAAACATTTCTCGTTCTTCTTTTGCTTGTTGGGAGCTTTCCCGTGTATATATTTTTTCTCGTTTTCATTTTTCTTTCATTTTGCTTCCTTCAGAGAAAAACAAAAACTCCAAAAAATATTTCAGGGTGTTTGTTTGAAATCCTTTTCTTTTCTTTGGGTCGTCGTAAGGAGAAGACCACGATGAAAATGATGAGTGTCTCTCATATGCATTATTGTTGATCTAACAAGGAGCCCATATTACCTTGTCTTCTCCTTTAAATAAAAGTTTGCAGATTCTAGCTTAGTCCATGGCACGTGCACTATTATTATTATTCACATCGTTCGGTCATGCAAGTGAAAGGCAATAATGACAAAATTTGATGAATTGATTGAGGTGAAGAAAAGCTGGTATGAACTCAACCTATTTTGTTTTTGTAAATATGATTAGCTCATCGTTCTTGATTCAACCTATTATGAATAAACATGTTTGCAATGACAATTAGAGATCATAGTTACTCATGCCATGCTTAAATAGTTATGAGTGGATAATGGTTTATCTTGTGTGTCAACATGCATTTAAAATGGTTATGATGTAGTATGATAGGATGGTATCCTCCTCTGAATGATTCAAGTGGCTTGACTTGGCACATGTTCACGCATGTAGTTGAATCAAAACAGACATAGCCTCCACGATATTTATGTTCATGGCAATTTATATCCTACTCATGCTTGTACCCAATGTTGATTAATCTCAATGCATGTTTATGACCGTTGTCACTCTCTAGTTGGTGGCTCCTCAATCTATTTGCTAGCCTTCACTTGTACTAAGCGGGAATACTACTTGTGCATCCACTTCCTTAAACCCAAAGCTATTCCATATGAGTCCACCATACCTACCTATATGTGGTATTTACCTGCTAGTCCAAGTAAATTTCATGTGCCAAACTCTAAATCTTCAAATAATAATCTATTTTGTATGCCTGAATCACTCATGAAGAGACAGGGGGCGGTCAATATCTTCCGTGCTAGGTGGGTTATTCTCACGATGAGTATTTATTCACTTGTCATTCACGAGAAAGTTCCTGGTAATTGGGATGCCCAGTCCTACGATCAAAATCAAAATCAAGATATAATAATGAAACAAAACTCCTCCGGATTGTTGTTGGTATGGAGGGCACCCGAGGATTCGGCTAGCCATGGCTTGTGTTTGTTGGTGGAGGGGAGAGTAAAAACTTTACCTTTCTGTTCGGGAACCGCCTATAATGTGTCTAGCATGCAAGATGTTGGGAGCTCTCGATTGCTGCGTTGACAATGAAAGCATACCTCCCAAAATTATATTCATCTCTGTTTTAAAAGCTTCGAGCTCTGGCACCTCTGCAAATCCCTGCTTCCCTCTGTGTAGGGTCTATCTATTTACTTTTATTGCTGAGTCATCATCTTCTTATTAAAGCACCAGCTAGAGAGCACTATTGTCATTTATATGCTTTGTGTTTAGTTGATGTTGAGTATGAGTGTGACTGGATCTCTTTTACCATGAATTACAATGTCTAGTCAGTGCTTGAACTTCAAAGGTGCTCTGCATTTATGTTTTGCGGTCACAGAAAGGGCTAGCGAGATACCATTATGTCATATTATATCATGATTGTTTTGAAAAAAGTGTTGTCATCCGAGATATCTTATTATTGCTTGCTAGTTAGTTATGCCATTGATGAGAGTAAATGTGATACCTAAGTGTTATCGTGAATATGGTTAGTTCATAATCTTTGTTGAAAACCTGAACATTGGTTAGATATATTTGCAACAACAAGATCAAACAGAGTTTGTAGAAGTTTTTCTTTGTCACTTTCAGTTTGTCAACTGAATTGCTTGAGGACAAGCAATGAGTTAAGCTTGGGGGAGTTGATACGTCTCCGTTGTATCTACTTTTCCAAACACTTTTGCTCTTGTTTTGGACTCTAATTTGAATGAAACTAACCCGGACTGACACTGTTTTCAGCAGAATTGCCATGGTGTTGTTTTTGTGCAGAAATCAAAGTTCTCAGATTGACCTGAAAATTTGCGGAGAATTTTTATGGAATATATAAAAAATATTGGCGGAAGAATATACCAGAGGGGGCCACCCAGGAGCCACAAGCTCAGGGGGCGCACCCACCCCCCAGGGCGCGCCCTACGAGCTTGTGGGCCCCCTGGAGCTCCAGCAAACCCTAACTCCAACTCCATATATACCTATTCGCCAAGAAAAAAATTCAGAGATTTCATCACGTTTTACGATACGGAGCTGCCGCCACCTCCTGTTCCTCATCGGGAGGTCTGATCTGGAGTCTGTTTGGGGCTCCGGAGGGTGGACTTCCTCGTCGTGGTCATCATCAACCTTGCTTCACCGCCAATTTCATGATGCTCACCGCCGGGAGTGAGTAATTCCTTCGTAGGCTTGCTGGACGGTGATGGGTTGGATGAGATTTATCATGTAATCGAATTAGTTTTGTTAGGGCTTGATCCCTAATATCCACTATGTTCTGAGATTGATGTTGCTATGGCTTTGCTATGCTTAATGCTTGTCACTAGGGCCCGAGTGCCATGATTTCAGATCTGAACCTATTATGTTTCCATGAATATATGTGTGTTCTTGATCCTATCTTGCAAGGTATATGCACCTATTACGAGTTATGATCCGCATACCCCAAGGTGACACTAATTGGGATTCTTTCCAGTGATTACCATAGTTTGAGGAGGCCTTAATATGCCTTAGTTTCCTTATGGACCCCGCTGCCACGGGAGGGTAGGACAAAAGATGTCATGCAAGATCTTTTCCATAAGCATGTATGACTATATACGGAATACATGGCTACATTACACTGATGAATTGGAGCTAGTTCGGTGTCGCTCTAGGTTATAACTGCTACATGATGAGTATTATCCAACGCAATTATCCATCGCTGATCCAATGCCTACGCTTTTCATATATTGATTTTTGTTGAGTTACTTTCGCTGTTGTTGTTACAATCACTACAAAACTACTACTGTTACTATTACTACTATCACCGTTACTATCAAACTACCATACTACTTTGCTACTAATCACCTTGCTGCAGATATTAAGTCTTTCAGGTCTGGTTGAATTGACAACTCAACTGCTAATACTTGCGAATATTCTTTGGCTCCCCCTGTGTCGAATCAATAAATTTGGGTTGAATACTCTACCCTCGAAAACTGTTGCGATCCCCTATATACTTGTGGCTTATCACCGAGGCATCGGGCAACCCCGGACTATCAAGAACTGGTGTGCCTCATGCCCGTATCTCCCATCTATAGTCTTTCTTTCTGAGACTCGAAAGTGTGAAGAGAGAGTCAACAATATTTTTTTTAAAACGAGGATAACCCCCAGCCTCTACATCAGGACAATGCAAGCAGCCGAACACCATCGACCAGGAAATAAATCGGAAAACAAACTCTGCGGCCGTATACCTCGTGACAGTACCTCCCCCAGATAGTCACTAATCCCTATACACAACATAAACAAAAAATACACAACTCCTAGGCTGTGCCTTCAAGAAGGAATCACTGCACATGCGCCGATGATGGCGAGTCCACCACAAGGTTGACCTCTGGATTCTCATCCCAAAGCCAAGCTTCAATCCTCCACCTTCAGCAAGGACATGACACAGGCGCGTGCCGACATAGTCTGATCAGAGATCTTCTATTTCCATCGGAGTGCATAAACTCGTGGCTGAAGCTGTCTGTACCATCCGCCCTTATCTTACTACCGACACCTCGATAGCCGGATACCTCTGGAGGAGACAACAGAATACAAAAACCTCCCATACCGCCTGCCTCTCACTTCCATCGCACCACCTTTGATCCGACAGCAACAGGATAAACATGACACCTCCGCTAGAGCCATCGTGCATCACCTGCCGGTAGCAGGCATGCCTTGACGTCTCCATATAAGACACCATGCATAGCATCCACAGGTAGCGCATCCACCGGTGGCTTCACCTGCCGGTGATAGGCACCGCCCGAAAACTCTGAAAGAGGCACATGTGTCACCTGTCGAGCCGCATCGAATCCCTATCTGTTGATGGAAGGGACGTCCTATACTGCCACCAGCCTCAGAAGGCCGTCACCACCTCGAGATCTAGACTCCGAATCACCCACACAATCCTGGAGTCCACCGCCGTTGATGAAGAGGGGCCGCCACCCCGATTTCGGGTGCTACAAGGAGCACCCACCGTCGTGCCAGCCGTTATCGTCGCCCATACAACAGCAACCGCCACCGCGATCCCCCAGCACATGCCGTCGACGCTGGAGGAAGCTCCAACCGCCACGCGCGTCCTGCGATGTCCCCTGGTACGGGATCCCAAGATCCTCCACCATCGGCACCGCCACGAGGATTCACCATCTGGCCAGTCATCCCCGATGGAGGGTACGCCTCCACCGCCATCTTTGGATCCAGGCCAGAGTCGCCGCCGCGTCCGCCAAGATCGGATCCGGGCCGGGTACCGGCGCCGCCATCGGCCCCGCCCAGCCCCACCTCCATACTCTGGCCATCTCACCCTGCATCACCACAAACGCCTCCAGCAGGAGCCACCGTGCTGCCATGGATCGAGGAAGAGGCCGCACCTATGCAGATTTGGCGCCCTCGCCGCCGTACAGTCAGGGAAGGAGGAGCAGCCCTCCGCCGTCACTGTCGAACGCAAGGGCTCTGCCCAGTGTTGTCCCCCGGCGGTGGAGGAGGGGAAGGAGGGATGGGATCGAGGTGGCTAGGGGCTAGGGTTGCCCCCCTAGATCGCCCTGGAGGGGCGAGCAACGAGGGGATACGAGAGCGAAAGATTTATTCTTGAACGTGCTTCCTTGGCACAACAATCTTAGGTGGAGAAAACGTCTTTGGAACTAGACAAGCTACCGTTGAGGGAGGAGCTAATATGGAGACAACATTCGAGGGTTACAAAACTACAAGCAGGAGACCGAAATACAAAATGGTTTCACCATAAGGCCACATGGAGGTGGAAGAAAAAATAAGTAAGTTAAAGAGAGATGATGGGAGTTGGGCTGAGAGCAAAGAGGAGCTACAAGGTGCTGCCAATGAGTTCACTAAAAGGTTGTACAAGGCTGACCTGTGAGTTAAACCAAGCGGGTTGTTGGGCTTGCTTTCGGAGAAGAGAGCGAAATACATGCATGAGTTGCCGATTCGTGAGTTCTTAGATAAAGAAATTAGTGATGCCCTTTTTCAGATCGGTCTCCTAAAGGCCCTAGGTCCTGACTATTTCCCTGTGAGATTTTTTCAGCAAAACTAGGCTACGTTTAAGGATGATGTACTCAAGGCAGTTCGTGAGTTCTTTAGTACTGATATCATGCCTAAAGGTGTAAATGACACGGTGATAATGTTAATCCCCAAAGGTAAATGCATGTTGCGGGTGGGTCAAGGTTCATGCAAGTTTCAGGTATTATCATAATTTTCAATCCTTAAAAGTTGGGGGCTATATAAAGGCATGCAAGGAAGAGGAAACAAGGAAGCATACCTCATATTTCCTTCTCAAAGTGTCCACCATGGCAGCTTCAATTTCTCTGCTCCCAAACAGCCGGGTCAAAAATGCTTGGGGGAGGGACCCCACATCTAAACTCTTTTTGTGGTGTGTTTGTTGGGATCTGATGAACTTTGAGTTTATGATCAGATCTATATGTTTATCCATGAAAGTTATTTGAGTTTCTTTGATCTCTTATACGCATGATTACTTATAGCCTCGTATTTCTTCTTCGAGTCTTTGGTTTAGTTAGGCCGACTAGATCGATTTTTCTTGCCATGGGAAGGGGTGCTTTGTGATGGGTTCGATCTTACGGTGCTCAATCCCAATGACAGAAGGGGAAATGACACGTATGTATCTTTGCTATTAAGGATAACAAGATGGAGTCTATTCCTACATGAATAGATCTTGTCTACATCATGTCATTGTTCTTATTGCATTACTCTGTTTCTCCATGAACTTAATACACTAGATGCATGCTAGATAGCGGTCGATGTGTGGAGTAATAGTAGTAGATGCAGGCAGGAGTCGGTCTACTAATCTTGGACGTGATGCCTATATAATGATCATTGCCTGGATATCGTCATAATTATTTGAAGTTCTATCAATTGCGCAATAGTAATTTGTTTAGCCACCGTATGCTATTTTTCTCGAGAGAAGCCACTAGTGAAATCTACGGCCCCCGGGTCTCTTCTTTATCATATTTGCCTTCGAGATCTATTTTTATTTGCTTTTATTTTCAGATCTATATATCCAAAAACCCAAAAATACCTTGCTGCAATTTTTTATTATTTATTTTATCTCGCGTTCCCGCGAGATCTATTTATCCAATCTATCATAATTTTTCTTCTGTCCACGTGACAATTTCTAGCACCGTTACCCGAAAGGGATTGACAACCCCTTTAACACGTCGGGTTGCAAGTATTTTTTCTTTGTGTGTAGGTACCATTTACATAGTGTTGCTTGGTTCTCCTACTGGTTCGATAACTTTGGTCTCATCACTGTGGGAAATACCTACCGTAGTTGTGCTGCATCATCCCTTCCTCTTTGGGGAAATACCGACGTAGTTCAAGCGACATCAAAAGGAATTTCTGGCGCCGTTGCCGGGGAGACATCATCAACATCTATCAGGTTCCTAAATCACAAATCTCATCTCCTTGCAATTTACATTATTTGCCATTTGCCTCTCGTTTTCATCTCCCCCGCTTCACAAAAATTTGCCGTTTTATTCGCCCTCTTTTTCATTCGCCGTTTTTTTTCGTCAGATCTGTTTTTGTGTGCAATTTTGTTTGCATAGTCACAATGACTCAAGAGAACACCAAGTTGTGTGACTTTTCCAATACCAACAATAATGATTTTATTAGCATTCTGATTGCTCCCCCCGCCACTAGTGCGGAATCTTGTGATATTAATGCCGCTTTATTGAATCTTGTTATGAAAGATCAGTTTTCCGGTACTCCTAATGAGGATGCCGCGTCCCATCTTAACACATTCGTGGAATTGTGCGATATGCAAAAGAAAAAAGATGTGGACAATGATATTGTGAAGTTGAAATTATTCCCATTTTCTTTGCGAGATCGTGCAAAAAATTGGTTTTCTTCCTTGCCTCGCAATAGTATCGATTCTTGGGATATGTGCAAGGATGCCTTTATTACTAAGTATTTTTCGCCTGCGAAAATTATTTCCCTTAGAACACAAATCATGAATTTTAAGCAACTAGAGCATGAACATGTTGCGCAATCTTGGGAAAGAATGAAATTGATGTTAAGAAATTGTCCTACTCATGGTTTAAATCTTTCGATGATCATACAAAAAATTTATGCGTGATTGAATTTTGTCTCTAGAAATCTTTTAGATTCCGTCGCGGGTGGTACTTTTATGGAAATTACTTTGGGTGAAGCTACTAAATTGCTTGATAATATTATGGCAAATTATTCACAATGGCATACCAAAAGAGCTCCTAGTAGTAAAAAAGTTAATTCGGTTGAAGAAATAAATTCTTTGAGTGAAAAAGTTGATGCTCTTATGAAATTGGTTGCTAATAAAAGTGCTCCTATTGATCTTAATGATGTGCCTTTGTCTACCTTGATTGAGCAAAATAGTGATGCCGTAGATGTGAATTTTGTCTCATGAAACAATTTTAATAACAATGCTTATAGAGGTAATTTTAATCCTAGACATTTTCCTGGAAATTTCTCTAATAATTATGGTAATTCCTATGGTAATCCTTCTTATAATAATAATAGGAACACCTTGATCTTGAGAATAATATTAAAGAATTTATGAATGCTCAATTTTTTTTCAATAATACGATAGAAGAAAAGTTGAATAAGATTGATGATATGTCTAGAAGCATTGATAGAATTTCTCATGATGTAGAAAATCTCAAGTTGAAAGATTTTGTGCCTAAGGTTGAAGAATCAATTAAAGCTTTATATGTTTCTATGGATGAAACAAGAAAAGAACCGCTATGCTTAGAGCTAGAAGAGAATTTTTTAAAAAAGCGTTTTCTAGTGATTGCTTTCATAAAAATGACGAAGATCTTAAAGTGATTGGTGTTTCCTCTATTGATTCCTTGTTTAGTAAAATAAAAATTGATGATAAAGGGACTGAATAAGAGTCAACTTTAGTTAGAAGGCGTCCCGATAATTTGGAGGGTGAAAATCTTGTTGAGAAAATTGATAAAAGTGGGTTTGGAGAGGTCAAAACTTTAACTAGTGATGTGCCCACTCTTTTGGATTACAAAGACTTCAATTATGAAAATTGCTCTTACATTGATTGTATTTCCTTGTTGCAATCTATGATAAATTCACCCCATGCCTATGAACAAAATAAAGCTTTTACTAAACATATTGTTGATGCGATGATGAAAGCTTTTGAAGAAAAATTGGAATTAGAGATCTCAATTCCTAGAAAATTACATGAGGAATGGGAACCTACTATCAAAGTCAAGATTAAAAATTATGATTGTTTTGCTTTATGTGACTTGGGTGCTAGTGTTTCCATAATTCCGAAATCTTTATGTGATGTGCTTGACCGTACCGATATTGAAGAATGTTCTTTAAATTTGCACTTGGCGGATTCTACTATTAAAAAGCCTTTGGGAAGAATTAATGACGTTATTATTATTGCAAATAGGAATTATGTGCCCATAGATTTTTATTGTTCTTGATATTGATTGCAATCCGACTTGTCCAATTATACTTGGTAGACCGTTTTTACGTACTATTGGTGCCGTGATTGACATGAAAGAAGGCAATATTAAATTTCAATTTCCACTAAGGAAGGGTATGGAACACTTCCCTAGAAAAAGAATCAAGCCACCTTATGAATCAATCATGAGGGCATCCTATGGATCTAGAAATAAAAATGACAACACTTAGATCTATGCATTATGCCTAGCTAGGGGCATAAAACGATAGCGCTTGTTGGGAGGCAACCCAATGAATACAATTTATTTTTGTCTTTTTATTTCTGTTCTTGAGTGTTTGCACAATTATTCTACTGTTATGATTGTGTTTTTTATGTTTTAATTAGTGTTTGTGCCAAGTAAAGCCTTTGGGAAAGCTTTGGTGATAAGTTGTTTTGATCTTGTTGGAAAACAGAAACTTCTGCATCCAGTAAAATAATTGTTTAAAATCACAGAAGCAACAAAAAATTCTGAATTTTTTACAAAGGATTTATATATAAATTTCCTCTGTTTTACTATTTTTTCATCATTTTTGGAGTTAAAGAAGTATGATAACAATTCGCATCTTTACAGACTAATATGTTTTTGACAGATTCTGTTTTCTTTGCATGGTGTGCTTATTTTGATGAATCTATGGTTTGCATTGTGCGCTTATTTTGATGAATCAATGTTGTCAAATAATAAATTCCTTGGAAAGTGTTGGTATGGACGGCACCCGTGGATTCAGTTAGCCGTGGAATGTGAAAATATGGTGGAAAAAGGAATAAACTTTATTTTCTGTTTGGGAACCGCCTATGATATATCTAGCATGGAAAGTATTGGGAACTACTCGATCGTTTTCGTTGACAGGAAAGACATGCCACCCAAAATGTTTTATCTCTATCTTTTTCGCTTTGAGCTCTGGAACCTCTACAAATCCCTACTTCCCTTTGCGAAGGGCCTTTCTATTTACTTTATGCAATTTTTATTTTTATTTGAGTCTCCATCTTCTCTTATAAAGCACTAACTAAGGGGCACTATGATCGTACTTGAGCATTGGGTGTAGCTAATATGCGAGTGTGTTTCATGAATGGATCATTGATTGAGCATAATGGGCTAGGGATAACTTGATTTAGTGTTGATATTTTGAAAGACATGGTTGCTTGTTGATATGCTTGAGTATTGAAGTCTTCATGTCAAAACTAGACTATTGCTTTGAATCATATAAAAGTCCAAATGTCCATGCTACAAAAGAAAACAATATGTGATTAACATGATAGGCAGCATTCCACATCAAAACTTCTGTTTTTATCATTTACCTACTCGAGGACGAGCAGGAATTAAGCTTGGGGATGCTGATACGTCTCCAACGTATCTATAATTTTTAATTGTTCCATGCTGTTATATTATCATTCTTGGATGTTTTACAATCATTTTATAGCAACTTTATATCATTTTTTGGACTAACCTATTGACATAGTGCCAAGTGCCAGTTGCTGTTTTTTGCTTGTTTTTACGTCGCAGAAAATCAATACCAAACGGAGTCCAAACGCAGCGAAACTTTTTGGAGATTTTTTCTAGACCAGAAGACACAAGTTGGGCCAAGGAAGTACCAAAGGGGGGCTCCGAGGGGAGCACAACCCTCCTGGGCGTGCCTGGGGGCCCAGGCGCGCCGTGGTGGGTTGTGCCCACCTCGGCTGCCTCCTGCACCACCTCTTTGCTCTATAAATACCCCGAAAATCCAAGAACCCTAGGGGAGTTGAGGAAACACAATTCCAGCCGATGTAACTCTTTTTGCGGTGTGTTTGTTGGGATCCGATGAACTTTGAATTTATGATCAGATCTATATTTTTATCCATGAAAGTTATTTGAGTTTCTTTGATCTCTTATATGCATGATTACTTATAGCCTCGTATTTCTTCTTCGAATCTTTGGTTTAGTTAGGCCGACTAGATCGATTTTTCTTGCCATGGGAAGAGGTGCTTTGTGATGGGTTCGATCTTACGGTGCTCAATCCCGGTGACAGAAGGGGAAATGACACGTATGTATCGTTGCTATTAAGGATAACAAGATGGGGTCTATTCCTACATGAATAGATCTTGTCTACATCATGTCATTGTTCTTATTGCATTACTCCATTTCTCCATGTACTTAATACACTAGATGAATGCTGGATAGCAGTCGATGTGTGGAGTAATAGTAGTAGATGCAGGCAGGAGTGGGTCTACTAATCTTGGACGTGATGCCTATATAAAAATCATTGCTTGGATATCATCATAATTATTTGAAGTTCTATCAATTGCCCAACAGTAATTTGTTTACCCACCGTATGCTATTTTTCTTGAGAGAAGCCACTAGTGAAATCTACGGCCCCCGGGTCTCTTCTTTATCATATTTGCCTTCGAGATCTATTTTTATTTGCTTTTATTTTCAAATCTATATTTCCAAAAACCCAAAAATACCTTGCTGCAATTTTCTATTATTTATTTTATCTCACGTTCCCGCGAGATCTATTTATCCAATCTATCATAATTTTTCTCCCGTCCACGTGACAATTTCTGGCATCGTTACCCGAAAGGGATTGACAACCCATTTAACACGTCGAGTTGCAAGTATTTGTTCTTTGTGTGCAGGCACCATTTACATAGTGTTTCTTGGTTCTCCTACTGGTTCGATAACCTTGGTCTCATCACTGAGGAAAATACCTACCGTAGTTGTGCTGCATCATCCCTTCCTCTTTGGGGAAATACCGACGTAGTTCAAGTGACATCAGTGACCTTGGCCAAGACATTTGAAGTCTCTGGCACTCTATGCACCTCTCCTGTAATGGTAACTTCATCATGAGCCGCCTCCAGAGGCGGCTCACTTGTCAGATTTCCCATCTCCACAATAGGAGAGGTGGCCCTGGCAGGACTTACAAGAATATCATCTTGAACCAGATCATTTTCACGAGACAAGTTTGCTTCATCAACGCGGGGCCCATCCACCGGCTCCTCCTGGACTTCTGGGTTGACCGTTGAAACAGAAGGGTCCTCAGTCTCTGGAGCAGCAACATTTGAGCCATCACCCCTTTTCAATGCTTTGGCCCTAAATAAATAATTGAAACAAGTAAGTACACAGCAAAAATACAAAAATGAATGGAAAATGATGTTGTTGTGTACTTACCCACGGTTGATGGTAAAATTTGGCGCCTGAGTAGTGCTTGATTCATCTGATGATGGTGACGTTGTTGGGGAACGTAGCATGCAATTTCAAAAAAATTCCTACGCTCACGCAAGATCTATCTAGGAAATGCATAGCAATGAGAGGGGGAGAGTGTGTCCACTGTAGCACCCCGGCTCAGAATAAACCGGAACGCCCCATATTCCAGCCCAAGGACAAGTCTTCTGGAATACGGCACTGTTGGCATAGAACAAATCAACTCTTTATTACAATGGATATGGTTACAAAGGGTACAAGGATTACATCGGCACGGCGATACTACGCCTGCCCAGGGTAGCTCTATGCTAACAGCGGAGGAACTCTCTCGGCAACGGAACAGCGACGACGGTGATGGACTCCACTCCGCAGGGACTCTGGCTAGAACGCGTATCCTAGGTCGCAAACTCGGGATCCTCGACAAGCAAGCAATCATGGCATGACCTGCAAACTGGCATGACACGCCAGGTGAGTACTTTGAATGTACTCGCAAGCTCACAACAAACATCAGCATTAAAGCAAGACAACATCCTAGCAAGACAGTTACTGAAATAGATACAGTAAGGTAGAGTATATCGAGTAGTTTAGTCTATACTCCGAATACTCTTAAGATCCAATCCGAACCTGTGCCAAGTCCAACCCCAATCACGTGGTCATCCGACCACTCAACTCATAGCCATCATATACCTGATTCCATCTGCGCGACAAGTCTGGCAAACTTACTCTCTTCTGGGTTGTCTCACAACCCTCAGAATACTCACGATCCATCGAGTAACTTCTGATCTTACGATGAGTTCTTTCATCATTAACACTACTATGGTTGACCACCTAGTGAGGTCTGGTCGGACTGTCCAATACCGTGGACACGGCTATTCGAATAGATTTTACACTCTGCAGAGGTTGCGCACTTTACCCACACTATGGAGCACTGACCTCGTGATCCCATTCGGGTGGACCAGTGTTGCTCCAACGAAACCTGCCTGACCTGTGACTCTCCCATCGTACCACCGGCAATCACACTCCTCCGGAGTCTTGCCCTGGGTGGCCCCTGTGTCACCTCGTGACACCTGCCACCATCGTGGCCAAACTAAACTGTCCCAAACAGGGACCTGGATCCAAATAACTCAACTGGGCTCACAAGGTTATCGCCGCCTACCGGGCCAGGGTAGCGCGCACGCATAACCTTCCCTGTCTGGCGGTACCGGTGAAAGAGCACGCGATCAGACCAAGTCAAGGCCGTCCCATACCGGCAAATGTGGCTGCATGGATAAGTTCGGACAGGTGACTCAAGTTCAACCATGAAACATCTAATCCTCGAACAATCTCTGTCATGGCTGACACTCTGATATCATAGCAATCCATTAACCAATATGCTTAAGCCACTGCTACTAACTCATCTCCACGAACTACCGGATGAACTCCAGAATAATCATAGACAGTGATCTCAACTTCATACTATCAACAAGTGGGTAAGCTACTAGTCACTAATAATCCGGTATTCAACATGGTAGTCACCTATCCGAAAATTTACTCAAGTTTTGTATAATCCAATTCATTTCACAGATACTCATACTTGCCGATAAAGTAAATAGTTAAACTATGACATTGCAATGCAATGATGAAGATGAGAGTTGTGGCTTGCCTGGAGATGAAGGAACCATCGGGGAGAAGTGCGGAGGGTCCACGGAATTGACTGCCGGAAACAGTTCTCTCTCAGAGGGGCTGTTTACGGGCAAGGGCAAAATGGTCATTTCCACTATGTGACCACAGAGTGAAAATGATACCAACATGACGGGCTCGACGAGACGAAGACGTGGGCGTTGGATTCACCTGATTCGGAGTTACGGATGAAAAGTTATAACCCGATGAAGTTCAGGGACCAATCTGCAAAATAACTCTACAAACGGGTCCCTGGCTGAGAAAACAGAAAGCGCCCTTTATAAGATTACGCTTTCAGAACTGAGAAACGTAATTTCGGCTGAAGAAGAAGGAAATACGGTTACCAGAGGTGAAAGCGTATTTTCGAAGTGCGCTTCCACTTACTCAGACGCGGGCCCGGGGCCAAGTCAACGCTGAGCATGACGTGCGGGACCCACTCCCTTCTCTCTCTCCTCGCGCTCCAGGTCGCCTTCTTCCCCGCGCTGTGCCTCGCGTGTGGCAGAGGAAGGGAGCAGGGGAGATGGGCGCTGGGGGGCCGGCCAGCTCAGGCCGTCTCCGGCCAGGGCGAGGCCATCGGCCGGCGCGGGAGGGCCGGCCGCGCCCGTTCAGGTCAGGCACGGGCGCCGGGAAGAAACAGCGGGGCGACGGCGGCTCACGGCATCCGAGGGCAGGGGCGGCGGCCAAACCATGGGGAGGCGTGGCCTTGGGGGCTCCGGCGACGAACGGAGGAGATTGGGAGGCTCGCGGAGGGGTGGGGAGTGCGGTGGTGGAGTCGGGGAGGCGAGGGGAGGCTCGGCTAGCTCGATTTCAAGAAGAGGCCGAGGCGGTCATGGCGATCCGCGGCGGACAGAGGAGGAGAGGGGCTGCTCCGGCGAGGCTGAGGCGGTGGGGAGGACTGGAGGAGCGAGGAGATGCTGGTGGTGAGCTCGAAGAGGCTCGGGGCAGCCTATAAATAGGCGCGGCGACGCGGTGGATAGGGACGGCCACGACAATGCTCTTATCCGTGCACTGGAGCTGCAGGCGACGTGGCTAGCTGTATACGGCGTCGGGGAGCTTCGCGGAGGAGCGGAGAGGGCTCTGGCTCGATCGGGAGAGCTCGGGGGTAGCCGTATACGGCGGCGCACGCGCGGTACAGTGGCGGGGCAGAGGCCCTTGATGCGACACGGCGAGGAAGAAAATGAAGGGGAAAATGACCAGAGAGGGATGCGTGGACGGAGGGGAAGGTGGCCGGCATGCGAGGACAAGCCACGACGGCCTGAACCAGCCTGCCGACGCGACCGAACACGGCCGGCGCACAGAGCGCGCAGTTGGCCAGCTCTCAGCGTGGTCATCACATGCATATGATGCCACAGCCACGTATTTGGCACGAAATCTTGTCCAGTGTGTAGTCCCTACAGGATACAGTCTCAAGGAAGTTATGGATCGATGAAACTCACTGTGGTTAGATGTGAATGATCCTCTGAAGTTTACTGTAGCAAACTTTTCCACACATCTGTGATCAACAGGAAGATGATAAGAACCAAAGATGATGTCTGGGAGGTTTAGGATAGGAAGGACTATGATCCTGTAAAATTTGGAGGGAAATGGACCAAGATTTGATATGGTTGCTTTGCAACTGACCAATCTGGTCCAGAGACTAGATCTTGATGTGCCACTCACATGGAGTAGCTAGTTGGGCTGAAATTTGGTATGGAATGATTATTTGTTCATATGAGAGAGCCATAAAAATTTCATGCCATTTGGACAAGCCAAAATGGTACTTTCTTCACAGCTATCCTCTCTGACCAGAATCTTAGGAAAATTATAGGGAATTACTGGGAAGATGAAATGAGCCCAAATTTTGTGGAGATAAGTTATATGGGTATAATAATTCTCTGGTAAATTTTCAGAAATTATGAAGCAATATAAAATATAGTTACTTCACAATGTGAAAATCTGACCAGAAACCAAGATTTAATGCTATGCTCACATGGATGATTGGATAGGGTTGAAACTTGGTGGAGAGTCATTAATTGAGCATATGAAGATTCTTACAAAATTTCAACTTATTTGGATACTCCTAGCTAGCACTTGCTTCACAAAGATTCCAGTTGCCCAGAAACTTTGGAAATTAGCCAAGAGAGATTTATTATCCAAATAAAGTTGAATTTTTGCATGTGGCAGTTATATGGATATTAAAGAGTGCACAAAAAGTTTGAGACCAAGAAAGCAAATATAAAGAGTACTTGCTTCACAAACTGCCAGCTAGGGCAGAATCAGAAAAGGAATATTTGTGAAATATTTTTGAACATGGCAAGCAAAGGTTTGACATATTTGTGGAATATATGACCCAAACAATTTATGGGAATTATTTGGGAATTTTGGGAATGATGGAAATATGGGTTGCTTCACAATCCAGGACAAACAGGGTTATTCCTTTAATAGAAAAAAAGAATATTCCCAAGAAAAAGAATATTGGGGGTTGGCCAAGATTCGAAATAACAAGGTCTTGGGATGGTTTTGAGGTTGGCAAGCCACTCGGGAAGAAAAATGAAGGGTGATCCCTCCAGGTTGCAAGACTATCAAATCACAGAAAAGCGAATCCGGACCAAAATCAAAAGAAAAAGAAATGGGCAAAATCTAGGGTGTTACATCCACGTAACCTCGTAGACCGAAAGCGGAAGCGTTTGTTTAACGCGGTTGATGTAGTTGAACGTCTTCTCGTTCCAACCGATCAAGTACCGAACGTATGGCACCTCCGAGTTCTGCACATGTTCAGCTCGATGACGTCCCTTGAACTCTTGATCCAGCAAAGTGTCGAGGGAGAGTTCTGTCAGCACGACGGCGTGGTGACGGTGATGGTGAAGTCATCCACGCAGGGCTTCGCCTGAGCACTACGTGAATATGACCAGAGGAGTAAACCATGGAGGGGGGCGCCGCACACGGCTTGGAACAATTGATGTGTCTTAGAGGCGCCCCCCACCCCCGTATATAAAGGAGGGAGAGGGGAGGAGGACGGCCCTAGGCACGCCCCAAGTAGGAGGAGTCCTACTTGGGCTCCTAGTAGGATTCGTCCCCCCCTTCCTTTTATCGGAGGGGCAAAGGGGGAAGGAGAGAGAGAGGGAGAAGGAATGGGGGGCGCCGCCCCCTCCCCTAGTCCAATTCGGCCTCCTCCCTTGTGGGGGGCGCGCCACCCCCATGTGGGCTGGTGTGCCTCCCTCCTATTGCCCATATGGCCCATATCTTCCCCCGGGGGGTTCCGGTAACCCCCCGGTACTCCGATATGTACCCGATACACTCCAGAACACTTCCGGTGTCCGAATACTATCATCCAATATATCAATATTTATCTCTCGACCATTTCGAGACTCCTCGTCATGTCCGTGATCTCATCCGGGACTCCGAACAACATTCGGTCACCAAATCACATAACTCATATAATACAAATCGTCATTGAACGTTAAGCGTGAGGACCCTATGGGTTCGAGAACTATGTAGACATGACTGAGACACCTCTCCGGTCAATAACCAATAGCGGATCCTGGATGCTCATATTGGCTCCCACATATTCTACGAAGATCTTTATCAGTCGTATCGTAATGACAACATACGTTGTTCCCTTTGTCATCGGTATGTTACTTGCCCGAGATTCGATCGTCGGTATCCTCATACCTAGTTCAATCTCGTTACCGGCAAGTCTCTTTACTCGTTCCGTAATACAACATCCCACAACTAACTCATTAGTCACATTGCTTGCAAGGCTTATTGTGATGTGCATTACCGAGAGGGCCCAGAGATACCTCTCCGATACTCGGAGTGACAAATCCTAATCTTGATCTATGCCAACCCAACAAACAGCTTCGGAGATACCTGTAGAGCATCTTTATGATCACCCAGTTACGTTGTGACGTTTGATAGCACACAAGGTATTCCTCCGGTATTTGGGAGTTGCATAATCTCACAGTCAAAGGAATATGTATAAGTCATGAAGGAAGCAATAGCAATAAAACTTAACGACCATTCACATACACACACACACACACATATATATATATACAATTTGGTATATACAATTTCTCCTACAATTTGCAGATCATTACATGGAGGCATTAGGTGTAATGGTATTCTCCTTTGGGATCTATGACCTGGTCAAGCAAAAATCCCTCTATACGCGATCCGTTGGTAGGAGCTTATCCCGCATCTCCATCATCTTTAAAGAAGGAGATCAATATGAATGTATTAGTTGTGTGTATATATATTAGATAATGATATAAAAATTGTGAATAGTGTTCTAGCAAACGTACCCAAAGTGATCTATCATCTTTGGTCCTTTCGGACATCATCATGCGAAGGTTCTCACAAACATACTATGCACATAAATTATTCCCCTGCGCCTGCCTCAAGGCCTTTACGAGAATAGAATTCAATCAGATAATAATTAATCAAGCATGATAATGGTATTGAAACTAGAATTAAAGAGATGCACGAACGTAGCTAGCTAGTACTACTTAATTAATTACCTTGGGTCGCACCCATTTCAGCTGTTGTTTCCATGCGCCTTCAACCTGTTTGATGAACTTTTTCCAAGCCTTGCCCGCCGGCAAAGAAAATGAATAAAGGAGTTATTAATTAGTTGATATCAGGAAATGAACTAAAGAGGCCGACATAGTGCGATAATGATTGAAATTACCTGTCGACCATCCCCCTCACGATTACATAGTCGTTAACGTCTTTAAGTAGTGAGTCCGGTACTTGAACTTTTCCCTCATCAACTTCAATGATTAGCAGGATCCAGTGGAAACTGCATGGGCACACGTTTGTATAATTAAGCGGGCATGTGCATAACTCATCAACTACACTACTTATCAACATCTAATAAGCAAAAACAGAATTTGTAGTACAAGACAGTGTCACTCACCCGAAGTTGTAAGGAAGTAGTATTTCTGGTTGGGTATTTAGTCGCTTCAAAAACTCTAGCAAGCTTATCTCTGTGTCTTTTCTCGACCATTCAACTGACCATGTCTCTTGATTAATGGTATTTGGGTCAATGAACCCAATGCCATAGCGTCCACCTCTTTTCATTTCATACATCTTCATTCTACATAATACCACAGAAAAGAATGTAGTGAGGATAATTACAGGTAATGAACGAGCACAGCTAACTAGAGACTTAAATTACAGAAAGAAATCACTTATAGACAATAGCAACTGACGATAGATTTGTCGAGTGCGTCTTGATTGAATAACTGAAACATTTCTTGAAACTCAACCCACAAATCTTTTGCATGGAAGTAATGCTCTTCCTTGACTTTCACCATGAGGGACTTTCGCCCGTTCTTTACTTCTCTCATGTACCACTCATGCAATTGATGCATTCTCATTGATAGAAGCGGGATCTCCTCAGGCTTGACCAGAGGTTGCCCGAGGACAAATTTCCATCTTAATTCCTCCTCTGTAAATGTTTGGAATTCCTCGATGCCTAGGAGTTGTTGAACAGTGACACCGGCCTCTTTAGCCTGCCTTCTATGATCGTCGGTTATTACCAGCTGATCGGCGGTACTCCCATGTGGTTGTATAATGAGGGGGGGATCGATTGCACAGCCTGTTCTCCCAGCTGGGGAACAGTTTTCCCGCTTTCTTTGCCAACTTCTTGGCTCGAGCTCGAGCTCGACTCCTTCTCTTTTTGTGCACGATATAACTTCTTTATAGAGCGCTCATAGTCTGAGTCCCTATGCTTCACAGCCAGTTGAGCATTATCAATAAAGTGTTGTTTGACTTACTCAGGTACTTTCTCCTTGGGCAGTGGGGGGGGGGTGGGGTTTTGGTGCAAATGGGCTGCCCCCTTGTCCCACTTCGGCTTTGTTTTCCTCGTCAATCATGTGGTAAGGCAACTTCAGAAGAGGCTTGAGGCTTGGATATATTTGAATTTCTTGCCTATTGTACCGCTAGCCACTGTAGCTCCGGCGCCTCTCTTTCGCTGTTGCTGAGGCGGCGAAGACGGCTGACGCGGTGCCGGACTTGGAGGAGGAGGAGTCGGCTGACGCGGTGCCGGACTTGGAGGAGGAGGAGTCAGCTGACGCAGTGCCGGACTTGGAGGAGGAGGAGTCGACTGACGCGGCGCCGGACTTGGAGGAGCAGGAGTCGACTGACGTGGCGCCGGACTTGGAGGAGCAGGAGTCGACTGATGCGGCGCCGGACTTGGAGGAGCAGGAGTCGACTGACGCGGCGGACTTGTAGGAGCAGGAGTCGGTGGCCTTGTTAAGATGATGCAATCCTTTCTCCATAGAATGATACCATGTATGGCCTCTCCCAGTGTGCGCTCCTCGTCACCTCCAGGAATGTCAAGCTCTAGCTCGTAATATCCTGTCATCACTTCATCATCCTCGACACGAGCATAGCCAACTGGAATCGGATTGCAATGGAAGGTTGCTTCAGGGGGATTTGTTGAAGCATAGCCGTCCGCCACCTTCATGGATATGTTCTTCACTTTCATGTCTAGCTCACAAGTAGACCTATCTTTGATATCATCCACAGGGTATCTAGCCATCAGTGCATTATTGGCCTGGGTGGAACCCACGCTGCTTCTCGGCATAGATGGACGGTGCTATCCAATGCTGGATCTGCTTGTTGCTGCAGCTGAGACGCCCTTTCTTGGCTAAGTGAGTCGATCTGCTCCTGCTGCCGCCTGAAAGCGCGTTCCAACTCCGCGTGCTTTGATTCTACCAGTTGAAGGCAGTCTGCTTCCTCCTTCCTCTTCTCCTCCTCCAGCTTCCTCTTCTCCTCCTCCTGTTGCCTCTTTCTCGCACGGATTCTATAAGTGTCGTTCCAATCCGCAAACCCCTCAAACCACGGAACAACGCCTTTGCCTCGTGTTCTTCCCGGGTGTTCAGGATTCTTCAGGGCGCGCGTAAGCTCGTTGTTCTCTCTGTTGGGCGTGAACACCCCCGTTCGAGCCTCTTCTATTGCAACAAGTAAATCGTCGGAGGCTTCTTTAAGACTTGCCCGCTTCAAAACCAGCCCTGTCTTTGGGTCCAACTTCCCCCCATGCGCATAAAACCAAGTCCTGCACCTTTCGGGCTAGCTCAATGTAACTGGAGTGACCCTGCAGCAATCATCTCTTGCTCAACGATATCCCACTTAGGCCGGGCCACCTCGTAGCCACCTGGCCCCAAATTATGGTGCCACTTCTTTTTCGCAGCATTAATCTTGTTTATTCTCGACCGTTCCTGAGCTATTTCCGATTCCTTGAACTTCACGAAAGCGTCCCAGTGATCTCTTGCCTTCTCCAGTGTTCCCTTGAATTCTGGAGTCTGCTTTTCTGCTTTGACGTACGCGGCCCATATATTTTTCTTGTGGTTGTTGAATGCTATCGCCATCTTCCTAAGAGCACTCTTCTTAACTTTCTCCAGATCTGCATCTGTCAAACGATCTCTCTTTTGGAGACAAAAGTAACATCTGGATCTCCCTTTGCTTGCGTTTTCCATTCTTGAACGGAGATCGGGATTTGGTCCGTGACAATAACTCCGCATTGACGAATGAACTTGTTCGCATTCTTCTTAGGTTCAAACGGTTCGCCATTACGTTTGATGGCATCGATATTGTACTTTACGCCAGCCTGCAACTTTTTGGCCGGGCCTCGAACTGCCCTGCTGCTTGTAGAAGATTTGCTCGATCCGGAGGGCTAAAAGAAGAAAGACCGATTCATTAATATATATACAAATCAATTAAAACATGTGATGATCACCAGATGCCTTATATAAATATACCTCACCGGTCTTTATTATTTGAAGAACAACATTTCCTTCGTCATCATTGTTGTGGACTTCATCTATTCGTTCGTCTTCATCAAATATCATACCCGCACCGGTATTGTTCAGATATTGCGAGCCGTCATCTTCTTCATTATCATCTGGGCTCGGGGAGCATATGATGTCGAACATAGTCTCTTATCCTTCTCTGCCAGTATTGTCCATAGCTTTTATTTAACTAATCCAGAAGAAAGATAAAACAATTTAGTATTCAAATTAGAATGCATGCAATCAATAAGGAAAAACTGAATCATAGTAGATAATATCCATCTCGAATAATATCACTAATATATACATCTCGAATATTCCAGATAATATGCATCATCGAATATAATCTCGAATACATCGTCTCGAATATTGTCGAATAATATAATCTCGAATACATCGTCTCGAATATTATCAAATATAATCTCGAATACATCTCGAGTATTATCACTAATACATCTCGAATATTATCATATATATAACATCACTAGCTAACATCACTCGCGGTGGACACCCAAAGAGAAGGAATGATCACGGGATCATAGCTCGGGTGAGATCCCTGAAGTACCTGCCAGGTATTGGAGAACCTGACGTCCAATGCAACCATGTAGCGATGGACGTGCTCGTCCTCCTCCCTGACACGGTGACGTACCACCTCCGCGGGGGACACCAGCCTCCGCACCGAATGTGGCCCACGCGCCCGCCACCAAAGAAGCTCTGGGTCGATGACGGGAGGCGGGTTCCTCACCAAGATGCGCGCCCCTGAAGGTAGCACCTCCCAGCGCCAGTCCGGCGGAGCCCAGTCCCAGACATGGCGCCTCTGAAGAAGGACGTCATCGCGAACGAGTCGACGACGAGGATGCGGGCCGGGCATCGTTGACGTCGAGAACAAATTCTATGCAAATTTAACATTTTAAATGATTGATTGTGATTTTTGTAATTCTTTTTCACTCGATTTTGCAAATACATAACAAACTTTTGCAAATACAACATTAAGATATATATTAACATTAAAATATTATTAATACATGGTCAACTATTTTCTATGCAACTTTTTCCTTTGCAACTGTTTTCTATAAGTATAAAAAACAAAAAAAAGAAAATCTATGCAAATTCCACCGTTCATCTACAATACATATATATATACAAACATTGTATAAAAAAACAAGTGAAAAAAATAAAACATACATACATATAGTGAAAAAATAATCATCTAAAACATCTAACATATATATGTGTGTGTGTGTGTTTTCATGCATCATGTATGTGTGTGTGTGGGCTCGGGGAAGGGCGGCCATGGCGCGGCAGGGAGAGGAGAGGGGGAGGGGCTCACAGCGGGCGACGGCGAGGCAAGGCGAGTCGACGGCGACGGCGACGGCGCGCGAGGTCGATGAGGAGATCGAGGGGGGCGGCGAGGTCGACGCACGACGGTGCTGGCGCAGTGAGGCGACGGCGAGGCGATTCGACGGCGACAGCGGCGGGGTGCTGATCCGGTAGCCTGGCGGCGTCCTGTGTTCGGCGTCGTCGAGGGGGGAAAAGCGATGAGTTCTTAAATTTTGCAAACTGCCGCTTATATACAAACACCTATAGTCGCGGTTGGTGGCTCCAACCGCGACTAAAGACCCCCCTTTAGTCGCGGTTGGAGGCACTACCCGCGACTAAAGGTGAAATTCACCCAGCCGAAGCGGCGGGAAGCGTAGGCCTTTAGTCCCGGTTGGTGGCTCCAACCGCGTTAAAGGGGGGCCTTTAGCGCGGTTGGAGCCACCAACCGGGACTAAAGGCCTGCACTTCCCGTGTCGAATGTTTAGTCCCACCTCGCTAGTTGAGAGGAGCTCGCACCGGTTTATAAGCCCCGTCGTGGCTACCGTGTCGAGCTCCTCTCTAAGCAGGCCTTTGTGGGCCTACTGAACCTGTGCTGCCCTGTGGGGCCTATTGGGCCGTATGGGCCTGCATCCTGGCCCAACTAGAGGTTGGGTTTCTAGTTGTATGCAGGCCGTGGTGGCCCAGTAGGCGGGCTTTTTTAATTTATTTTTTTTTCTTTTTTTTTCTGCTTTATTATTTTCTTTTGTTCCAGAGTTGTTTTTTGCTTTATTTAGAGTTTTTTGTGAATCTTTTTGCTTTAGGTCACAAAAATTATAAACTTTCTATTAGTGCTAGTAGTTTTCAAATTTGGATAGTTTAAATTTGAATTATTTAAAATTTGTGTGAATCACTAGATTATGAATAACTTTACTTCAAAAATAGATTTTTCAGTGATTCTTTTTTCCGCTATTTAATATTAGTGTGTTTTATCATTATATTCAATTTGGTAATTCTTAGGTTACTTTAAAAAATGAAATACCTTTGTAACAGATGAGTTTTCCTCCGAAACCCTGATACTTCGAAAGAGATTGTCCATTTTGTACACGAAGTGCATCCAGTTTTTGCCGTAACCCTCTCAACTTTTTAGCACATGCTATGTGGGTGAAATGATGATACGATGCCAACTTTCAACCTTTTCAGAGTTCATTTGTAGTGCTTTTCAATTTCAGGGTCGTTTAACTCAAAAAAATCAGTAAATGCATGAAAACTAGCAAATGAAGTCAGAAACGGTTGAAAATTGATGATGTGGCTTTGAATGGTGCATACTGTGAATGGTGCATACTGAACGCACAAAAAGTCTGGAGTTGAAATAAGTTTAAAAAAATGAGATGCCTTTGTAACAGAAGAGTTTTCGTCCGAAACCCTGATAGTTCGACAGAGATTGTCCATTTTGTACGCGAAGTGCATCCAGTTTTTGCCGTAACCCTCTCAACTTTTTAGCACATGCTATGCGGGTGACATGATGATACCATGCCAACTTTCAACCTTTTCAGAGTCCATTTGTAGTGCTTTTCAATTTCAGGGATGTTTAGCTCAAAAAATTCAGTAAATGCATGAAAAATAGCAAATGAAGTCAAAAAGGGTTGAAAATTGATGATGTGGCTTTGAATGGTGCATACTGAACTCACAAAAAGTCTGGAGTTGAAATAAGTTTTAGAAAATGAAATGCCTTTGTAACAGATGAGTTTTCGTCCGAAACCCTGATACTTCGAAAGCGATTGTCCATTTTGTACATGAAGCGCATCCAGTTTTTGCCGTAACCCTCTCAACTTTTTAGCACATGCTATGTGGGTGAAATGATGAAACCATGCCAACTTTCAACCTTTTCAGAGTTCATTTGTAGTGCTTTTCAATTTCACGGTCGTTTAGCTCAAAAAAATCACTAAATGCATGAAAAATAGCTAATGAAGTCAGAAAGGGTTAAAAATTGATGACCTGGCTTTGAATGGTTCATACTGAATGCACAAAAAGTCTGGAGTTGAAATAAGTTTAAAAAAATGAAATGCCTTTGTAACAGATGAGTTTTCGTCCGAAACGCTGATACTTCCAAAGAGATTGTCCATTTTGTACGTGAAGTGCATCCAGTTTTTGCCGTAACCCTCTCAACTTTTTAGCACATGCTATGTGGGTGAAATGATGATACCATGCCAACTTTCAACGTTTTCAGAGTTCATTTGTAGTGCTTTTTAATTTCAGGGTCATTTAGCTCAAAAAAAATCAATAAATGCATGAAAACTAGCAAATGAAGTTAGAAAGGGTTGAAAATTGATGACGTGGCTTTGAATGGTGCATATTGAACGCACAAAAAGTCTGGATTTGAAATAAGTTTTAAAAAACGAAATGCCTTTGTAATAGATGAGTTTTCGTCCGAAACCCTGAGACTTTGAAAGAGATTGTCCATTTTGTACACGAAGTGCATCCAGTTTTTGCCGTAACCCTCTCAACTTTTTAGCACATGCTATGTGGGTGAAATTATGATACCAGGCCAACTTTCAACCTTTTCAGAGTTCATTTGTAGTGCTTTTCAATTTTAGGGTCATTTAGCTCAAAAAAATCAGTAAATGCATGAAAAATTGCAAATGAGGTCAGAAAGGGTTGAAAATTGATGACGTGGCTTTGAATGGTGCATACTGAATGCACATAAATTCTGGAGTTGAAATAAAAATTTTACAAAATGAAATGCCTATGTAACAGATGAGTTTTCGTCTGAAACGCTAATACTTCGAAAGAGATTGTCCATTTTGTACACTAAGTGCATCCAGTTTTTGCCGTAACCGTCTCAACTTTTTAGCACCAGCTATTTGGGTGAAATGATGATAGCATGCCAACTTTCAACCTTTTCAGAGTTCATTTGTAGTGCTTTTCAATTTCAGGGTCGTTTAGCTCAACAAAAATCAGTAAATGCATGAAAACTAGCAAATGAAGTCAGAAAGGGTTGAAAATTGATGACATGGCTTTGAATGGTGCATATTAACACACAAAAATTCTGGAGTTGAAATAAGTTTAAAAAAATGAAATGCCTTTGTAACAGATGAGTTTTCGTTTGAAACCCTGATACTTGGAAAGAGATTGTCCATTTGGTACACGAAGTGCATCCAGTTTTTGCCGTAACCCTCTCAACTTTTTAGCACATGCTATGTGGGTGAAATGATAATACCATGCCAAAACCTTTTCAGAGTTCATTTGTAGTGCTTTTCAATTTCAGGGTCGTTTAGCTCAAAAAAATCAGTAAATGCATGAAAAATAGCAAATGAAGTCAGAAAGGGTTGAAAATTGATGACGTGGCTTTGAATGGTGCATACTGAACGCACAAAAATTCTGGAGTTGATATTTGTTTAAAAAATGAAATGCATTTGTAACAGATGAGTTTTCGTCCAAAACGCTAATACTTCGAAAGAGATTGTCCATTTTGTACACGATGTGCATCCAGTTTTTGCCGTAACCCTCTCAACTTTTTAGCACATTCTATGTGCGTGAAATGATGATACCATGCCAACTTTCAACCTTTTCAGAGTTCATTTATAGTGCTTTTCAATTTCAGGGTCATTTAGCTCAAAAAAATCAGTAAATGCATGAAAAATAGCAAATGAAGTCAGAAAGGGTTGAAAATTGATGACGTGGCTTTGAATGGTGCATACTGAACGCACAAAAAGTCTGGAGTTGAAATAAATTTTAAAAAATGAAATGCCTTTGTAACAGATGAGTTTTCGTCCAAAACCCTGATACTTCGAAAGAGATTGTCCATTTTGTACAAGAAGTGCATCTAGTTTTTGCCGTAACCCTCTCAACGTTTTAGCACATGCTATGTGGGTGAAATGATGATACCATGCCAACTTTCAACCTTTTCAGAGTTCATTTGTAGTGCTTTTCAATTTCAGGGTCGTTTAGCTCAAAAAAATTAGTAAATGCGTGAAAACTAGCAAATGAAGTCAGAAAGGGTTGAAAATTGATAACGTAGCTTTGAATGGTGCATACTGAACACACAAACAGTCTGAAGTTGAAATAAGTTTAAAAAAATGAAATGCCTTTGTGACGGATGAGTTTTCGTTCGAAACCCTGATACTTCGAAACAGATTGTCCATTTTGTACATGAAGTGCATCCAGTTTTTGCCGTAACCCTCTCAACTTTTTAGCACATACTATGTGGGTGAAATGATGATACCATGCCAACTTTCAACCTTTTCAGAGTTCATTTGTAGTGCTTTTCAATTTCAGGGTCGTTTAGCTAAAAAAAATCAGTAAATGCATGAAAAATAACAAATGAAGTCAGAAAGGGTTGAAAAAATTGATGATGTGGCTTTGAATGGTGCATACTAAACGCGAAAATTTTTTTGGAGTTGAAATAAGTTTAAAAAAATGAAATGCCCCTGTAACAGCTGAGTTTTCGTCCGAAACGCTAATACTTCGAAAGAGATTGTCCATTTTGTACCTGAAGTGCATCCAGTTTTTGCCGTAACCCTCTCAACTTTTTAGCACATTCTATGTGCATGAAATGATGATACCACGCCAAGTTTCAACCTTTTCAGAGTTTATTTATAGTGCTTTTCAATTTTAGGGTCGTTTAGCTCAAAAAAATCAGTAAATGCATGAAAAATAGCAAATGAAGTCAGAAAGGGTTGAAAATTGATGACGTGGCTTTGAATGGTGCATACTGAACGCACAAAAAGTCTGGAGTTGAAATAAGTTTAAAAAAAATGAAATGCCTTTGTAACAGATGAGTTTTCGTCCGAAACCCCGATACTTCGAAAGAGATTGTCCATTTTGTACAAGAAGTGCATCTAGTTTTTGCCGTAAATCTCTCAACTTTTTAGCAGGTGCTATGTGGGTGAAATTATGATACCATGCCAACTTTCAACCTTTTCAGAGTTCATTTGTAGTGCTTTTCAATTTCAGGGTCGTTTAGCTCAAAAAAAAATCAGTAAATGCATGAAAAGTAGCAAATGAAGTCAGAAAGGGTTGAAAATTGATGACGTGGCTTTGAATGGTGCATACTGAACGCACAAAAAGTCTGGAGTTGAAATAAGATTTAAAAAATGAAATGCCTTTGTAACAGATGAGTTTTCGTCCGAAACCCTGATACTTCGAAAGAGAATGTCCATTTTGTACACGAAGTGCATCCAGTTTTTGACGTAACCCTCTCTACTTTTTAGAACATGCTATGTGGGTGCAATGATGTTACCATGCCAACTTTCAACCTTTTTAGAGTTCATTTGTAGTGCTTTTCAATTTCAGGGTCGTTTAGCTCAAAAAAATCAGTAAACGCATGAAAAGTAGCAAATGAAGTCAGAAAGGGTTGAAACTTGATGACGTGGCTTTGAATGGTGCATACTAAACACACAAAAAGTCTGGAGTTGAAATAAGTTTAAAAAAATGAAATGCCTTTGTAAAAGATGAGTTTTCGTCCGAAACCTTAATACTTCGAAAGAGATTGTCCATTTTGTACTCGAAGTGCATCCAGTTTTTGCCGTAACCCTCTTAACTTTTTAGCACATGCTATGTGGGTGAAATAATGATACCATGCCAACTTTCAACCTTTTCAGAGTTTATTTGTAGTGCTTCTCAATTTCAGGGTCGTATAGCTCAAAAAAATCAGTAAATGCGTGGAAAATAGCAAATGAAGACAGAAAGGGTTGAAAATTGATGACATGGCTTTGAATGGTGCATTCTGAATGCACAAAAACTCAAGAGTTGAAATAAGTTTAAAAAAATGAAATGCCTTTGTAACAGATGAGTTTTCGTCTGAAACCTTGATACTTCAAAAAAGATTGTCCATTTTGTACACGAAGTGCATCCAGTTTTTGCCGTAACCCTCTCAACTTTTGACAACATGCTATGTGGGTGAAATGATGATACCGTACCAACTTTCAACCTTTTCAGAGTTCATTTGTAGTGCTTTTCAATTTCAGGGTCATTTAGCTAAAAAAATCAGTAAATGCATGAAAAATAGCAAATGAGGTCAGAAAGGGTTGAAAATTGAAGACGTGGCTTTGAATGGTGCATACTGAATGCACAAAAAGTCTGGAGTTGAAATAAATTTTACAAAATGAAATGCCTATGTAACAGATGAGTTTTCGTCCGAAACGCTAATACTTCGAAAGTGATTGTCCATTTTGTACACGAAGTGCATCCAGTTTTTGCCGTAACCCTCTCAACTTTTTACAACATGCTATGTGGGTGAAATGATGATACCGTGCCAACTTTCAACCTTTTCAGAGTTCATTTGTAGTGCTTTTCAATTTCAGGGTCGTTTAGCTAAAAAAATCAGTAAATGCATGAAAAATAGCAAATGAAGTTAGAAAGGGTTGAAAATTGATGACGTGGCTTTGAATGGTGCATACTGAATGCACAAAAAGTCTGGAGTTCAAATAAATTTTACAAAATGAAATGCCTATGTAACAGATGAGTTTTCGTCCGAAACGCTAATACTTCGAAAGAGATTGTCCATTTTGTACACGAAGTGCATCCAGTTTTTGTCGTAACCCTCTCAACTTTTTAGCATGTTCTATGTGCGTGAAATGATGATACCATGCCAACTTTCAACCTTTTTAGAGTTCATTTGTAGTGCTTTTCAATTTCAGGGTCGTTTAGATCAAAAAAATCAGTAAATACATGAAAATTAGCAAATGAAGTCAGAAAGGGTTGAAAATTGATGACGTGGCTTTGAATGGTGCATACTGAATGCACAAAAAGTCTATAGTTGAAATAAGTTTTAAAAAGTGAAATGCCTTTGTAACAGTTGAGTTTTCGTCCGAAACCCTGATACTTCGAAAGAGATTGTCCATTTTGTACACGAAGTGCATCCAGTTTTTGCCGTAACCCTCTCAATTTTTAGCACATGCTATGTGGGTGAAATGATGATACCATGCCAACTTTCAACCTTTTCAGAGTCATTTGTAGTGCTTTTCAATTTCAGGGTCGTTTAGCTAAAAAAATCAGTAAATGCATGAAAACTACCAAATGAAGTCAGAAAGGGTTGAAAATTGATGACGTGGCTTTGAATGGTGCATATTAACACACGAAAATTCTGGAGTTGAAATAAGTTTAAAAAAATGAAATGCCTTTGTAACAGATGAGTTTTCGTCCGAAACCCTGATACTTCGAAAGAGATTATCCATTTTGTACGCGAAGTGCATCCAGTTTTTGCCGTAACCCTCTCAACTTTTTAGCACATGCTATGTGGGTGAAATGATGATACCATGCCAATTTCAACCTTTTCAGAGTTTATTTGTAGTGCTTTTCAATTTCAGGGTTGTTTAGCTCAAAAAAATCAGTAAATGCATGAAAAATAGCAAATGAAGTCAGAAATGGTTGAAAATTGATGATGAGGCTTTGAATGGTGCATACTAAACGCACAAAAAGTCAAGAATTGAAATAAGTTTTAAAAAATGAAATGCCTTTGTAACAGATGAGTTTTCGTCCGAAACCCTGATACTTTGAAAAAGATTGTCCATTTTGTACACGAAGTGCATCCAGTTTTTGCCGTAACCCTCTCAACTTTTTACCACATGCTATGTGGGTGAAATGATGATACCGTGCCAACTTTCAACCTTTTTAGAGTTCATTTGTAGTGCTTTTCAATTTCAGGGTTGTTTAGCTAAAAAAAATCAATAAATGCATGAAAAATAGCAAATGAAGTTAGAAAGGGTTGAAAATTGATAACGTGGCTTTGAATGGTGCATACTGAATGCACAAAAAGTCTGGAGTTGAAATAAGCTTTACAAAATGAAATGCCTTTGTAACAGATGAGTTTTCGTTCCAAACCCTGATACTTTGAAAGAGATTGTCCATTTTGTACATGAAGTGCTTCCATTTTTTGCCGTAACCCTCTCAACTTTTTAGCACATGCTATGTGGGTGAAATGATGATACCATGCCAACTTTGACCCTTTTCAGATTTCATTTGTAGTGCTTTTCAACTTCATCGTCGTTTAACTCAAAAAAATCAGTAAATGCATGAAAAATAGCAAATGAAGTCAGAAAGGATTGAAAATTGATGACGTGGCTTTGAATGGTGCCTACTGAATGCACAAAAATTCTGGAGTTGAAACGAGTTTAAAAAATGAAATGCCTTTGTAACAGACGAGTTTTCGTCCGAAACGCTGATACTTCGAAAGAGATTGTCCATTTTGTACACGAAGTTCATCCAGTTTTTGCAGTAACCCTCTCAACTTGTTAGCACATTCTATGTGCGTGAAATGATGATACCAGGCCAACTTTCAACCTTTTCAGAGTTCATTTATAGTGCTTTTCAATTTCTGGGACCTTTAGCTCAAAAAAATCAGTAAATGCATGAAAAATAGCAAATGAAGTCAGAAAGGGTTGAAAAATGATGACGTGGCTTCGAATGGTGCATACTGAACGCACGAAAAGTTTGGAGTTGAAATAAGTTTAAAAAAATGAAATGCCTTTGTAACAGATGAGTTTTCGTCAGAAACCCTGATACTTCGAAAGAGATTGTCCATTTTGTACAACAAGTGCATCCAGTTTTTGCCGTAACCCTCTCAACTTTTTGGCACATGCTATGTGTGTGAAATGATGATACCTTGCCAACTTTCAACCTTTTCAGAGTTCATTTGTAGTTCTTTTCAATTTCAGGGTCGTTTAGCTAAAAAAAATCAGTAAATGCATGAAAACTAGCAAATGAAGTCAGAAAGGGTTGAAAATTGATGACATGGCTTTGAATGGTGCATACTGAACGCACAAAAAGTCTATAGTTGAAATAAGTTTTAAAAAGTGAAATGCCTTTGTAACAGATGAGTTTTCGTCCGAAACCCTGATACTTCGAAAGACATTGTCCATTTTGTACACGAAGTGCATCCAGTTTTCGCCGTAACCCTCTCAACTTTTTAGCACATGCTATGTGGGTGAAATGATGATACCATGCCAACTTTCAACCTTTTCAGAGTTCATTTGTAGTGCTTTTCAATTTCAGGGTCGTTTAGCTCAAAAAAATCAGTAAATGCTTGAAAAATAGCAAATGAGGTCAGAAAGGGTTGAAAATTGATGATGTGGCTTTGAATGGTGCATACTGAACACACAAAAAGTCTGGAGTTTAATTAAGTTTTTAAAAATGAAATGCCTTTGTAACAGATGAATTTCAGGGTCATTTAGCTAAAAAAATTAGCAAATGAAGTCCTACATAATGCATGAAATAATTTCTTTGCACATAATATTTCTTTGCGTTTCAAATGCCAAAACACATAAGTACCCTAACTATTACAAAGATTCCCTCCGGTTTGTCCGAAGTGGGACTTTCCAGATATATAACTCCGGAAACTCACTAGAGAAGAAAGTGATGACAGTGAAGGCGGTCACATCCCATACTGGGATCTTTGGGTATAAAACTTTTTCTTCATGTGTGTCCCTTTGCGTCGTAACCATGGACAATGTTCATCATTCAACTGGATGCTCGGGTCAATATTCACTGTGAAGGGAGCAATTTCATGAAACTTTTCATAATCTTCTGACATGTCTTTCTTGTCCTCCACTCCCACGATGTTTCTTTTCCCTGAAAGAACTTTGTGGCGCTTTGGCTCATCGTATGATGTATTCGCCTCCTTATCTTTTCTTTTACTCGGCTTGGCAGACATGTCCTTCACATAGAAAATCTGTGCCACATCATTGGCTAGGACGAATGGTTCGTCTGCGTACGCAAGATTGTTGAGATCCACTGTTGTCATTCCGTATTGCGGGTCTTCCGTTACCCCGCCTCCTGTCAGATTGACCCATTTGCACCGAAACAAAGGGACCTTCAAACCACGTCCATAGTCAAGTTCCCATATCTCCTCTATGTAACCATAATATGTGTTCTTTGGCCTATTGGTGTTTGCTGCATCAAAGCGGACACCACTGTTTTGGTTGGTGCTCTTTTTATCTTGGGTGATCTTGTAAAATGTATTCCCATTTATCTCCTACCCTTTGAAAGTCAATATATTCGAAGATGGTAACTGGGATAGCAAGTATAGCTCATCTTCAACAATGTTGTCATGCATCAGACGTGTCTGCAACCAACTGGCAAAAGTCCCAGTTTGTTCACATGTAATCCAGTCATCAGACTGCTCCTGGTGTTTGGAGCGTAGAATATTCTTATGTTCCTCGATATACGGAGCCACCAAGGAGGAGTTTTTTAGAACTGTGTAGTGTGCCTGCGCCCAAGAATGCCCGTCCATACATATTATTGCTTTCGGTCCTAGCGTGCCTTTTCCACCCAGTCTGCCCTCATGCCGCGATTCAGGAACACCAATCGGCTTAAGGTCAGGAATAAAGTCAACACAAAACTCAATGACCTCCTCATTTTCATGGCCCTTGAGATGCTTCCTTCTGGCCTAGCACGGTTATGAACATATTTCTTTAAGACTCCCATGAACCTCTCAAAGGGGAACATATTGTGTAGAAATACAGGACCCAGAATGGCAATCTCTTCGACTAGGTGAACTAGGACGTGCGTCATGATATTGAAGAAGGATGGTGGAACACCAACTCAAAACTGACAAGACATTGCACCAAATCATTCTCTAACCTTGGTATGATTTCTAGATCGATTACCTTCTGAGAGATTGCATTGAGGATTGCACATAGCTTCACAATGGCTAATCGAACGTTTTCCGGTAGAAGCCCCCTCAATGCAACCAGAAGCAGTTGCGTCATAATCACGTGGCAGTCCTGAGACTTTAGGTTTTGGAACTTTTTCTCTGCCATATTTATTATTCCCTTTATGTTCGACGAGAAGCCAGACGGGACCTTCATACTGAGCAGGCATGCAAACAAGATTTTCTTCTCTTCTTTGGTAAAGCGTAGCTGGCATGACCCTGATGTATGCCGTCTTTTTCGTGCATACGTTGCTGGTCCTCCCGTGCCTCTGGTGTATCTTTTGTCTTCCCATACATGCCTAAGAAGACTAGCAGGTTCACGCAAAGATTCTTCGTCACGTGCATCATGTCGATTGCAGAGCGGACCTCTAGGTCTTTCCAATAGGGTAGGTCCCAAAATATAGATTTCTACTTCCACATGGGTGCGCGTCCGTCAGCGTCATTCGGAATAGATTGTCTGCCAAGACCCTTTCCAAAGATTACTTTTAAATCCTTGACCATATCAAGTACATCATCACCAGTACAGTGGCGAGGCTTCTTCCGGTGATCTACCTCACCTTTGAAATGCTTGCCTTTCTTTCTTACGGGATGCTTGCTCAGAAGAAATCAACGATTTCCCAGGTACACATTCTTCTTACATTTATCCAAATATATACTGTCGGTATCATCTAAACAGTGTGTGCATGCGCGGTATCCCTTGTTTGTCTGTCCTGAAAGGTTACTGAGAGCAGGCCAATCATTGATGGTTACAAATAGCAATGCATGTAGGTCAAATTCCTCCTGTCTGTGCTCATCCCACGCACGTACACCTTTTTCATTCCATAGCTGTAAGAGTTCTTCAACTAATGGCCTTAGGTACACATCAATGTCGTTGCCGGGTTGCTTAGGGCCTTGGATGAGCACTGGCATCATAATGAACTTCCGCTTCATACACAACCAAGGAGGAAGGTTATAGATACATAGAGTCATAGGCCAGGTGCTATGATTGCTGCTCTGCTCCCCAAAAGGATTAATGCCATCTGCACTTAGACCAAACCATACGTTCCTTGCGTCATCTGCAAAGTCCTCCCACTTTCTCTTGATTTTTCTCCACTGCGACCCGTCAGCAGGTACTCTCAACTTCCCGTCTTTCTTACGGTTTCTTTGTGCCATCGCATCAACTTGGCATGCTCTTTGTTTTGGAACAACTTTTCAACCGTGGTATTATAGGAGCATACCACATCACCTTGGGAGGAATCTTCTTCCTAGGGCGCTCGCCCTCAACATCACCAGGGTCATCGCGGCTGATCTTATAGCGCAATGCACCGCATACCGGGCATGCATTCAAATCCTCGTACTCACCGCGGTAGAGGATGCAGTCATTAGGGGATGCATGTATCTTCTGCACCTCTAATCCTAGAGGGCAGACAACCTTATTTGCTTCGTACGTACTGTCGGGCAATTCATTGTCCTTTGGAAGCATCTTCTTTAACATTATGAGAAACTTTTCAAATCCCTTGTCAGATACACCATTCTTTGCCTTCCATTGCAGCAATTCCAGTGTGGTGCCCATCTTTTTCTTGTCATCTTCGCAATTTGGGTACAACAATTTCTTGTGATCCTCTAACATGCGCTGCAACTTCAGCCTCTCCTTTTCACTTGCGCAGTTTCTCTTTGCATCGGCAATGGCCCGACCAAGATCATCAGCGGGCTCATCTGATGCCTCTTCTTCAGCTTCTTCCCGCATTTCCGGCTCAGCTTCTTCCCCCCATTGTTGTACCATCGTATTCAGGGAACCCATGGCCAGGATAGCTGACGTCATCCTCTTCTTCTTCATTCTCTTCCATTAGGACCCCTCTATCTCCGTGCTTGGTCCAACAGTTATAGCCGGACATGAAACAGGACTCAAAAAGGTGGACGTGAATGGTTCTTGAGTTAGAGTAATTTCGATCATTCTTACAGTCAGCACATGGACAACACATAAGACCATCCGCCCGCTTGTTTGCCTCAGCCGCAAGCAGAAAAGTATGCACGCCATTAATTAACTAGGGAGAGCATCGATCATCGTACATCCATTGCCGGCTCATCTTCATTACACAACACCGAAAAGACCAAATTAATACAAGTTCATACATAAAGTTCATACACACTTATTCTCATAAAACAACATACACACTCTCTAGCTAAAGCATTTAAATGCAACAACAAATGCGATCAAGATCGCAACTAAGGTAACAATTGATCTAACAGCATAATGATACCAAGCCTCACTATCAATGGCATATTTTCTAATCTTTCTAATCTTCAAGCGCATTGCATCTATCTTGATCTTGTGATCATCGACGACATCGGCAACATATAACTCCAGTTTCATCTTATCTTCTTCAATTCTTTTCAATTTTTCTTTCAAATACTCAGTTTCTTTTTCAACTAAATTTAACTTCTCGACAAGAGGGTCGGTTACAATTTTCGGTTCACATACCTCCTAGCTAAAAATATCTATGTCAACTTGATGGGCATAATTTGTCATAAACACGAAATGCAACAAATAGTTATAAAAGAGAATATACCACATCCGAATCATAAATCGGACGAGGGCCGACGGGGACGGATATCAAAACCATGCCACTATGTATAAAAAACAACGTACTGGTAAGAAAATTATACAAGTAACTATCTAAATCACACAAACATGTTTTTTTATAAAAAGGATAAGAACAAGAGGCTCACCAAGGTGGTGCCAGCGACGGGACGGTGCGGGCGATTGACGGTGGTTAGGATGGGGACGGGAAGGCACTAAGTAAAACACACCTACATATGCAAACTAAGAAGTTAATTTGAGCTCAAATTGCATATAAATCAAATAAACTACCACATATAAATACTCCCAAACTAAAACCCACAAATCACTATACTTATAGAGCATTGCAAGAGCTAACTAGCAATGAGAGATGAAAGGACAAAGTTGCTAACCTTTGTGAACACTTGGATGGATGGGGTGCCATCAAATCTTGACAAATTTTCGCAAAAATGGAGGATGAGCTCGAGCGAGCGGGGAAGAACAGAGAGGAGAGGAAAGGGGAAGAACAGAGAGCTCGCGGGCTGGACGAAGGGTTTATATAGGAGCCTCTTGTCCCGGTTCATGACACAAACCGGGACTAAAGGTGAGCCTCTAGTCCCGGTTTGTGTCGAGAACCGGGACTAAAGGGGCTCGTGGGGCCCCAGCCTGACACCAGCCTGCCACCACCCCTTTAGTCTCGGTTTGTGTTACGAACCGGTACTAGAGGTTCAACACAAACCGGGAATAATGATTCCCGCCCCCTACCCGTTGGAACCGGCACTAATGGTCACATTAGTACCGGTCCGTTTCCAAACCGGGACTAATGGGGCTCACGTAAAGTCATTTTTCTACTAGTGCAATGGTGAACATCTCTATGTTGATCATATCTACTATATGACTCACGTTCGACCTTTCGGTCTCCAGTGTTCCGAGACCATGTCTGTACATGCTAGGCTCGTCAAGTTTAACCCAAGTATTCTGCATGTGCAAAACTGTCTTACACCCGTTGTATGTGAACGTAGAGTCTATCACACCCGATCATCACGAGGTGCTTCGAAACGATGAACTTTGGCAATGGTGCATACTCGGGGAGAACACTTTTATCTTGAAATTTAGTGAAGGGATCATCTTATAATGCTACCGCCATTCTAAGTAAAACAAGATGCATAAAGGATAAACATCACATGCAATCAAAATATGTGACATGATATGGCCATCATCATCTTGTGCTTTTCATCTCCATCTCCAAAGCATCGTCATGATCTCCATCATCACCGGCTTGACACCATGATCTCCATCGTTGCGTCGGGTTCGTCTCGCCAACTATTGCTTCTACAACTATCGCTAACGCATAGTGATAAAGTAAAGCAATTACATGGCGCTTGCACTTCATACAATAAAGAGACAACCCTAAGGATCCTGCCAGTTGTCGATATTACAAAACATGATCATCTCATACATCAACATATATCACATCATATCTTGACCATATCACATCACAACATGCCCTGCAAAAACAAGTTAGACGTCCTCTACTTTGTTGTTGCAAGTTTTACGTGGCTGCTACGGGCTTCTAGCAAGAACCGTCCTTACCTACGCAAAAATCACAATGGTGTTTCATCAAGTTTGTTGTTTTAACCTTCTTCAAGGACCGGCCGTAGTAAAATTCGATTCAACTAAAGTAGGAGAAACAGACACCCGCCAGCCACCTTTATGCAAAACTATTTGCATGTCTGTCGTTGGAGCCGGTCTCTTGTGCGTGGACATGTAAGGTTGGTCCGGGCCGCTTCATCCCATAATACCGCCAAATCAAAATAATACGTTGGTGGTAAGCAGTATGACTATCACCTTCCACAACTCTTTGTGTTCTACTCGTGCATATCATCTACGCATAGATCTGGCTCGGATACCACTGTTGGGAAACATTGCATGGAAAACAAAAAAAATTCTACGCACACGCAGATCTATCCATGGAGATGCATAGCAACGAGAGGGGAGAGTGTGTCTACGTGCCCTCGTAAACTTTAAGCGGAAGCGTTTGTTAACGCGGTTGATGTAGTCGAACTTCTTCGCACTCCAAACGATCAAGTATCGAACGTACGGCACCTCCGCGTTCTGCACACGTTTAGCTCGGTGAAGTCCTCCTCCTTCTTGATCCAGCAATTAGTGGATGAGTTTTGGCAGCAAGACGGCGTGGTGACGGTGATGGTGAAGTTATCTCCGCAGGGCTTTGCCTAAGCACTACGAAAATATGACCGGGGGTGTAAACGGTGGAGGGGGGCGCCGCACACGGCTAAGACAATTTTCTGGGTGTGCTAGGCGCCCCCCTCCCACATATATATAGGTGGGAGGAAGGAGGGAGCAGCCAGGATGGCACCCCAAGTAGGTCGAATCCTACTTGGGGTCCCTTCCCAAGTGGCGCCCCCCTTACCATATTTATCGTATGGGGAAAGGAAAGGGGGAGAGGGAAGGAAGGGGGAGGCCGAACCCCCCCTTTCCTTTCCCCCACTTGGGTGGCTGCCATGGGGGGTGTGCCAGCCCCTTGTGGGCTGGTGTGCTCCCCTCTTGTGGCCCAATAGGCCCACTATCCTCCCGGGGTTGTCCAGTACCCCCTCCGGTACTCCGATGACTATCTCGTACACTCCGAAACACTTTCGGTGTCCAAATACCATCGTCCTATATATAAATCTTTACCTCTCAACCATTTCGAGACTCCTTATCATGTTCGTGATCTCATCCGGGACTCCGAACAACATTCGGTCACCAAATCATATAAATCATATAACACTATATCGCCAGCGAACGTTAAGCATGCGGACCCGAGAACTATGTAGACATGATCGAGACACCTCTCTGGTCAATAACCAATAGCGGAACCTGGATGCTCATATTGGCTCCTACATATTCTACGAAGATCTTTATCGGTCGAACCGTTATGACAACATACATAATTCCCTTTGTCTGTCAGTATGTTACTTGCCCGAGATTCGATCGTCGGTATCTTCATACCTAGTTCAATCTCGTTACCGGCAAGTCTCTTTACTCGTTCCAAAATACATCACCTCGTAACTAACTCCTTAGTCATTTGCTTGCAAGCTTATGATGTGTATTACCGAGAGGGCCCAGAGATACCTCTCCGATACTTGGTGTGACAAATCCTAATCTCGATCTATGCCAACTCA
>CM022301.1:14073232-14102276 GCA_011799875.1 Thinopyrum elongatum | reverse complement strand
ATTGTTTTGGAATATTTGCTAGATGATGAACATTTTCCCATAAAATTTTTAGCAACTTCAAATTGCACTTTGAATATGAATTGATTTCAGAGAGGGAATTTGAAATGAGTTGCGTCACCACTATGATCAAGCATTGCAATTATGATGACTTGGAATGTTTAACAAAAGATCACAGTGCTTTATTACATAGGGGTGTTCCACGTGACTTGCTACCATTTACTTCAGGACGCCAAAAGATGAATTAATGAGGAGCCTCATAGAATACGAACAAGGCCCAGAAAATCCTCACTGATAATGTTCTCATGGCTGATGAATGTGTTCATGCTATCAGGACGAGGAAGAGGAAGAAACCATTATGTGTTGTGAAATTGGACATGATGAAGGCCTATGACTGAGTGGAGTGGATCTTTTTAGAGCAGATGATGGCCAAATTTGGTTTCTCAGAGACATGGATAGCGATGATCATGAGGTGTGTTACGTTGGCAAGTTTTTCTATTAAGTTGAATGGGGGATGCTCCCGGGGTTTTGTCCCATCAAGAGGCCATCGGCAGGGCAACCCTCTTTCACCCTATTTGTTCCTGTTCTGTGTGGAGGGTTCTGTGTGGAGGGTTTTTCTGCATTGCTAAAGAATGAACAAAGAGAGAGAGAATGCCATCAAGGGGGTTTCCTTTGGGAGCACTGTCCCCAGTGTGACTCACTTTCTTTTCGCCAATGATAGTGTTGTTTTCCTTGAGGCTTCACAGAGTAATTTTCAAGGCGATAAAAAATATCCTAAATGTTTATGAAGCGGCCTCAGGACAAAAGGTAAATCTTCAGCAGTTCACTATCTTCTTTAGCAAGGGTAGTTCGGATGGGGAAAAAGAGGGGCTTAAAAATGCTATTGGAATTGAGTCTGGAGCACTAAATGAACGTTATCTGGGCATACCAACTGTGGTGGGTAGATCAAAGCATGGGACATTCAAAAATGTGAGAGAATCTTTGAGTGGTAAAGTTATTGGATGGAAGGGTCAAGGGCTATCAAAGGCGACCAGAGAAGTGCTTGTCAAATCTGTGCTTCGGTCTAGCCCAACATATACCATGAGCTATTTTCAACTCCCAAAGAAAACGTGCCGGAACCTGACCACGATCCTGTAGAACTTCTGGTAGGGCATAGCAAATGGTGAAAAAATGTACACTGGATCGCTTGGGATAAGATGTGCACTAGAAAGTGTGAGGGCGGAATGGGATTTCGCAATTTTGAGGCTTTTAATCAAGCCCTTTTGGCAAAGCAAGCGTGGAGGATTTTGCAGCTGCCTTCCTCATTATTTGTTCGAGTGTTAAAGGCAAGATACCTTCCTGAAGGAAATATTATGTGTGCAACTTGTACTAGTAGCGTCTCCTGCACCTTCTGCATGGTCGAGACCTTCTGAGAGAAGGTGCAATATGGAGAACAGGGGGTGGCAGCAGGATCAATGTCCACCATGACAATTGGATTCCATGGAGAGGTAACCTCAAGCCACTGGGCGAGGATCATGTGTCGGTTACTAATCGTGTGTGTGACCTGCTGAATGTTCATGGGATGGCTGGGGATAGGACGAAGGTGATGCGCATTTTCACCCCTGATAATGCACATGATGTTTTGCAAATTCCAATTGGAGGCCTGGGTATGGACGATTACGTGGCTTGGAACTATACTAAGAACGGACACTTTATAGTAAGATCCGCCTACCATCTTCGTATGGCTATGAAGCGAGCTAGGACCAGACAGCCGGAGTCCTCCTCGTCTGTTTTGCACCACAAGGGATGGTTGGCGCTGTGGGATACGAGTGCACCGGGCAAGGCCAAGATCCATACATGGAGACTTATAAGGAATGGGCTTGCAGTTGGGGCCGAGCTGCATCACCGGAAAATCAAGCATGGTGTGTTCTATGTCATGTGTGACCGGGAAGACATTGTTGCATAGGTTTTGCTTGTGCCCTCATTCAACGTTGTTCTGGAAAATTTTGCACTCAGAGAAGGGAGCTCCGGTGGCAATCTTGTCGGTGTCAATGTGCTCCCATAGTGCTCTGCAATGCTGGATGCTGGCTGGCCGATTCTAGCCCGGTGGAGAGATCTACGATGATCCAGGGCCTCTATGGTATGTGGCTGGCCAAGAACAAGACGAAGGACGAAAAACGTATCGCCCAGACGCATGCTATGGGCACCTCTGTTGCTAGCTTCATGGATGATTGGCAGGCTGTTCAAGACACCTGCGTCAAGGTGTCCACCCCTGCCCCGGTTGAGCGCTGGCTCCCACCGGAGGAGGGGTGGATGAAGGCCAACGTCGACGGTGCGACATCTAAGTTTTGTGTGGGGGGGGGTATGGTGGAGTAGTTTTGCGTGATCACAATGGGGCATTCCAGGCAGGGCGGGCCATTTTTTCCCTTCTACCTCTGACCCAAAGCTTTTGGCATGCCGGAGGGCTGTGCAGCTTGCGGTGGAGATGGACGTGCCAAAGCTGATTGTCGAGCTTGTTCGCAAAGGGGTGGTAAACATGTTGTGGGATACTGACAGGAATCTCCCCGCAGTAGGGCCGGTCATTGAAGAAACCAAAGGGTTATTGAAGTCCCGGCAAGAATATAGGGTTCTTTGGGTGAGACGATCTGCTAATGGGGCTATACACATTCGTGCTAAGGAAGGTGCACTACCAGAAAAACAGGCGATGCCGACGGCCAAATATATGTCGACGGCCCCCGTCGGCATAGATAGGTGTATCGCGATGGCCCACCTCAAGCCGTCGGCGTAGATAAGCCGTCGGCATATATCCATCTATGCCGACAGGGGCCGTCGGCATAGGTCGATCGTCGGCATCGCAAGAAATATGCCTACGGCGGCCGTCGGCATACCATGTGGGCCCGGCTACCCGGGCGGCGACGGCGGTTTGACGGCGTGACGACTACGCCGACGGCTAACGGTTGCCATCGGCATAGCTATGCCGACGGCAAGGCCGTCGGAATAGGTATGCGCACGTCATCGATCCGCGTTGTCTGCCACGTCATCGATCCGAGCCGCTCACCGGTCCGTGGGGTGGCATATCTATGCCGACGGCCTTGCCGTCGGCATAGGCCTGGCCCATGGCCCTTGCCACATCATCGATCCGCGCCCTACGCCACGTCATCGATCCATGGCTCTACCGTTCCGTGGCCGTATCTATGCCGACGACATTGCCGTAGGCATAGATTTCTAATAATATTTTAATATTTTATTTATTTTCTCTTTTTCCTTTTTATTTTTTCCAAAACTAATTTGATTAACTTAAATGTGCCTTATGTACAGAAAACATATCTCGATTATATATATATCGATTGCCCCCCACACGGGCCTTGCTTCCGTCGTGTCACGGAGAGGGGAGATGGGACGGGGTACCCGGGGGGTAGCAATGCCGCCAGGTGTTGCGGTGGGCCCTCCTACGCTTGTGGAAGCATGGTGGCAGGCGCAGGCACCCGGCACGCGGCTCCGGGGTGTGCCCCCCTCACGGGCGTTGCTGCCGCCGTGTCCCGAAGGGGGGAAACGGCCATGTCGGGCCAACACGGAAGGAATCTTGGGGTGGGTTGGGCCAGGACGGTGTTGGGAGGTGTAGCTATGGGCTGGGCTATGACAACCACGTGAAAAGATCCACCGGTCAAACCCCGTCCTGCGAAAGTCAAATGGCTAGATCCGGCGGTCGTCTGTGTCAGGGTTAGATGGGACGGGATACCTGGGGGGGCGGGAGAAATGCAAAAAGTGTTGATGGTGGGAACATTCCTAAGGATGGTGGAAGAATAGGGTTGGCTGGCAGTGAAGGTCACCCCCCCACCACTGGCACGCTGGGCATCGGGGTGTGCCCCCCCTACGGGCGTCGCTGCCGCCGGTCCGGAGGGTGGGAACGGCCACGTCGGGCCGACACGGAGGGAATCTTGGGATGGGTTTGGCCGGGATGGTGTTGGGAGGTGTAGCGATGGGCTGGGCTATGACAACCACGTGAAAAGGTCCACCGGCCAAACCCCGTCCGGCGAAAGTCAAAGGGCTAGATCGGCGGTCGTCTGTGTCAGGGTTAGAGACGGGACGGGTACTGGGGGTAGCAATGCGCCGGTGTTGCGGTGGGCCCTCCTACGCTTGTGGACGTGTGGTGGCAGGCACAGGCACCGCACGGCTCCGGGGTGTTCCCCCCCTCACGGGCGTCGCTGCCGCCGTGTCCCGGGGGGGGGGGGAACGGCCATGTCGGGCCGACACGGAGGGAATCTTGGGATGGGTTGGGCCGGGACGGTGTTGGGAGGTGTGGCTATGGGCTGGGCTATGACAACCAGGTGAAAAGGTCCAACGGTCAAACCCCGTCCTGCGAAAGTAAAATGGCTAGATCCGGCGGTCGTCTGTGTTAGGGTTAGACGGGACAGGGTACCTGGGGGGGTAGCAATGCCACCAGGTGTTGCGGTGGGCCCTCCTACGCTTATGGAAGCGTGGTGGCAGGCGCAGGCACCCGGCACGCGGCTCCGGGGTGTGGCCCCCCCTCACGGGCGTCGCTGCCGCCGTGTCCCGGAGGGGGCAAACGGCCACATCGGGCCGACACGGAGGGAATCTTTGGGTGGGTGGGGCCGGGACGGTGTTGGGAGGTGTTGCTATGGGCTGGGCTATGACAACCACGTGAAAAGGTCCAACGGTCAAACCCCGTCCTGCGAAAGTCAAATGGCTAGATCCGGCGGTCGTTGTGTCAGGGTTAGACGGGAGTGGGTAGGTGGGGGGGTAGCAATGCCGCCTGGTGTTGCGGTGGGCCCTCCTACGCTTGTGGAAGCGTGGTGGCAGGCGTAGGCACCCGGCACGCGGCTCCGGGGTGTGCCCCCCCTCACGGGCGTCGCTGCCGCCGTGTCCATGAGGGGGGGGAAACGGCCACGTCGGGCCGACAACGGAGGGAATTTGGGATGGGTTGGGCCGGGACAGTGTTGGGAGTGTAGTTATGGGCTGGGTATGACAACCACGTGAAAAGGTCCAACGGTCAAAGCAAGTCCTGCGAAAGTCAAATGGCTAGATCCGGCGGTGTTTTGTGTCAGGGTTAGACGGGGACGGGGTAATGGGGGGTGGGTAGCAATGCCTCCAGGTGTTGCGGTGGGCCCTCCTACACTTGTGGAAGCAATGGTGGCAGACGCCAGGCACCGCGCACGCGGCTCGGGTGTGGCCCCCTAACAGGCGTCGCTGCCGCCGTGTCCCGGAGGGGGGGAAACGGCCACGTCGGGCCGACACGGAGGGAATCTTGGGATGGGTTTGGCCGGGACGGTGTTGGGAGGTGTAGCTATGGGCTGGGCTATGACAACCACGTGAAAAGGCCCACCGGCCATACCCCGTCCGGCGAAAGTCAAAGGGCTAGATCCGGCGGTCGTTTGTGTCAGGGTTAGACGGGACGGGGTACCTGGGGGGTAGCAATGCCACCAGGTGTTGCGGTGGGCCCTCCTACGCTTGTGGAAGCATGGTGGCAGGTGCAGGCACCCGGCTGTAGGAGATATGCCCTAGAGGCAATAATAAATGTTATTATTTATCTCCATGCTCATTATTATGTTTATGTTCCATGCTATAACTGCTGTGGTTCCCGAGCCCGTATATCCATAAAGGCTCTGGGGAAAACCCATGTGCACGTGTGGAATAATAAACGGTAAAATGTATTCCTAGTCATGCCTCTAAGACTAGCTCAAGTGTTGCATGATGATTATGTTTTCCCAATCATGGGCATGTCTATGCCAGCAACTTTGAGGGCACAATGTTAGAAGAACATTTGTGTTGAATCGACCCGATTGATGTTATGCTATGAGATTCATTCGTCACAAGTTAATGGTTAATAACACAGAGATGGTTAACGTTTGCATAATTCCTCAGACCATGAGAGTATCGAGTTTCTTCATGCTTGATTCATGAACTTTGGGGTTTGTTAAACGTCATCCGTAACTGGATGGCTATTACGGCGGCTTACGGGTTCATGGGAAAGTATGTCAAGTAACTTGATAGCTCAAGATTGGGATTTGCTCCTCCAACGATGGAGAGATATCTCTGGGCCCTCTCGGTGTTACGGTATCCATCATCGTCTGGCCAGACACTTTGTGATTTGATCACGGGGATGCCGGAACACGGTAACGAGAAAAGAGAACAATACCGGTAACGAGGTAACTAGCATAGTGGACAAGTTGTTGATCCACGGGAATGCCAACATGTCTCATCTCGGGTATTTGTAACATATCGCGAAGCAACAGGAATAGCACACGGCAACTGGAGGTTCACTCGAATATTCATTCGTGTGGGTATAGGGGTCAATATGGGTGTCCACGGCTCCGATGCTGATCATTGATCGGAAAGTGTTCCGGTCATGTCTATACTTCACCGAACCTATAGGGTCACACGCTTAAGGGTCATCTATCTGTTGAACGCTAGACAGGGAGTCTGAGAGAAAGTCACCGAAAATGTTTCGGAGACAACGGAAGAGTTCCGAGAGAGAGAACACCGAAAGAGTTTCGGTAAAACCGAAAAGTTGTTTCGGAATATATTATTTGGTCAAAAAGGGTTTCGGCACCGCCTGGAAATTTTCAGAGGATGCCAGAATTGGTCTGGGAACTTCTGGGAATTTTCGGAGATAAAAACCGGAAATGTTCCGAAACTGCCGTAACCGCTGTTAATGCTTTCCGCTGATGAAAACCACCGCACCGAAAATGTTTCGGATCATGCCCAGAATAATTTTAGAGGGTGCCGGAAATGTTCTGGGACCTTCTGGAATTTTTCAGAAAAAGTTTCGCTGAAAACATCTTGTCTCAGCGCGAGGGGACAAGATCCCACGAATCGGGGGTTGCATGTTTGGTGCCTTTTTGTCTAGGGAGCATGCATGTTTCATGGAGACATGTTGGTGGTGTCCCCTTGGTGCCCCCCTTGTGTTACCATTATGCCCTTTCATGTGTGACATGAAGCTTGGGTATTTTGGTATTTCAACATCCCACCCCACCCCTTGCCTTGGCCTATAAAAGGAGGAGAAGGGGCTGCCATTCTCCCCATCCCTTGCTCTCATACACATGCCAAGATGTTATCTGGCTTCTCTCTCCCTCCCACGAAAAGAGTTTCGTAGAGCCGAAAGGCTATCTGGGTTCCGACAGGAACTAGTTCTGGACGGCGAAGCCCTGCCGGATAGGTGACACCGTATGTGTGCAACTCTGTAGAGAGGTCGTAGTTTCGATCTTAGTGCCCGAGGGGCTGTTCGAGAGTGCCTCCCGAAGGGCTGTCCAAGTGACGGTCCGAGTTCTGTGAGTCCTCCCGAAGGGCTGTCCGAGTGACCGTTCGGGTTTCGAAGGTCCTCCCGAAGGGCTGTCCGCGACATCGTCCGGTGGACTGTTCGACGGCCTCCCGGAGGGCTGTCCGAAGGGAAGACGAGGGTATACATCCTCGCGGTTGGGAGGTTGTAAATCCTAGCTGCGGGGATCTGCACCGCCGATCGTCATCGACTCTACTTCCGCTGCGCTACGAGTCGGTAACGAAAATGATCAAACCTTGTATGCAGTGTCCATAGTGGTCCTGGGCTGGTGCGTAGGGCGGAAATTTTTTGTTTTCTGCTGCGTTACCCTACAGTGGCATCATGAGCCGTGCTATGCGTAGATGCAGGTTGCGATCTAGAATACATAGAGATGTATGGGTGTTGCACAATATAATTAGGTAGTAGATGAGTTCTATTACTGAAAATTATTTGTGCGGGTAGCAGATGAAATCTGTTACCCGATGTTCTTGTTGCTTCCCTTGAATTTGCGTAGTCCTGATCTTGATAGCATTGTGAATCTCACAAAGTTCTGGCAATCCGCGATCCTTTCATGCTGCTCCTGAGTATGCTGATTGACAGATCAACGAAGTGCTAACAGTTCTTTGGGTTCCACTTTAGTTAAAGAAAGATGGATGTTTCGCAGACGAAAGGGCAATGCAGATATGATCTGCACGGGGGTCATGCGTATGACGAAGTTCAGTATGGGGCTCGAGATTTTATTATCTCATGTTTCATACACCCCGCATTGTTAATCTAGCGACTTGAATTATCATATTTGATGATGGACGTTGGTAGCTTCGGTTTGTTTCGAAACCTTAGAAGCCACGTAAAACAAGTTTTTGCATGATCCAATTAGAGGCGTCTAACTTGGTTTTGCAGGAGGGTTTGCATGTGCATATGATGTGGTATAGCAGTGCTCATAATAATTTGATTATGTATGAGATGACTATATAATGTAAATTTATTAACATGACCTGCGTGTCATGATTCGGCATGATGGCTGGAGCCATATGATTGCACTTTAATGACCTGCGTGTCAACCTTGTTGTAATGCATTATTTTATTAGCTATAAAGATAGCAATATTATCTGGTGCATCGACATGGTGGTGGCAATCTTCGCGAAGGTGAACACCGACGCGAATGCCGAAGACGAAGAAATACAAGACTTCTCCGTCAGAAAGGGCTATACCATATCATGCTATTATGAATTGCCTGAGATGTTTATCCCTTATGATGCACCCTTTTTGATTGTGCGGTAGTCGCTTTTATTAGGGTGATCTCTCACAAAAATATCAAGTAGTTAGTGTTCTCCCAAGTGTAGCACCGTCACGGCACCTAACTTTTCGGGGCATCACATGGACACATGGGTGCGAACGATTAGGGAAGTGTGAGGCGGGTGAGTTGAGACCTCGCAGCAAGATCACTTGGTTGTCTTGACGTTCTGGAGGAGCGTCCTGAGCTCGGAACACGCCCATCGAAAGATGAACAAGAGTCACATAGAGATGTGATTGGCAAGTTGGCCTACCGATTGCAATTTTCGTCACTTGAGATGGACACATCCTTGGCGTTGAATTGTAATATGGATCTTGAATCGCTCACAATCAATTATGAGAGATATTGATTTGAGTGGGAGAGCACTGTTGAATTAACCTGTTTAATTCTCGGTGCAATTAATTTTGAACAGTGTCTAAAGTGTGATTTGCATAATAGTTGTAGAATAATGGCTCGCGTTTCCACCTTCCCTATTAAAATTGAATAGCTGTTAAATATCTGGTTAAAACTTTACGGTTGGTAACGTAATATGAGGATTGTCCTCAAGGGTGCCGAGAAGGACTTTATCCTATCGCATACTTTGGTATTCTCTCGCTTATGCTATGGATCATGTGACTCTCGTCCTTCGATCCAAAAGCTAGAATTCCGTTTCAGTCAAGTGCAATACATTTGCTTCCATAGACCTGAACTTCGAAAGTTTGGATAGTTATGTGATATTCATGGAATCTGAAAATCATTTTCAGAGACAGACAAAGGCTAAAAGATATGAGATATCCAAAGCAATGTTTGTTTGCAAACTATTAGTAAAGGAGTTTACTATGCATTTGACTGATAAGAGAGGGATCCAGTAGAACGCCTGTCATATGATGAAAGGTGAATAAAACAACAACTTAAAGATAATGGAAGTGTCCGAAGGGTGTTAGTGAAACTTTCACGCCTAGGAAGTCCAGGGCTAATGCCACTCTTAAGTTGGGTGCTTCTGAGAGTAGGAGAAATACTAAAAGTTAAACTGTTAGAAGTATAAAGGCAAAAAGAGAGAAGACTGGAATATCCAGCTCAAGTATGAATGTCATACAAGTTTTTGATGTATAGAAGGCTGGTCAAGGATATAGTTCTTGGGAATTATGATTAAATTGTTAATCACTAATTCTTGGGTATTGTGAGTTAATCACAAATATACCCGCTCGATTGCATTCTGTTGCAACTCGACGTAAGAACTACTATGGCCTGAAAGACTAGCCAAGAATGAGGTTTTGGTATACACAGGGAACATAGTAAAATGTTACTATACCTTCCATCGGTGTATTACCGTCTGTATTTATTTTCATAATTCATTTAGAGTTTCACAAACTCTAGCCCATTGCATAAGGTATCTTGCAAGAAGGTTGTTCATAAGAGAACTTTTGATGTTCGAAGTTATGAATAACATAAGGGCCATACTTTCATTGAGAATGAGATGTATGTTATGAATAATGATATTAATATATTACCTCTGGATTTACTTTAATAATTCATTTTAGAGTTTCATACACTCTAGCCCATTGCAAAATGTTTGTTGCAAAAGGGTTGTTCATAAAAGAACAATTGTTGTTCAGTATTATGAATAACATGAAGGGCCATGCTTCCATCCAGATGGGACGTAAATTATGAATATTGATGGTAATATGATACATCCATAACACTGATGCTAAATGTCGCAAGACTAAAAGAATACCACACAAGTGTGGCACTGCATTTGGTCACATTGGAGAAACCCGCATGGAAAATTCCATTATGATGGATTTTGAAGTCATTTGATCTTGAATCATCTGACACTTGCAACTTTTCTCCGAAAAGTGAAGTGACTAAAATACCGTTCACAGGCCATAAGGAACGAACAAAGAACGTATTGGTGATCATGCATCATGATGTATGTAGTCCAATAAATGTTGTTGCAAGTAGTGGATTTATCTATCTTCAGAAATGACTCAAGTAGATATATGGATATTTACTTGATGAGACGTAAGTCTAGATCTTTTGAATTCAGTCAAAAGGTTTTCGACAATGAAGTAGAAGTTATTGTAACAAGAAAATTATGTTTCTACAATTGGATTGCAGAAAGGAATATTTGAGTTACAAGTTTAGCGAACGTCTGATGAGTTGTGAAAGGGGTTTCATAACTTGCACCTCCCGGAACACCACTGCAAGTGGAAAGTCCGTGAAGATGTAATCGAACCATTTATGACATGGTAAGATCAAATATGACATAAATAAATTTGCCATTATCCCTTTTAAAGTGATGCTTTAGAGACTGCGGCTTTTACACTGAAAAGAGCTCCATCAGGTCTGTTGAAATGACGCCATGGTATGGTACGCCCAACCATGTTGTATCTTTTCTTAACATTTGGAATATGGGGCTTGTGTAAAAGGTTACAAACCTATTCCAAATCAGACAAGTGCTACTTTGTAGGTTATCCCAAGTAATTGGGTATTCCTCCCTCACTATACCGAGGCAAATAGGTTTGCCACAAAGAACGGTATGCTTTTTGAAGAAAATGGTTCTTTCAAAAGGTGAGTGGGAGAATAGTGCAACTCGACGAGATAAACAGTATCTTCGTCATCAGGTCAAAGGAAAGAGACCTTGGAAGTAATTCCAGAGTTTCCTACTGCGACTGATACGAAAGTCTCTACAATAAAATGTATGGACTTCGATCGAACTTGCAGCTGAACCACGTGGGCAAGGCTCGTGCAAACCTCTCAGGTGCGCAAACGAGATATTGTTGTTAGACAACAGTATACCTACGATACACAAGGAAGCGTTGATGGGCCCTGACTCCGGAATTGGCTAAATGCCAATACAATCCGAGATAGTTTCCATATAAGTGATTCGAGATTAAAACCTTGATACACCTTTCAGAAGACTTAGAGTCTGACGAATATTTATGGAACTATAACTGATACGAATAAAAATGTTTTATCCATAAAGCTCGACTTGTTGCAATATACAAGTTCAAGGAGTTGACTACGATGAGGTTGCTTCACCGTAGCGATGCTTAAAGTCGGTTCGGGTTGAACTAGCAATTAATACATATTTCATATCATGAGATATAAAACAATGGAAGACAAAAGGATTTCCATATGATGGAAATGAAACCAAGGACTTGCATGTGTTACAGTCCAAAGTATTTTGTCAATCCAGAGGATGCTAGTAAGGGTGCAAACTTCAGAGTTCCAGCGATGGACAGAAGAGAGCAAAGTGGAGTTGGAATCTTCATGTTTTGATGAAATGGTCAAAGGAGTTTTGACTTCATCAATGGATAACGAAGATGCTTATAATTCAAGAAAGTAAGTGGGAGCATAATAATATTTCTAAAAACCTTGTGTGCTTGACACATTGGTAATTGGAATTAAATTTCTTGACACGAATTAGGACTTCATTTGGAAATAGTTTTTCAATGAAGTGCTTGGGCTAAATAGCCTTTATATTAGGCATGATGATCTATGGAGATAGATTTACCTAATAGGGCTGAGCAAAGATACATATTGACAAGATGCTAAAACCTTTTAGCATTAAAAATGTCAAGGAGTGATTCTTGCCGAAGTCACATGGAAAGAGTTTTTGCAAGACTCGGTGTCCCAAAACACTGATGAGCAAAATACATGATGGAGATTCCATACACTCTTGTGTTTGGATTAATCATGTATTCCATGGTATGTAAAAACAACCAGATATGTCCAATACTCCCAAAGTTGTTGCGAGTATAGATACCAAAGTGATCAAAAGTACTGATCATGGGACAACAGTGAAAAAGGGTCATTGAGTACTATAGTAGCACTGATGACATGTTTTCTCGCAAGCGGAGATCATGAAGAGTTCGTTTGTAAAAGGTTACATCGATACAGTCTTCAGCCATGCTCGAAGCGATTTTCGATTTAAGTTAAGGGTTTTGTGTAACACACAATGTGGTGGCACAGTTAGTTGGAAAAGGTTTCCAAACAAATTACTGTGGCGAATTCTATAATAGAGGCTAAGTATGTTACCGCTTTCGAAGCGACAAAGAAAATGTTGAATCATATAGTTCATTCATGAACTTGGTATGGTTCCAAGATGGCTTTTGTCAATGGGACACTACTGCATGTAGTTGCTCCATAACTCAGTCTGAGGAATCCAGGTTCGACCTGTGATTCACATACATACAAAGCCAAGTCCACACAAAATATGAATTTTGTGAAAGCGTAAAAACGCGAGGATACGCAAAGATACACACGGAGCTGAAGTCGTCAGATCCGTTGGACATCAGGCTATACCACATGTGAAGCATATTTACACCGGTGTGCCACAGGTGTAAAGTGCATTAGCATTAACTAGATTATTGACTCTAGTGCAAGTGGGAGTCTGTAGGAGATATGCCCTAGAGGCAATAATAAATGTTATTATTTATCTCCATGCTCATTATTATGTTTATGTTCCATGCTATAACTGTTGTGGTTCCCGAGCCCGTATATCCATAAAGGCTCTGGGGAAAACCCATGTGCACGTGTGGAATAATAAACGGTAAAATGTATTCCTAGTCATGCCTCTAAGACTAGCTCAAGTGTTGCATGATGATTATGTTTTCCCAATCATGGGCATGTCTATGCCAGCAACTTTGAGGGCACAATGTTAGAAGAACATTTGTGTTGAATCGACCCGATTGATGTTATTCTATGAGATTCATTCGTCACAAGTTAATGGTTAATAACACAGAGATGGTTAACGTTTGCATAATTCCTCAGACCATGAGAGTATCGAGTTTCTTCATGCTTGATTCATGAACTTTGGGGTTTGTTAAACGTCATCCGTAACTGGATGGCTATTACGGCGGCTTACGGGTTCATGGGAAAGTATGTCAAGTAACTTGATAGCTCAAGATTGGGATTTGCTCCTCCAACGATGGAGAGATATCTCTGGGCCCTCTCGGTGGTACGGTATCCATCATCGTCTGGCCAGACACTTTGTGATTTGATCACGGGGATGCCGGAACACGGTAACGAGAAAAGAGAACAATACCGGTAACGAGGTAACTAGCATAGTGGACAAGTTGTTGATCCACGGGAATGCCAACATGTCTCACCTCGGGTATTTGTAACATATCGCGAAGCAACAGGAATAGCACACGGCAACTGGAGGTTCACTCGAATATTCATTCGTGTGGGTATAGGGGTCAATATGGGTGTCCACGGCTCCGATGCTGATCATTGATCGGAAAGTGTTCCGGTCATGTCTATACTTCACCAAACCTATAGGGTCACACGCTTAAGGGTCATCTATCTGTTGAACGCTAGACAGGGAGTCTGAGAGAAAGTCACCGAAAATGTTTCGGAGACAACGGAAGAGTTCCGAGAGAGAGAACACCGAAAGAGTTTCGGTAAAACCGAAAAGTTGTTTCGGAATATATTATTTGGTCAAAAAGGGTTTCGGCACCGCCTGGAAATTTTCAGAGGATGCCAGAATTGGTCTGGGAACTTCTGGGAATTTTCGGAGAGAAAAACCGGAAATGTTCCGAAACTGCCGTAACCGCTGTTAATGCTTTCCGCTGATGAAAACCACCACTCTGAAAATGTTTCGGATCATGCCCAGAATAATTTTAGAGGGTGCCGGAAATGTTCTGGGACCTTCTGGAATTTTTCAGAAAAAGTTTCGCGGAAAACATCTTGTCTCAGCGCGAGGGGACAAGATCCCACGAATCGGGGGTTGCATGTTTGGTGCCTTTTTGTCTAGGGAGCATGCATGTTTCATGGAGACATGTTGGTGGCTTGTTGGGGGGGCCCCCCCATGGGGAGACAAGGTGTGGGCCGGCCCAAGGGCTGCCATGGTGGTGTCCCCTTGGTGCCCCCCTTGTGTTACCATTATGCCCTTTCATGTGTGACATGAAGCTTGGGTATTTTGGTATTTCAACATCCCACCCCACCCCTTGCCTTGGCCTATAAAAGGAGGAGAAGGGGCTGCCATTCTCCCCATCCCTTGCTCTCATACACATGCCAAGATGTTATCTGGCTTCTCTCTCCCTCCCACGAAAAGAGTTTCGTAGAGCCGAAAGGCTGTCTGGGTTCCGGCAGGAACTAGTTCTGGACGGCGAAGCCCTGCCGGATAGGTGACACCGTATGTGTGCAACTCTGTAGAGAGGTCGTAGTTTCGATCTTAGTGCCCGAGGGGCTGTTCGAGAGTGCCTCCCGAAGGGCTGTCCAAGTGACGGTCCGAGTTCTGTGAGTCCTCCCGAAGGGCTGTCCGAGTGACCGTTCGGGTTTTGAAGGTCCTCCCGAAGGGCTGTCCGCCACATCGTCCGGTGGACTGTTCGACGGCCTCCCGGAGGGCTGTCCGAAGGGAAGACGAGGGTATACATCCTCGCGGTTGGGAGGTTGTAAATCCTAGCTGCGGGGATCTGCACCGCCGATCGTCATCGACTCTACTTCCGCTGCGCTACGAGTCGGTAACGAAAATGATCAAACCTTGTATGCAGTCTCCATAGTGGTCCTGGGCTGGTGCGTAGGGTGGAAAATTTTTGTTTTCTGCTGCGTTACCATACACCGGCACGCGGCTCCGGGGTGTGCCCCCCCTCACGGGCGTCGCTGCCGCCGTGTCCCGAAGGGGGGAAACGGCCACGTCGGGCCGACACGGAGGGAATCTTTGGGTGGATTGGGCCGGGATGGTGTTCCGAGGTGTAGCTATGGGCTGGGCTATGACAACCACTTGAAAAGGTCCAACGGTCAAACCCCGTCCTGCGAAAGTCAAAGGGCTAGATCCGGCGGTAGTTTGTGTTAGGGTTAGACAGGACGTCGTACCTGGGGGGTAGCAATGCCGCCAGGTATTGTGGTGGGCCCTCCTACGCTTGTGGAAGCATGGTGGCAGCCGCAGGCACCAGGCACGCGGCTCCAGGGTGTACCCCCCTCACGGGCGTCGCTGCCGCCATGTCCCGAAGGGGGGAAACGGCCACTTCGGGCCAACACGGAGGGAATCTTAGGGTGGGTTCGGCCGGGACGGTGTTGGGAGGTGTGGCTATGGGCTGGGCTATGACAACCACGTGAAAAGGTCCACCGCCAAACCCCGTCCGGCGAAAGAGTCGAAGGGCTAGATCCGGGGTCGTTTGTTTCAAGGTTAGACGGGACTGGGTACCTGGGGGGTAGCAATGCCACCAGGTGTTGCGGTGGGCCCCCTACGCTTGTGGAGCTGGTGGCAGTGCAGGCACCCTCACGCGGCTCCGGAGTGTGCCCCCCCTAAATGGGCGTCCGCGCCCCGTGTCCCGAGGAACGGCCCCGTCGGCCGACACGAGGGAATCTTGGGGTGGGTTGGGCCGGGACGGTTGTTGCGAGGTGTAGCTATGGGCTGGGCTATGACAACCAGTGAAAAGGTCCAACGTCAAACCCCGTCCTGCAAAGTCAAGTGGGCTAGTCCGGCGGTCGTTAGTGTCAGGGTTAGATGGGACGGGGTACCTGGGGGGTGGCAATGCCGCCAGGTATTGTGTGGGCCCTCCTACGCTGTGGACGTGGTGGCAGCCGCAGGCACCCGGCACGCGGCTCCGGGGTGTACCCCCCTCACGGGCATCGCTGCCGCGCCATGTCCCGAAGGGGGAAACGGCCACGTCGTGCCATACCACGAGGAACTTTGGTGGGTTCGGCGGGACACGGTGGTGGGAGGTGTAACTATGGCTGGCTGTTACAACCACGTGAAAAGGTCCACCGGTCAAACCCCGTCCTGCGAAAGTGAAAGGCAAGATCCGGCGTCGTCTTGGTCAGGGTTAGACGGGACGGGGTACCTGGGGGGTAGCAATGCGTCCAGCTTGCGGTGGGCCCTCCTACGCTTGTGGAAGCAGTGGTGGCAGCGCAGGCACCCGGCACGCGGCTTCGGGGTGTGGCCCCCTCACGGAGTCTCGCTGCCGCCGTGTCCCGGAGGGGGGGGGGAACGGCCACGCTGACCGACACGAGGGAATCTTGGGATGGTTTGGGCCGGGACAGTGCTGGTGGTGTAGCTTATGGCTGGGCTATGACAACCACTGTGAAAGGTCCACCGGTCAAACCCGTCCTGCGAAAGTGAAAGGGCAAGATCCGGCGGTCGCTGTGTGTCAGGGTTAGACGGGACGGGTACCTGGGGGGTAGCAATGCCGCCATATTGCGTGGGCCCTCCTAACTTGTGGAAGAGGTGGCAGGCGCAGGCACCCGCACGCGGCTTCGGGGTGTGCCCCCTCACGGGGTCGCTGCCACGCCGTGTCCCGGAGGGGGGGGGAACGCCACGTCGGCCGACCACGAGGAATCTTGGGATGGGTTGGGCCGGGACAGTGCTGGGAGGTGTGCTATGGGCTGGGCTATGACACACCACGTGAAAAGGTTCCACCGGCCAAACCCGTCCGGCGAAAGTCAAAGGGCTAGATCCGGCGTCGTCTGTGTCAGGGTTGACACGGGGTACCTGGGGTAGCAATGCCGCCAGGTGTGCTTGTGGCCCTCCTACGCTGTGGAAGCGTGGTGGTAGGCGCAGGCACCGGCACGCGGCTCCGAGGTGTGCCCCCCCCACAGAGCGTCGCTGCCGACCGTTTCCCGAGAGGGAAACTTCAAGTCGGGCCGACACGGAGGGAATCTTGGGTGGGTTGGGCTGGACGGTGTTGGGATGGTGTAGCTAGGGCTGGGCTATGACAACCACCCTGAAAAGGTCCAACGTCAAACCCCGTCCTGCGAAATCAAGGGCTAGATCCGCGGTCGTTTGTGTCAGGTTAGACGGGACGGGGTACCTGGGGTGGTGGAGGCAATGCCGCCAGGTTTTCGGTGGGCCCTCTACGCTTGTGGAACGTGGTGGCGGCGCAGGCAACCGAGCACGCGGCTCCGGGTTACCCCCCTCATCGTGCTTGCCGCTTTGGTCCCAGGGGGGAAACGGCCACTTCGGGCCAACACGGAGGGAATCTAGGGTGGGTTCGGGCCGGGACGGTGTTGGGAGGTGTAGCTATGGGCTGCTATGACAACCACGTGAAAAGGGTCCACCGTCCAAACCCCGTCCTGCGAAAGTCAAAGGGCAAATCCGGCGTCGTCTGTGTCAGGGTAGACGGGACGGGGTACCTGGGGGTAGTCAATGCCGCCAGTTGTTGCGTGTGGGCCCTCCTACGCTTGTGGAAGCATGGTGGCAGGCAGGCACCCGGCACGAGGCTCCGGGTGTGCCCCCCTCACGGGCGTCGCTGGCCCCGGCCGTGTCCGCGGAGGGGGGGGGGGAAACGGCCACGTCGGGCGACCCGGAGGGAATCTTGGATGGGTTGGGCCGGGACGGTGTTGGGAGGTGTAGCTATGGGCTGGGCTATGACAACCACGTGAAAAGGTCCACCGGTCAAACCCCGTCCTGCGAAAGTCAAAGGGCTAGATCCGGCGGTCTTTTTGTGTCAGGGTTAGACGGGACGGGGTACCTGGGGGGTAGCAATGCCGCAGTTTGTTGCGGTGGGCCCTCCTACGCTTGTGGAGCATGGTGGCAGCGAGGCACCCGGCACGAGGCTCCGGGGTGGCCCCCCTCACGGGCGTCGCTGCCGCCTTGTCCCGGAGGGGGAAACGGCCACGTCGGCCGACACCGAGGGAATCTTGGATGGGTTGGGCGGGACAGTGTTGGGAGGTGTAGCTATGGGCTGGGCTATGACAACCACGTGAAAGGTCCACGGCCAAACCCTGTCCGCGCGAAAGTCAAAGGTCTAGATCCGGCGGTCGTTTGTGTCAGGGTTAGACGGGACGGGGTCCTGGGGGGTAGCAATGCCACCAGGTGTTGCGTGGGCCCTCCTACGCTTGTGGAAGCTTTGTGGCTGTGCAGCACCCCCGGCACGCGGCTCCGGGGTGTGCCCCCCCTAACGGCGTCGCTGCCCGCCGTGTCCCGGAGGGGGGAAACGACGGCCACGTCGGCCGACACGGAGGGAATCTTGGGGTGGGTTGGGCCGGGACGGTGTTGGAGGTGTAGCTATGGGCTGGGCTATGACAACCACTCAAAAGTCCAACGGTCAAACCCCGTCCTGCGAAAGTCAAAGGGCTAGATCCCGGTCGTTTTGTGTCAGGGTAGATGGACGGGGTACCTGGGGGGTGGCAATGCCGCCAGTATTGTGTGGGGTGGGCCCTCCTAACGCTTGTGGAACGCTGGTGGCAGCCGCAACCGCACGCGGCTCCGGGGTGTACCCCCCCCACGGGCATCGCTGCCGCCATGTCCCGAAGGGGGGAAACGGCCACGTCGCCACACGGAGGGAATCTTAGTGGTGGTCTTGGCGGACGGTGTTGGGAGGTTTGATGCTATGGCTGGGCTATGACAACCACGTGAAAAGGTCCCCGGTCAAAAACCCCGTCCTGCGAAAGTGAAAGGCAGAATCCGCGGTCGTCTGTGTCAGGGTTAGACAGACGGTGGTACCTGGGGGGTAGCAATGCCGCCAGCTATTGCGGTGGGCCCTCCTACGCTAGTGGAAGCGTGGTGGCAGCGCAGGCACCGGGCACGCGGCTCGGGGTGTGCACCCCCTCAACTGGAGTCGCTGCCCCCGTGTCCGGAGGGGGGGGGGAAACGGCCACTCGGACGACACGGAGGGAATCTTGGGATGGGTTGGGCCGGGACAGTGCTGGAGGTGTAGCTATGGGCTGGGCTATGACACCACGTGAAAAGGTCCACCGGCAAACCCGTCCGGCGAAAGTCAAAGGCTAGATCCGGCGTGTCGTCTGTGTCAGGGTTAGACGGGACGGGGTAACCTGGGGGTAGCAATGCCGCCAGGTGTTGCAGTTGGCCCCCGTCCTTGTGGAAGCGTGGTGGTAGGCGCAGGCACCACGGCCGCAGGCTCCGGGGTGTGCCCCCCCTCACAAGCGTGCTCGTGCCGACGGTTTCCCGGAGGGGGAAACGGTCAACGTCGGCCGACACGGAGGAATCTTGGGGTGGGTGTGGGCGGGACGGTGTTGAGGTGTGAGCTATGGGCTGGGCTATGACAACCACTGAAAAGGTCCAACCTTCAAACCCCGTCCTGCGAAAGTCAAAGGGCTAGATCCGGCGTCGTTTGTGTCAGGGTTAGACGGACGGGGTACCTGGGGGTGCAATGCCGCCAGGTGTTGCGGTGGGCCCTCCTACGCTTGGGAAGCGTGGTGGCAGGCGCAGCACCCGGCACGCGGCCCGGGGTGTACCCCCCCTCACGGCGTGCTGGCCGGCTCGTGTCCCGAAGGGGGAAACGGCCACTCGGGCCACACGGAGGAATCTTGGTGGTTGGGCCGGGACGGGTGTTGGGGTTGTAGCTATGGGCTGGGCTATGAACAACCACGTGAAAAGGTCCACCGGTCAAACCCCGTCCTGCAAAAGTCAAAGGGCTAGATCCGGCGGTCGTTGTGTCAGGGTGACTGACGGGGTAACCTGGGGGTAGCAATGCCGCCAGTTGTTTGCGGTGGCCCTCCTACCTTGTGAAGCATGGGGCGGGCGCAGGCACCCGCACGAGCTCCGGGGGGTGCCCCCCTCACGGCGTCGCTGCCGCCGTGTCCCGGAGGGGGGAAACGGCCACGTCGGCCGACGGAGGGAATCTTCGGAGTGGGTTTGGCGTGCGTTGGTTGGGAGTTGTAGCTAGGGCAGGGCATATGACAACCACGTGAAAGGTCCCCGTCAAAACCCCGTCCTGCGAAAGGTCAAAGGGCAAGATCCGGCGGTTCTCTGTGCAGGTTAGACGGGACGGGGTATCCTGGGGGGTAGCAAGCAGCCAGTTGTTTGCGGTGGGCCCCTCCTACACTTTGTGGAAGCATGGTGGCAAGGCGCCAGGCCACGGCACACTGGCTCCGAGGTGTCCCCCCCTCACGGCGTCCTCTGCCGACTGTCCCGGAGGGGGGAAACGGCCACGCGGGCCGAACACGGAGTGAATTTGGGTGGGTTGGGGCCGGGATGGTGTTGGGAGGTGTAAGCTATGGGCTCGGCTATGACAACGACGTGAAAAAGTCCACGTCAAACCCCGTCCTGCAAAGTCAAAGGGCTAGATCCAGCGTTCATTTGTGTCAGGGTTAGATGGGTCGGGGTACTGGGGGGGTAGCAATGCGTCAGGTGTGTTCGGTGGGCCCTCTTACGCTTGTGGACGCGGTGGCAGGCGTAGGCACCCGGCAGCGGCTCTGGGGTGTACCCCCCGCACGGCGTTCGGTGCCGCCGTTCCCTAAGGGAAACCCTCATTCGTGTCCACACGGGGGAATCTTAGGGTGGGTTGGGCGTGACGGTGTTGGGAGGTGTAGCTTGGGCTGGGCTAAGACACCACGTGAAGGTCACGTCAACCCCGTCCTGCGAAAGTCAGGCTAGATCCGGCGGTCGTCTTTGTCAGGGTTAGACGGGACGATGGTAACGGGGGGTGTAGCAATGCCGCAAGCTGTTGCGTTGTCCCCCATCCTACGCTTGTGGAACATGGGTGGTCAGGATCATAGCACCCGCACCCGCGACTCCGGGGGTGTGCCTCCCCACTCCGTCGCTGCGCGGTGTCCGGAGGGGGGAAAAACGGCCACTGTCGGGCCGACCACGAGGAATCTTGGTTGGGTTGGGCCGGGAACGGTGTTGGGAGTTGTTAGCTATGGGTCTGGGCTAGCAACCACATTGAAAAGGTCCACCGACAAAACCCGTCCGGCGAAAGGTCAAAGGCTAGATCCGTGCGGTCGTCTGTGTCAGGGTTAGACGGGACGGTACCTGGGGGTAGCAATGCCGCCAGTGGTTGCGGTGGGCCCTCCTACAGCTTGTGGAACATGGTGGTAGGCGCCTGCACCCGACACGCGTCTCCGGGGTGTGGCCCCCCTCACGGCGTCGCTGCCGCCGTTTCTCGGAGGGGAATGACCACGTCGGGCCGACACGGAGGGAATATTGGGGTGGGTTGTGCCGGGAAGGTGTTGGGAGGTCTAGTATATGGGCTGGGCTATGACACCCACGTGAAAGGTCCAACGGTGCAACCCCGTCCTGCAAAGTCAAAGGCTAGATCCGCGCGGTCGTTGTGTCAGGGTTAGACGGGATGAGGTACCCTGGGGGTAGCAACTGCCGCAATGTTTTGCGGTGGGCCTCCTACGCTTGTGGAAGCGTGGTGGCAGGCGCAGCACCCGGAACGTCGGCTCGGGGTGTAGCCCCCCGTCTTCGGGCGTCCGCTGCCGGTCGTTCCCGAAGGGGGGAAAACGGCCACGTCGGGCCAATCACGGAGGGAATCTTAGTGGTCGGTTGGGCGGGACGGTGTGGGAGGTGTATAGTCTGTGGGCTGGCTAGGACAACCACGTTGAAAAGGTTCACCGGTCAAACCCCGTCCTGCAAAAGTCAAAGGGCATAGTCCGGCGGTCGTCTTTGTCAGCGTTAGACGGGAGGGGGTGAGCTGGGGTAGCAATGCCGCCAGGTGTTTGCGGGTGGGCTCTACCTACGCTTGTGGAAGCGGTGGTGGCAGGCAGGCACCCGGCACGCGGCTCCGGGGTGGGCCCCTAACAGGGCTCGCTGCCTCCGCCCGTGTCCTAGAGGGGGGAACGGCCACGTCGGGCCGCACCGGGGGAATCTTGGGATGGTTGGGCCGGGACGTGTGTTGGGAGGTGTAGCTATGGCTGGGTATGACAACCACGTGAAAAAGGTCCACCGGCCAAACCCCGTCCTGCGAAAGTCAAAGGGCTAGATCCGGGTCGTTTGTGGTCACGGGTTAGGGGACGGGTTACCTGGGGTAGCAATGCCACAGGTGTTGCGGTGGGGCCGCCTACGCTTGTGGAAGCGTGTTGGCAGGGCAGGCACCCGTCACGCGGCTCCGGGGTGGTGGCCCCCCCTCACGGGCGTCGCTGCTGCCCGTCCGGAGAGGGGAAACGGCCACGTCGGGCCGACACGGAGGGAATCTGGGGTGGGTAGGCCCGGGACGGTGTTGCGAGGGTGTAGCTATGGGCTGGGCTATGACAACCACGTGAAAGGTCCAACGGTCAAACCCCTCCTGCGAAAGTCAAAGGGCTAGATCCGGCGGTCGTTTTGGTGTCAGGGTTAGACACGTGACGGGTACCTGGGGTTAGCAATTCCGCCAGGTATTGTGGTGGCCCTCCTACGCTTGTGGAAGCGTGTGTGGCAGCCGGAGGCACCCGGCACGCGAGCTCCGGTGTGTACCCCCTCACGGGCGTCGCTGCCCGCCGGTCCCGAGGGGGGAAACGGCCAGTCGGCCCACACGGAGGGAATCTTAGGTGGGTTCGGCGGGACGGTGTTGGAGGTGTTGCTAGGGCTGGGCTATGACAACCACGGAAAGGGTCCACGCACAAACCCCGTCTGCGAAGTGAAAGGGAAGATCCGGCGGTCGTTGTGTCAGGGTTAGACGGGACGGGGTAGACCTGGGGGGTAGCATGCCGCCAGGTCTTTTTGCGGTGGGCTCTCCTACGCTGTGGAAGCGTGTGGCACGCAGGCACCAGGCACCGCGGCTCCGGGTGGGTGCCCCCCTCACGGGCGTCACTGCCGCCAGTTCCCGAGGGGGGGGGGACGGCACGTCAACCGACACGGAGGGAATCTTGGGATGGTTGGCCGGGACGGTGTTGGGAGGTTAGCTATGGGCTGGGCTATGGCAACCACGTAAAAAGGTCCACCGGGCCACCCCGTCCGCCGAAAGTCAAAGGGCTAGATCCGGCGGTCGTCTGTGTCAGGGTTAGACGGGACGGTGGTACCTAGGGGGTAGCAATGCCGCCAGGTGTTGCGGGTGGCCCTCCTACGCTTGTGGAAGCGTGTGGTAGTGCGCTGGACACCCGGCACGCGGCTCCGGGGTGTGCCCCCCTCCGGGCGTCGCTTGCCGCCGTTTTCCCGGAGGAGGGAAACGTCAAGTCGGGCCGACACGGGGGAATCTTGGGGTGGGTTGGGCTGGGACGGTGTTGGGAGTGGAGACTATCGGCTGTGCTATGACAACCACGGGAAACAGGTCCCAACGGTCAAACCCCGTCTGCGAAGTCAAAGGGCAGATCCAGCGGTCGTTTGTGTCAGGGTTAGACGGACGGGGTACCTGGGGCGGTAGCAATGCCGACCGGTGTTGCGGTGGGCCCTCCTACGCTTGTGGAAGCGTGGTGGCAGCGACAGCCCGGCAAGCGGCTCCGGGGTGTACCTCCCTCACGGCTTGCTGGCCGCTGTCTCGAGGGGGGAAACGGCCCACGTCATGCCAACACGGATGGAATCTTAGGGTGGGGTTTGGGGGGGGGGCCGGACGGTTGTTGGGAGGTTAGCTATGGGCTGGGCTATGACAACCACGTGAAAAGGTCCACCGGTCATCAAACCCCGTCCTGCGAAAGTCAAGGCAAGATCCGGCGGTCGTCTGTGTCAGGGTTAGACGGGACGGGGTACCGGGGGTGTAGCAATGATGCCGCCATGTTTGCGGTGGGCCCTCCTACGCATGTGGAAGTCATGTGGATGCGCAGGCACCCGGCACGGGACGGCTCCGGGTGTGCCCCCCTCACGGGCGTCGCTGCCGCCGGTGTCTCGTAGGGGGGGGAAACGGCCACGTCGGGCCGACACGGACGGAATCTTGGGATGGGTTGGGCGGACGGTGTGGGAGGTGTAGCTATGGGCTGGGTTCTATGACAACCACATTAAAAGTCCCCGGGCCAAACCCATCCGCGAAAGTCAAAGGGCCTAGATCCGGCGGTCGTCTGTGTCAGGGTTTAGAATGGGGCGGGGTACCTTGGGGGGGTAGCAATGCTGCCAGGTGTTGCGGTGGGCCCATCTACGCTTGTGGAAGCATGGTGGCGGGCGCAGGCCGCCGACACCGGCTCCGGGGTGTGCCCCCCTCACGGGCGTCGCTGCCCCGCGTGTCCCGGATGGGGAAACGGCCACGTCGGGCCGACACGGAGGGAATCTTGGGATGGGTTGGGCCGGGACGGTGGTGGAGGTGTAGCTATGGGTCTGGGCTATGACAACCATGTGAAAAAGGTCCAACAGCTCAAACCCCGTCCTGCGAAAGTCAAAGGGCTAGTCCGGTGGTCTTTGGTGTCAGGGTTAGACGGACGGTCACCTGGGACCGGTAGCAATGATTGCCGTCCAGGGGTGTTGGGTGGGCCCGCCTACGCCTTGTGGATGAGTGTGGCAGGGCACAGGTACCCCGCGGCCGCGCTCCGGGGGGTGTACCCTCCTCAAGGCGGGCGCGTCTGCCAGCCGTGTCCCGAAGGCGGGAAGGAGGACGGCCACGTCGGGCCAGAACGGAGGGAATCTTAGGGTGGGTTTGGTCTGGGACAGTGTTGGGGTGTGTAAGCTAATGGGCTGTCTATGACAACCACATGAAAAGGTCCACCATCAAACCCCGTCCTGCGAAGGGAGGGGGGAAACGGCCACGTCGGGCCGACACGAAGGGAATCTTGGGGTGGGTTGGGCCGGGACGGTGTTGGGAGGTGTAGCTATGGGCTGGGCTATGACAACCACGTGAAAAGGTCCACCGGCCAAACCCCGTCCGGCGAAAGTCAAAGGGCTAGATCCGGCGGTCGTCTGTGTCAGGGTTAGACGGGACGGGGTACCTGGGGGGTAGCAATGCCGCCAGGTGTTGCGGTGGGCCCTCCTACGCTTGTGGAAGCGTGGTGGCAGGTGCAGGCACCCGACACGCGGCTCCGGGGTGTGCCCCCCCTCACGGGCGTCGCTGCCGCCATGTCCTGGAAGGGGGAAACGGCCATGTCGGGCCGACACGCAGGGAATCTTGGTTATTCACAACATAAATGCGCCTTATCTAAACAAAAAACATACCCCAATGGTATATCGATTGCCCCCCTCACGGACGTCGCTGCCGCCGTTTCACGGAGGAGGGAAACGGTCGACACGGAGGGAATCTGGTTAGAGGGGGAATCGGGGTGTAGCTATGCCACCGAAACATCCACTAGTAGAAAAAGGCCCATTTGTCCCGGTTCTGGAACCGGGACTAAAGGGTCAGGACTAAAGGCCAACACCTTTAGTCCCGGTTCGCTTACGAACCGGGACAGATGTGCCTCCACGTGGCCGCTGCGGCGAGCCCAGGCAGGAGGGCCTTTAGTCCCGGTTGGTAACACCAACCGGGACCAAAGATCATCCACGTGTCAGCAGCTCAGGAGCTGGGGTTTTTTTTTTTTTTTTGAAGACGGTGTGGGGGAGGTGTAGCTATGGCTGGGCTATGACAACCACGTGAAAAGGCCAACCGTCAAACCCCGTCCTGCGAAAGTCAAAGGGCTAGATCCGAGGTCGTGTTTGTGTCAGGGTTAGACGGGACGGGGTACCTGGGGGGGTAGCAATGCCGCCAAGTGTTGCGGTGGGCCCTCTTACGCTTGTGGAAGCGTGGTGGTAGGCGCAGGCACCCGGCACGCGGCTCCGGGTTGTACCACCCTCACGGGCGTCGCTGCCGCCATGTCCCGAAGGGGGGAAAAGGCCACGTCGGGCCAACACAGAGGGAATCTTAGGGTGGGTTGGGCCGGGACGTTGTTGGGGGTGTAGCTATGGCTGGGCTATGACAACCACGTGAAAGGTCCACCGGTCAAACCCCGTCCTGCGAAAGTCAAAGGCTAGATCCGCGGTCGTCTGTGTCAGGGTTAGACGGGACGGGGTACCTGGGGGGTAGCAATGCCGCCAGGTGTTTCGTGGGCCCCTCTACGCTTGTGGAAGCGTGGTGGCAGTCGCAGGCACCCGGCACGCGGCTCGGGGTGGCCCCCCTCACGCGTGTCGCTGCCCCTGCCGTTCCAGGAAACGCCACGTCGGGCCGACACGGAGGGAATCTTGGATGGGGTTGGGCCGGGACGGTGTTGGGAGGTGTAGCTATGGGCTGGCCTATGACAACAACGTGAAAAGGTCCACCGGCCAAACCCCGTCCGGCGAAAGTCAAGGGCTAGATCCGGCGGTCGTCTTTGACAGGGTTAGACGGGACGGGGTACCTGGGCGGTAGCAATGCCGCTAGGTGTTGCGGTGGGCCCTCCTACGCTTGTGGAAGTATGGTGGCAGGCGCAGGCACCCCGCACGCGGCTCCGGGGTGTGCCCCCCCCTCATGGGCGTCGCTGCCGCCATGTCCCGGAGGAGGGAAACGGCCACGTCGGTCCGACACGGAGGGAATCTTGGGGTGGTTTGGGCCGGGACGGTGTTGGAGGTGTAGCTATGGGCTGGGCTATGACACCACGTGAAAGGTCCAACGGTTAAACCCCGTCCTGCGAAAGTCAAAGGGCTAGATCCAGTGGTCGTTTGTGTCAGGGTTAGACGGGACGGGGTACTGGGGGGGGTAGCAATGCCGCCAGGTGTTGCGATGGGCCCTCTTACGCTTGTGGAAGCGGGGTGGCAGGCGCAGGCACCAGGCACGCGGCACTGGGGTGTACCCCCCCTCACGGGCGTCGCTGCCACCGTGTCCCGAAGGGGGGAAACGGCCACGTCAGGCCAACACGGAGGGAATCTTAGGGTGGGTTGGGCCGGGACGGTGTTGGGAGGTGTAGCTATGGGCTGGGCTATGACAACCACGTGAAAAGGTCCACCGGTCAAACCCCGTCCTGCGAAAGTCAAAGGGCTAGATCCGGCGGTCGTCTGTGTCAGGGTTAGATGGGACGGGTTACCTGAGGGGTAGCAATGCCGCCAGCTGTTGCGGTGGGCCCTCCTACGCTTGTGGAAGCATGGTGGCAGGCGCAGGCACCCGGCACGCAGCTCCGGGGTGTGCCCCCCTCACGGGCGTCGCTGCGCCCCGCTGTCCCGAGGTGGGGAAACGGCCACTCGGGCGACACGGAGGGAATCTTGGGATGGGTTGGGCCGGGATGTGTTGGGAGGTGTAGCTATGGGCTGGGCTATGACAACCACGTGAAAAGGTCCACCGGCCAAACCCCGTCAGGCGAAAGTCAAAGGGCTAGATCTGGCGGTCGTCTATGTCAGGGTTAGACGAGACGGGGTACCTGGGGGGTAGCAATGCCGCCAGGTGTTGCGGTGGGCCCTCCTACACTTGTGGAAAAGTGGTGGCAGGCGCTGGCACCCGGCACGCAGCTCCGGGGTGTGCCCCCCTCACGGGCATCGCTGCCGCCATGTCCCAGAGGGGGGAAACGACCACGTCGGGCCGACACGGAGGGAATCTTGGGGTGGGTTGGGCCGGGACGGTGTTGGGAGGTGTAGCTATGGGCTGGGCTATGACAACCACGTGAAAAGGTCCAATAGTCAAACCCCGTCCTGCGAAACTCAAAGGGCTAGATCCGGCGGTCGTTTGTGTCAGGGTTAGAATGGACGGGGTACCTGGGGGGGTAGCAATGCCGCCAGGTGTTGCGGTGGGCCCTCTTACGCTTGTGGAAGCGTGGTTGCAGGCGTAGGCACCCGGCACGCGGCTCCGGGGTGTACCCCCCTCACGGGCGTCGGTGCCGCCGTATCTCGAAGGGGGGAAACGGCCACGTCGGGCCAACATGGAGGGAATCTTAGGGTGGGTTGTGCCGGGACGGTGTTGGGAGGTGTAGCTATGGGCTGGGCTATGACAACCACGTGAAACGGTCCACCGGTCAAACCCCGTCCTGCGAAAGTCAAAGGGCTAGATCCGACGGTCGTCTTTGTCAGGGTTAGACGGGACGGGGTACCTGGGGGTAGCAATGCCGCAAGCTGTTGCGTTGGTCCCTCCTACGCTTGTGGAAGCGTGGTGGCAGGAGCAGGCACCCGGCACGCGACTCCAGGGTGTGCCCCCCACACGGCCGTCGCTGCCGCCGTGTCCCGGAGGGGGGGAAATGGCCACGTCGGGCCGACACGGAGGGAATCTTGGGATGGGTTGGGCCGGGACGGTGTTGGGAGGTGTAGCTATGGGCTGGGCTATGACAACCAGTGAAAAGGTCCACCGACCAAACCCCGTCCGGCGAAAGTCAAAGGGCTAGATCCGGCGGTCGTCTTTGTCCAGGGTTGACGGACGGGGTACCTGGGGGTAGCAATGCCGCAGGGTGTTGCGGTGGGCCCTCCTACCTTGTGGAAGCATGGTGGGGGCGCAGGCACCCGACACGGCTCCGGGTGTGCCCCTTCTCACGGGCGTCGCCGCCGCCGTTTCCCGGAGGGGGGGAAACGGCCACGTCGGGCCGACACGGAGGGAATCTTGGGGTGGGTTGGCCGGGACGGTGTTGGGAGGTGTAGCTATGGGCTGGGCTATGACAACCACGTGAAAAGGTCCACGTCAAACCCCGTCCTGCGAAAGTCAAAGGGCTGAGATCCGGCGGTCGTTTGTGTCAGGGTTAGACGGGACGGGGTACCTGGGGGTAGCAATGCCGCCAGGTGTTGCGGTGGCCCTCTTACGCTTGTGGAAGCGTGGTGGCAGGCGCAGGCACCCGGCACGCGGCTCCGGGGTGTACCCCCCTCACGGGCGCCACTGTCGTCGTGTCCCGAAGGGGGGAAACGGCCACGTCGGGCCAACACGGAGGGAATCTTAGTGTGGGTTGGGCCGGGACGGTGTTGGGAGTTAGCGCTATGGGCGGGGCTATGACAACCACGTGAAAAGGTTCACCGGTCAAACCCGTCCTGCGAAAGTCAAAGGGCTAGATCCGGCGGTCGTCTTGTGCAGGGTTAAACGGGGGGGGGTAGCTGGGGGTAGCAATGCCGCCAGGTGTTGCGGTGGGCCCTCTTACGCTTG